>CM062292.1:51711810-52214499 GCA_031216915.1 Pictodentalium vernedei
ACCAGTGGAGGGAAGATAAACTAGTTTATCTTCCCCCCGGGATATACAGGGGGGAAGATAAACTGTTACACCGGGTTTGATTATAAATGATAAAATTCACAAGTGAATTTTGCAATCAACAATTGTGTCATGTATCTGTGCCGTGGGTGTAATGGGAACTTCATTGGTTTTTTTTGTTTTTTTAACCCTTTATCTAATATAAAAAAGACGACACTTGCAGAAAAAATTCTTGAATAGCTATGATTTTCCATTTTTTTTCTCAAAAACATAGGTTATGACCCCTCATTGGAACAAGCATGACGAGCTCGTTCCAATGATGGGCCATAACCTATGTTTTAGAGACAAAAAATGAAAATTAACTGGCGATTTTGAGACTAGCACTGGCCATTACGTTAGTTATAATGGGTTAAATAATATAATTATCATTAATAATGAAAAGTAATAAACAGATGAATCGCTTGACTGGACTGGTAATGTTAAAAAATTCATTTGAGGCGAGGGACTATATTGTAAAACACTTGTGCGCATTGTACAACATCCCTCACCTCTCATGAATTATTTCACGTAACCAGTCCAGTCACGCCATTACTCCCTATGTAATCAGTAAGATATTGACACTTAACAATAATTCATTTAACTGGTCGAGTGCTAGAAGCTACTATCATGGTTCTATTGAAAATTGCAGAAAGCCTCTTTAGTTTCTTTACACTATTTGCATAGACTTGTTGTTTGCTTAGCAGAAAATAAATGTTGATATAAAATTGTTTTGTTACACTTTATTGGAGAGTGCCAACAGGCAGCCAACAGGCACTCTCCAATAAATTGTGACAAAACAATTGTTCATGAACAAAATCTTGCCAAACTAAGGCACCCCTTGATGGTCGCAAGGCAATTTTGAAAAAAAATATGCACATTTCAAATGACCTTAGCATTTTTTAGCACTCAACCAGTTAAATATATAAAATTATTTATTTATTTATTTATTTATTTGTGTTTGAAGCCACATATTTCTGCACAAATGGCTACTTTTGATTGTCAAGTCCAGACAATTGTTTATACCAAAGTTGCCCATTTTGAGGACTTCCAGTCAAGGCATTGGTGACTGGACCATATTTTAATAGTAACACAGAGCTTGTTTACCACAATAAACAAGCTCTGCTTCACTTCCTAGGGTTTCTACAGGGAAAATATATTAAAATATAGAATACACACTTAACAGGATAAATAATGCCACCTTATTTTCTCAAATGCTGCAAGTAAACATGGGGGACAAGATGAAGTTTTTCATTCAACAACTGACTTTTCTAAAAATACAGAACATTACAATAAACTTTGAACACATAATAACATAGAATAAAACAGTTTTATATCTAGTACGAATGATTGAATTAAAAATGCGTTAACCTTTTACCTAACAATTCGTTTGTGTAATTTACAAATTAAGCAGTTGAAAACAAATTTCAAAACTTTTGAATAAACCATATCATGTGACCTACTCATTGAAATGAGCACATTGAGCTCATTCCAATGATGGGTCACATGATATGGTTTTGTTGTCATTTTTTTTAAATTTGAAAAACCAAGAATTAAAATAAAAAAAATTTGATAATGTGTGTGTTTGGTAAAGCGTTAACTTCTCTAATCAAAACACAAGAAATGAATCATTTTATCTAATTTTTCGAGTTATTATTTTTCATGGCTTACTGTGCTTCAAAAACATGTTTGATGATGGTTGAAGATCAGGGTTCCTGCACCAAACCTCTAAGCAAATTCCAGGAGTTTTCAAGGAGGTTTTTAGTGCTTTTTCAAGGAATTTCAAGGAGAAAAACAGACAAAATTCAAGGATTTTCTAGGAAACTTTTCCACTTGCATCCAAGAGACAGAAAATATAACTCGACCCTTTACCTAAGCTGACAGAAAAAAACGGCCAGCGCTTTCCATGAAAATCGCTGTTCAATCTTTTTATATTTTCATTTTTTGCTTCTGAAACATAGGTTATGACTCTCAATTGAACGAGCGTATACGAGCATGATACGCTCGTTCCAATGAGAGGTCATAACCTATGTTTTGGAAAAAATGAAAATGTTCAAATGCACAGTAATTTTTTCACAAGTGTCGTCTGCTACTAGGTAAAAAGGTAAAAGAATGGACATCAGATGTACAGTATTTAGAAATAGCACACTGTCCATGCATAGCCGACTCCATTTCCAGGAGTTTCCAGGATGGCCTTCAATATTCAAGGAGTTTCCAGGTCCTCAGGAGGGGGTTTTGAGATTCAAGGACTTTCAAGGAATTCAAGGAGGTGCGGGAACCCTGAAGATCTGAAGACACCAATTATTATTATCAAGGCAAAAGTATCAATGAAGAAAAATAACTGGGGAAGTCATTTATTCCTGGTAACTCTTTGTACCTTCTTTTAATAACGAACACTATCCAAAATTAGTTATTTAGTCTGCAATTAATTACTGAACAATAAAATTTACTTGCAGCCCCACAAAGTAGATCTTCTTATTCTCAGGTCATTTTGTGTCAACTACCATGCGGGCAGGAATTTTTTTTATTATATTTTTTATTTATTAATTATTTGTTTGCCATCAAAAGTTCATGTTCTTGGTTTGTTTTATGTTTTCGGACTAATAATCTTCAGAATAGCATGGGTAGTGGTGTATTTCTTTACTTGAGTGCAAAAAGGCTTTGCAATGCTAAAGCATGCACACATAGTCTCTTTAAATTTTCAAATACCAAATTTGCAGCGTTAGCAAACTGACAGAATTTACTCATTAACCATCATTAGGCATCACTTCATTCAATAAATAAAAACACATCAAGGCCTTTGACTCTTTACCTAATAAACTGGCAGCACTCGCTCTCATAATATACAAACGTAGCAGTTGAAAATAAATTATTGTTAAAAACATATCAACAAAATGATATCATGTGACCCCCTCATTGGAACGAGCACATCAAGCTCGTTCCAATGAGGAGTTACATGATATGCTTTCGTGTGAATTGGGTAAAGGGTTGAGACAGATGTATCTACGTCTATACCATGATTAATTTATTTATTGGTGTTGAAGGTCACATATTTCTGCACAATGGCTAATCGTGACCGCAACATGGGGATAGAGTCGAGTTCAGTCAATCGTTTTCTCCCCATGTCACTTATTTTAGAGGACTTCCACCCAAGCATTGGTGATTGGGTCCTATTTTACCAGTAAAACAGAGATTATTTACCACAGTAAACAGGCACTGTTTTACTTCCCGGGATTCCCACAGGGACACCAGGATTAATAGACATGTATAAAGTCAAGTTTAGTAAATCGTTTATGCCTTTGCTACGTACTTTGGAAGCCTTCCATACCAGGTATTGTAAATAGACTCTATTTTACTAGTAATACTGAACTTCTTCTTCACCCACAAGCCTGAAAACAAGCAATCTGTCATATGCAGAATGAGGTCCCAAGAGAGTGAATTTTCTGCTGCTGTCCGAAAACAGGAGGCCAATTTACTCTGTGGGTATCTCTTTCTGTTCAAACCGGAGACCTCGATTCAAACTGAGGTTCACAGAGGGTAAATTTAGTGATGCTACCCTGCTGTGCAGGGTAGCATCACTAAATTCACTCTCTGGGGACCCCATTTTGCAGATGACAGTCTGATTATTTTCTGGCTTGTTCACTCAAGTAAACAAACAATGCTCCACCTCCGAGGCTTCTCATATGGAGATAATATATATGACACAGAACTGAAATAGGTAATCTTTCAGCTTTTATATGACACTCTCAGAGTTTGGTTGTACAGAGACAAGGAGTTAGGCAATATATTTTCTTCTTGTCATTTTGGCTCTTGTACTGGGTTAATGGTTAATTTGATATGATATTTAAGGAATGTAAGATATGATTGAATCATTAATATAATTATCACAGTCATACATATATTTGTTATGGAGTATTCTCAATAAAGGGACAATAAGGCCCCACAAAGTAGATTTTCTGTTTCTCAGGCCATTTTTGTAAAATTGTGCATTTTATTTTTTATTTTTGTAATTATTTCATTGCCATCAAAGGTTCATATTCTTGATTTGTTTTTTTGTTTTAGGCCTCATAATATACAGAATATTTTTCGTTCCTTGAGTGCAAGAAGGCTTCGCAAAGCTAAAGCATTGCAAAGCCTTATTGCACTCAAGGGATAAATTTATTAACTTGGGTAAAATATCAGATATAAACCATTTAATTTTTATTTTTTAAACTTTGCATTGGTTATAAAAAGGGACCATGGGGGTAGGGCCTGAGAAACAGATCTTTAATTTTGAAACTTTAATGAAGACAAATTTTCAAAAAAACACAAAACCTGTGAAGAGATAAATAAAAGTGACTGGAAGTAAATACAACGCGGCATAAATTCTGAATGCATGTGGGAAGTATTATTTATCTATTCATGTATTTATTTATTGGTGTTTAAGGCCACATACTTATGCACAAAGGCTAATCATGACCGTGACAGTTTTACACGTGGAGGAAGCCGGAGAACCCGGAGAGAACCACTCATCGACACGCAACTGTCAGCTCCTCAACATTCTAACTCTGTTAAAGCTCTGCTCAAGCAGGGTTTCAGTGGTTGAAGACATGTGGACCATCGACGTGCAGTACACCTTAGTACATGGCATCATCGTGCCCCCATGTAGGCAACCGGGATAAAGTGCCTTGCCCAAGGACACAATGCGGGTCGTCCTGAATGGGATCGAACTTGGGTACCTCTAGCATAGAAGTCCAACAATCTACCACTGAACCACCGCGCTCCCATCTGGAAAGTAATTTTAACTTCACTACTTGTCCAAATGAACGCCTGTCAGTAGCAACAACTGTGTGTGTCGTTAGCAATGATTGGGTATTATTCGATCAACAACTTCGTATTAAAAAATAATTCTCTTGTCCTGAGTAAATGGTTAATTTGTTTTGGATTTTGTGGAATGTAAGATTTATTAATATAAATATCACAGTGAAGGCCTCACAAAGTAGATCTTCTGTTTCTCAGGCCATTTTTTGTAAAATTGCATGTGGGTAGAGGGTTTTTTATTTTATTTTTATTTTTGTAATTATTTCTATGCCATTAACCCTTTACCCAATGCAGACGATATCAAAATTTATTATTTTGAATATCATTTTTTAAATTTTGAACCCATTCCCACACGCTCAAACTCTAATAAAGATTATAAAAATTGCATTCAATTCTTATAACTACATTCCATAACTGTTTAAACTACTTTTTACCAAACAACAAAGCAGAAAGACGAAATAAAACATGTATGAACGAAACAAGGCGAAAAACCACCCTCACACAAAATACAAAGTGCACAACTCTGATTTTTAATTTTCACAACTTTAGAAATGGAAACGAGTATTTTAGTAACAGGCTTTATGCCACAGTTGGGAAATGTCACCAAAGAAACAGCAGCAGAATTGATCACTGCGAGAGGTGCTAAACGTTAAAAACCTGTCCAAACACCGCCCGAATTACATTCTGTCAACTGTGCTCTACCGTAAATGCGGGTCAAAGTTTACCAAATGTATTCATTGGAAAATTAATTACATTTGGTCATGACGTTTTCACCCAGCTGATCAATGGGAATTGAGTATTTGGACCCAAAATGTATAACTACATTAACAATGTAATTATATTAGTAATGATGACACGTGTACACGTGTACTGATTGAACAGTATACTATGAAGGTAAATTGTGTGCATCGTATCCTTACTTGGGACTTGTTATGCACACACTATACAAGTTGTTGTTAAAGATGATTTAAATATTGCCAATATATACATATCTGATAAATATTCTTTCAAAAGATTCTGAGGTTGTTGCATCATATCAAAAAGTCATTACCTGAGTTATTATAGGGTGACAAGCATTTATAGGCTGCAAATTCAAGTAACTGGAATTCATAGTTAATAATGATCGGGACTATTTTATGAATATCACCGGAGAAAATGAAAAACTAGCAATTTATATCTAACTTTAGGCTACACAAAATAAATTAACTGATTCTTAGGCAATCTTTTTTTCGAATTACTGAGGGAGAGAGGATTTTATTTTTAATTTTTTCTTGCATATAATGCACATGGACTGAGAAGTTCTCCACTGTGTTTTCACAAATAGAATCTACAGAAAGTGCACAATTATATAAATTAAAACCCATTTAATTTAAACCCTCGATGGTTCATTCCCAATGGACCAATTCCCTTTAGACCAATTCCCACAAGGCCAATTCCCATTAGACCAATTCCCCTTAGACCAACTGATATGTTCTACTTTTAAAATAATTCTATATCAATAATTTGATATATTTATAAATGTATTTAACGTTATTGATATTCAAGCTTGAAAATAAGCAGTCTGTCATTTGCAGAATGAGGTCCCTAGAGGGTGAATTTGCTGATGCTTTCCAAAACAGTGGGCCAGTTTATCCTCTGGGCATCTCTTTCTGTTTATGTTTGAGACCTTGATTCAGGTTGAGGTTCACAGAGGGTAAATGTAGTGATGCTACCCTGCTGTGCAAATTCACCTTTTGGGGACCTCATTTGTCAGATGACAGTCTGCTTATTTTCTGGCTTGTTGATATTTTATAGATGCTGGGCAGATTTTTAATAACAATTGTTATAGTAATCACACACTTTCAAAGGCTGTGATTCTTTTTATTGTTTTGTGGTTAACAGATGTGTGTATTGATGTTATAAATCTATATTTTACATAAAATGTTTTATGTAATGAGCTATGCTGAAATGTTATAAATCTACATTTTTTGTATGTTATGCATATGCATAAATATTTTTTTTATTAAAATATAGAACCTTAGTGATCACGTTCACATACCCCACGCGCCCCGATATTTCAAGCTCTAATCGTTTTTTAAAAATAAACATAGATTCTAGGAATACTGCAGAAAACAGTGTTCTGTAGTTTCAACGGTATTGAAAGAATTCAAGCAGAGAAAAAACCCGGAAAACTGTAATTTTGATGAACTTTTCAAAGTCTATGGGGCCGTAATTTTGGTAAAAATCAGTGGAGCGGAACAAAACCCAAACTTGTTCTGTAGGCCACCAAGTTAGATTAACATACCAAACATCAGCTCAATATCTGGAAGCGTGTAGAAAACAAGTCCGGAAAACTGTAATTTTAATGCATTTTTCAGAGTCCAAGGGTCGTAATTTCGGTAAAAATCAGTGGAGCGGAACAAAACACAAACTTGTCCTGTAGACTAACATACCAAAAATCATCTCAATATCTGGAAGCGTGTAGGAAAAAAGTCTGCAAAACTGTAATTTTGATGAACTTTTCAAAGTTCAAGGGCCGTAATTACGGTAAAGATCAGTGGAGCGGAACAAAATGCAAACGTGATCTGTAGGCCACCATGTTAGACTCACATACCAAAAATCAGCTCAATATCTGGAAGCGTGTAGAAAAAAACTCCGGAAAACAAGTAGGACGGACTGACGGACGGACCAGTCAAAAACATTATACCCCAGCAACTTCGTTGTGTGGGGTATAATAAAGTGTTCATCAATAAATAAATGTTTTCTTAATTATCCTTAATCAACCCTTAAACAATAACAGTATATAGTTGGTCTAAGGGGAATTGGTCTTTTGGGAATTGGTCTAGTGGGAAGACACCCCCTCAATGGCCAAATTCTGACTTTTTACTGAAACATTCTCTCTCTGGGGAAACTTGCAAGTTACATTCTAAATGCCCTGACAATCAATTCTAGGCAAGTCATGGCTGCCTGTATAGGCTGCCAAGACTTTCCTAGAAATAACTGTAAAACTACAAAATGTGGACTGTCTTTAGTTATGCTATTCAGAGATTCCAGATACATACATCAATCAAAAAATGTAGAAAGTTGGAGTCTCCCGATTGTGTAGTAATATTGGGAGAGTCTGCAATGCAATAAAAATGTCCAATGGGGGAGGGGGGGGCGGGCAATTTCAGTGAGGGATTGCCCAAAAATCAAAACACTTTATGTGGTTTAAGCGTAGGAACTCATTTATTGAATAAACTTGGTGATGTTCTGGCAGACTCGAGGCATGCAAAAAACACCGTACAGCAAGAAACAATGTGAAGGGAGTAGCTATATTATTATTATTTATTGATATTTAAGGTCACATATTTATGCACAATGGCTAATCATGACCATGACAGTTTTACGGGTGGAGGAAGCCGGAGTACCCGGAGAGAACCACCAAGCAACGACAAGCAGCTGCCAGCTCCCCAACATTGTAACTCCGCACTGCAGCACAGGCAGGGATAGATTGGTTGAAGACATGCGTACCATTGACGTGCAGTACGCCTTAGTACATGGCGTCATCGTGCCCCCACACGGGCAATGGAGATGAAGTGTCTTGCCCAAGGACACAACGCGGTTGCCGCAGGTGGGATTCGAACCGAGGACCTCTTGGCTTGCAGCCTCCACCTCCACCTACTGAGTCACCATGCTCCTGAAGGGAGTAGCTGACCAGCTCCATATACAAAAGCCCATGATATAAACTTAACTCTTTGTCTGTTAAAAAATGCTTAAAAAATTGAAGAAATCAATAGAGGAAAGTCTAACAGAATTTGAGACTGAAAGACAGTATATAATAGCTGTTGTGCTTGACCCTAGATTTCAATTTAGCTGGTGCATATATGGGGAAGTATTTCAATTAAGATTAAATTGCAAATCTGACCAAATTAATTTCAATTTGAATGTTTATGATATTTGGCAAATACACAGTTTCACTGGTCGAGTGCTGGAAGGCCATATTTGGGTTTTAATTTGAAGTGCCGGTGCCACAACTTAAAGGCTTCATATTCTGTGGATGTGTTTCATATTAACTTTGAAGTGAAATTATTAAGTCTGTGTGGATTTGCCTTGTCTCAATTTATGGGAGAGTGCCTCAAGGCACTCTTCCATAAATTGTAACAAGGCAAACATAGGTGAGCAAATTTTGATGACAAAAATTAATTCAGCACTCTATCAGTTAATTCCTCGCATGCTGCTGAGGGATATTCTTGCCCAGGACATGAAATCTCTTGCCTCTGACAAAAGTAAAATTTGGGGACCATTAACCAAATTCCCATCCCGACAATTAAAGAGTTTTGAACAATAATTTCTTGACCAAAATTTTGATGAATTTTTCAAAAAATCTAGTCATGACTGCTTCACAGCAGCCATGACTAGATTTGATAAATATTTTTAATATACTCTGCAGGTTAAGAGTTAATCTCATCTTCGCATTTCCCGTTAGAAAAGCTGAGAGAGAGAGTCTCTCTCTCAACTGTTAGTATATGATTTAAAGTTATTTTTATATTACCAGGCTGGCATTGATAACTAGCCATTATGTACAACATAGAAATTTTCAATATAAACAGTTTTCTTCATGAAATAGTCCGTCGGATCAGGCCTTAACATGTCGGGTTTGACTGTTGATTTAAAAAATAATATGTAATGGGCAAATGAGCACACAGTAAACTAATATTTAAATATAGCCAGCTATGATAATAGCAATACAGTTAAAACTAGAAGTCCTGTCATAAAATGCGCACAAATAGCACAGTGATCTGCGTGTTAATGTACACATTATGGCCATAGTAAAGCTTTCAAATTCTGTTCATATGGCCTGTGCACAAGCAATGTTTCATCCAATGGACCTCCGTGTTACCCGGAGGTCCATTGGCAGAAACATTGCATGTGTTTGCTATGAGTAACCAGGAGAACCTGCCGTGCTTTGAATGCCATTTGATATGGCAATTGCGCGCAATTCTAACATGCAATTAAGCCTAGATAAGCGCACTATTTGTGACAGGACTTCTAGTTTTAACTGTATATCAGGTATTATAGCATGGTATTTGATCAAGTTCACACTGAATATTAACTGGGAATTCAAATGTTTGAAATTGGGGAAAAAAACAGGCCTG
Source organism: Pictodentalium vernedei (assembly GCA_031216915.1). Lineage (NCBI taxonomy): Eukaryota > Metazoa > Mollusca > Scaphopoda > Dentaliida > Dentaliidae > Pictodentalium > Pictodentalium vernedei. The sequence continues at coordinate 51,721,761 of CM062292.1, forward strand.
GATTCTAATGGGAATGGGATGATGCCACCCTCCCCCTGCCACTGCCTTGGGGGGATAAAGAGAGGGGGCAATTACTTTTCCCATGCGCTATTAGTTTGTTTGAATGATGTTTAAAATTTAATGCATGAATCTCATACAATGAATTATGTTAAAAAAATGGAGTATTTCTTCTTCAGTGGGTTGCATTCAAATAACATTTGTAAATAAACTATTTGTAAATCCATATATTATTTAAAATTATTTCCTTAAATATTGTGCATATGTTTGACATTGTAACATTTTCACTCCTGAATAAGACACACCAGGCAGGCAAACAGGCCATTCATAAATCCTTTTACTATTCCCATTCATTTCCTGAATTATTTTGTCATCATCTAACTGAGGTATATTCTTAAATCAACATCACACACACCAGGCTGCATCCTGCTGACATTTTCCAACAAACCATGCATAAATAAGTTTATTGTTTGCATTCAGTTCTTGAAACATTTTGTCTCTGCTAGGTTCCCACTGAAATGCAGTGACCTGAAGCTAAAAGAAAAATAATTTAATTGACAATGTAAAATTCTCTTTGATTTAATAAATGTGTACCATGGTATTTTAATTAACAGTGTAAAATTCTCTCTGATTTAATAAATATTCTGTAAATCACCTCACCAAACAGGCTTCACTTTCTATCATATTTTCCAGAAATTTATTTGGATTCTTCCATTGCCACTTATTGTACCGCAAGACACAAACAACTACAATTTTTTTGTCCCCTCGATTCTACAGGTCCTATCGATGATTCATATTTTATAATAATTCTCTGTTACATGCGGGTTTGGAAATATGGGCATTTGAATTTTTTTTTATTTCATGTTCCCGATATTCCAACAGGGACATTAAATTACATATCCCTTAATATTACTGAATTTCAAATTTGGTTCAAATTAGTTAACCAGTTCAGAAAATAGATATTTTGGGCAAGACCAAAATTTTGACCCCTCCATGCAGGAGCCCAAATATTACCAAATTATTATTTGAACAAAATGTAATCCTGAGAACAAAAAGAAGCAACAAGCTATTAATTGAAAATAGAATATGTTTTCATTTTTGGAATTCACTTGAAAAAAAATCGCGACATCGATGCTGTAGCTGCGACGGGTGGTGCAATCTCACAAAATTCTAAGTTCATCAAGGGCCATAACTCCAAGAAAAATATTTGGAACAACACATGCACTGAATAGTTGCTAGATATCAATAAGATACACTTACATGCCAAATATAAAGTCATTCCATCAAGTATTTCAAAAGTTATTGAGTTTTGAAACTCGTTGGTCACAGACAGACTGACCGACAGACCGACCAACAGAGACAGACAGACAGACAGACAGACAGACAGACCGACCGACCGACCGACCGACAGACAGACAGACAGACAGACAGACAGACAGACAGACAGACAGACAGACAGACAGACAGGACAGACAGACAGGCAGACAGACCGACATTGCCACTTATAGAGCTGCTAGTCACAGCTAAAAATTCCATGATCCGGTATAAGTATTTCCATTACTTTCTTGAATCCTGCACCCCATGTAACAACATGAAACCAATTAACCCTTTACCCAACTTAACAGCCAAAACCGGCCAGCGCTATTCTCAAAAATCGCCAATTAAGTTTCATTATGTTTTCATTTTTTGTCATAAAAGCATAGGTTATGACCTGTCATTGGAACAAACTCGTTCCAACGAGGGGTCATAGCCTGTGTTTTTGAGACAAAAAAATGAAAAAAATTAGTTATTCAAGAAATTTTGCAAGTGTCGTCTGCTTTTCATGCTAGTAAAGGGTTAACCTTGTGCATTTGTACAACCTTATTGAGTGTTTATTTTCTTGTAGTGTGTGATATAGCAGTTGCCAATTGGTTATAAAAAAAAAAAATCATTTTCAACAGTGTTATATTATTAACCCTGTGCACTATACAAACTAAGTGTAAATCTCATCAAATCTTTACCCAATGCAATAGCAAAAAGTAGCCCGTACTATTCAAACTCAGGCATATGGTTTTTTAGTGAATTTCAAAAAAGAAAACATTTTCTATTTTCAATTAATAACTTGTTTTGCATACTACATTTTGAGTTAGCGTGAATGCTGGGTTACGAGAATGATTTTTTTCAAGTAATTTGGGCTTTTGAAGCACTGCATCCAGCCCATTGGGCTCAGTATTTTTTATTGAACTTGGAAAGGTATCACTCCTCCCAAAGATAATTTGTGCCAATTTTGGTTGTTTGGGGATAGTGGTTCTGAAGAAGATGATGGAAATAAGTTAACATAAGGTGGATGACAGACAATAGTCGGCAGACAATGACTGCAATAGTTGAGCTAAAAAGGGTTCTGAAAAAACTGTTTTTCTAAATCTTTTTGATACCTATTTTAATATGTAACCTTTTCTCAATTTTCTAAGTAAGTGAAATCGAAACATTATTTATTTATTTGGTGTTTAACCGTAAGGACTGAAGATTTTTATACATTTTCGCTTTATGTTAAAAGTCTACCTCCTGTGGTTTTGCAGTTGTTTCTAGTAAAGTCTTGGCTGCCTACAGAGGCAGCCAAGACTGCCTAGAAACAACTGACGAGGTCCTTAGAAAACAAGTTTTGAGTTTCCTAAACAAAGGATGTTGGGGCACCTGCTCCTTTGCATTAACAAGTTATCGAAGTCATAATTAGCCCCTCATATTGCAGCAGATTCTACTCTCTGTGCTCTGATGTGAAAATAAAGAAATTGCAAGTAGCAATTGCTACACAAAATGCAATCAAGAATTTAATCAGTTCAATTTTTTTGGCATAAATCAAGTAAATGTCCTTTAATATTACTTAAGTTAACCAAGATTTAATGGTTTTCTATTAAGCCTTTACCCAATGCATATGATATCAAAATTTATTATTTTAAATATCATTTAAAATTTTTCCAAAACTTTCAACAAAACCATATCATGTGACCCCTCATTTGAACCAACTCGATGAGCTCGTTCCAAAGAGGGGTCACATGATATGGTTTTGTTGAAATTTTTTTAAAAATAGTATTTTTACAGCTGCAGAATTTGCATATTACGCGGGCGGATGTGGCCGATTCGTTGGGTAAAGGGTTAGTTAATTGATTAAATTCCAAGTTGCATGTTGGGAAACAGCTGCAAGTAAATTTTAAAAAATTTATTACATCAGTGCGCAGAGAGTTAAGATCACTTTCAGCATCTATGAATATATCCTAACCCAAACATAGGTAAAAATAGAAAAAAAAACAGTTATAGCAAAGGATGAGAGTATTTATTTATTTATTGCTGTTAACCCTTTTCCCAATGCAGACGATATCAAAATTTATCATTTTAAATATTATTTTTTTAAATTTTTCAAAAAATTTCAACAAAACCATATCATGTGACCCCCTCATTGGAACGAGCTCAATGAGCTCGTTCCAATGAGGGGTCACATGATATGGTTTTGTTGAAATATTTTGAAAAATTTAATTTTTTCAACTGCTCAATTTGCATATTATGCGGGCGGATGCGGGCGATTCGTTGGGTAAAGGGTTAAAGGTTGCATAATTTCTACATAATGACCGCAACATAGAGATAAAGTCAAGTTTAGCCAATCGTTTATGTCTATGTTGCCCATTTTAGAGGACTTCCACCCTAATCATTGGTGACTGGGTCATATTTTCCAGTAAAACAGCACTTGTTTACCAGAGTAAACAAGCAGTGCATCACTTCATGGGCTTCCCATGGATGGGATGAGAAAACAAAAATACAGCAGTTTATTTCATGAGTTTCTTTCATGGTGTGCAGGCCAAAGCTAGGATCTCAAAATTTTCCAACATGATGAGGTGAAAGTTAAAATTTCCAGACACTGTTTCTAGTGTTGAGCATCGGTACAAAGTTAAAACCTATCTCAAAATACTCAGAACAAAAATAAATGAAGAAAAAAAAAAATAACTAGAACTACAGTTAAAACAAGAAGTCCTGCCACCAATAGTGCACTTATCTAGGCTTAACTGCGCATTGGAATTGCACGCAATTTCCATATCGAATGGCATCCAAAGCACGTCAGGTTCTCCTGGTTACTCATAGCCAACACATGCAGTGTTTCTGCCAATGGACCTCCGGGTTACCCAGAGGTCCATTGGCTGAAACATTGCTTATGCACTGGCCATATGTACAGAATGTGATAGCTTTACTTGGGCCATAACGCATACATTAACGTGCATATCGACGTGCTATTTGTGCGCATTTCATGACTGGACTTTTAGTTTTAACTGTATTACCAAGTTGATTGATATTGGAAGTAGGAATGTATAGAATTTTTCTAAAGATTGTACCGGTATAGAAGTTTTAAATCTTGAGAAAACAGTTCACATAATTGAAGAAAACTTTCCATTGTATTGATGTACATGTGGCAAGTTAATACTATAAATGATAATCATAAAATAATAATGCAACGTTAACGTCTAGAATCCACCGCAGTGGTCTCTGACTTACTTTATTACCCCATACACTTAAAACTAGAAGTCCTGTTACGAATTGGGCGCTGATCTAGGCTTAATTGCACGTTAGAATTGCGCGCAATTGCCATATCGAATGGCATCCAAAGCACGGCAGGTTATCCTGGTTACTCATAGCAAACACAGGCAATGTTTCTGCCAGTGGACCTTCGGGTTACCCGGAGGTCCATTGGCTGAAACATAGCTTGTGCACAGGCCATATGTACAGAATTTGATAGCCTTACTATGGTCATAACGCGTAGATTAACGCACAGATCGACGTGCTATTTGTGCGCATTTCATGACAGGACTTCTACTTTTAACTGTATCACAGGTGTTCACACCCTTTGTTCATTCTATGACATTCTCAGCTCAACTCAACGGAGCATACTGCTGGGGTGCTCCACAGATGGGCATGCAAGGCAAGCACCTCAACAGAAATGAAATGAAATAAAGTCATTTTTTATTTTTAATCACAGCAACATCAAATGTGGCAAATTCCCTCTCCCATGATGCCAAGATGAACATATTTTCAATACTTTGCATATACATGTAATGGGGCTACTGTCTTTCTTTTACAATAGGGAGAAGAAATTAAACACCGATTAGCAAATGTGAGATCCACATACACCTGTTACCAAAGGTTGTTGATGATTAAACAATCCACATGTGAGATGTGAAACTATTGTGTTTATATTAACTCTTTGCATGCTGCTGACAGGTATTCCTGCCCAGCACAAGGTTTCTCAATGAAATCAAAATAATTTGGGCACATCTAATCACATTTTCCCCCTATAAATTGAATGGATATTTTCATCAATGATTTCTTGTGTTATACTTTAATTAATTTTTCATCAAATCTAGTCATAACTGCTTCATAGCAGCCATGACTAGCTTAGATGAAAAATATCTTAAAAATACTCAGCAGGTTAACAGTTAAAGCATGGATTTTCATTCCCCTTCCTCCCCCAGTTGTTGTGAAGTCAGATAATGATTGGACCATCCACGTGGGAGGAGATTTAGAACAAACATAAACCCACAATACCACATTTTACTCTTGGGGCAGGGAGAGGGGGGGGGGGGGGGAGTTTCCAGTACAGTAAATCTCACTTAATTGGATATCTCTTAACTGAATAACCTTGTTTATTGAATATAATTTCCCAACACAAAACCATTGACTATACCTTCAGTACAAATTTGACCTATTATTTGAATATAGGTTATAAAGTAAACTCCTGTTAATAAAATAAATAATAAAAAATCTTGCTACCTGTCGAGAAATTACCCTGACTCTCCCCAGATCTCCTTTGGTTATTGACCTATTTGGCCTCAGTACATCCACTACAGGAATTAAATCTTTTATATCTTGTTTGACAGAGCTCATGGAGCTCTGTCAAACAAGATATAAGAGAATAAATGCTAAGTTTATCTCTAGAATACAGGAAAGGGACACAATCCCTGTTAATTGAATACTGCTGTTAATTGAATAATTTGCACTGGCAAAGTGGCTATTCAATTAACAGGGTTCCACTGTATATTCTTTTGTTTTGCTGCAGACATGGAATCCATCCCATCTGAGGCAATTAGGAGATCCACATACATCCATGTACCCAAGACTAGTGATGATCAGGACCATCCATGTGGATGGTGATCTAGAACAAACACAAACTCACAATACCACATTTTACTTTGGGGTGGGGTGGGGGTTGGTGGTGGGGGGTTGTTCCCCAGTATATTCCAAACAAACACATACACAAAGGATCTGTTCTGAAAAAAACTTCTAAAAAAAACTAAGATGCCTCGCTATTTTGCATAATTTATGCATGAGAGAAAAACTAGTATACTAGGTTATGTATATATGGCTGTTTTCCATACCAACAAGTTGTTTTTCATACCAAAAATAGTCAAAATACGAATCACTGTTTGGAAGTTCTTGCTTAAAAAATGTAACTGCTATTTTTAGTAACTAAGATGGCTAGTTAATTTGCATAATTTATGCAGAGGGAAAACCTGAATAACATGTTATGAATATTGTGCTTGTGGTTTTCCATACCAATAATAATCAAAATTTGAATCATCGTTTGGAAGTTCAGGTTAAAAAAAAGTGTAATTGCTATTTTTAGAACAAAATGGCAAACAACAGCCATTTTTGATGGCTGTCAAACCAAACTTTGACATCCTGTTCATGTCGACTGAATTACTACGTCTTATCTTCCATTAGGTCAAATCGTTCCTGTGCCTATATATGTTTGTATGGACAGAAGAATGTTTGACAGACAAACGAATGGACAGATGGACAAACACATAAATGGACAGACAGTTGTAATCTAGTATACCCCCCCCCCCCCCTCCTAAACCCCTCACTTTAACCCTTTACCCAACGCAGACGATATCAAAATATATTATTTTAAATATATTTTTTGAAATTTATCAAAAAATGTCAACAAAACCATATCATGTGACCCCTCGTTGAAACGAGCTCGTTAAGCTCGTTCCAACGAGGGGTCACATGATATGGTTTTGTTGACATTTTTTGAAAAATAATATTTTTTCAGCTGCTGAATTTGCATATTATGCGGGCGGATGCGGCCGATTCGTTGGGTAAAGGGTTAAGAGTGGCAGAATAATTATCTCCTATACTTACCATTGGTGGTGGAAAAACTCTCCTTGCACTTCCTCTATTCACATTCTCTAAGTATGCATCTTTTAATGTGATTTTCATCTTATCTGATAAACAACTTTCACACAACTTGCACATCTGTATGAAAAATGAAAATGTTAGAACAATTTTTGCAAAAGTGAATGACTAAAAATAGTTTAGGCCGAAAAAAAATAAAAATCTCTTTCCTTTTGGCTACTGCATGCTCCCTTTTCCTAAGGATTGCAAACTTAAATGAAAGTGTCAATGACACTGTAGCTTAACTTGTGTGTCGTGTTTGATGAAAAGGATAATGTTCAATGTTTTTGAAAGGATTACGAAATAAGGCAAGAATTGTGATAACTGGGAATATGTTCATTTCTGTTCCCTGTATGCTATGTTTTTGATAAAAAATAATATGAGGTGTACACTGTACTGAAGAGCTGAGGGGTGGGTTAATATGACCTCACAGTTAATGTATGTGGCCCTCACAGTTAACTTATATCAACGAAAGTTAGCAAGTTACAGTGAAATTATTCCAAAATGAGTCATCCTATCAAGTTACATTGAAATCCCTTCATAAATATGGCCTGTAGACTGCTAAAGGTTTTTGGGCTTCGGGCCCCTGTAGCCTGTTTACCACAGTAAACAAGCACTGTTTCACTTCCCAGGTATCCCAAGGGGGTGGGGATAAAGGGTTAATCACAGACTAGGTCTTCAAGTGAATTGCCCTGGATCCAGTAATGCGATCACAAAAGTGATCTCTTTCTTTGATCACATTGTGATCCAAATGGAATACAATTACACAAGTGAAACATGTACACAAGTGGGTTGAGACTTCATCAATAAAACATTGCCAAACAAAGAACAAACTTTAAACCATGACTGCCATGCCAGTTTTCCCACTGCTAACCCTTTACCCAGCACAGACGATATCAAAATTTCTCATTTTAAATATCATTTTTAAAATTTTTTCAAAAAATTTTTAACAAAACCATATCATGTGACGCTCATCAAGCTCATTCCAAAGAGGGGTCACATGATATGGTTTTGTTGAAATTTAAAAAAAAATATTTGTTCAACTGCTGAATTTGCATATTACGGGGGCGGATTCGGGTAAAGGGTTAATAAAGAATCAAATTTAAGCACTTTTTAAGGAATTTGAAAATCATTTTCAAAGACTATTGGGGGTGTACAAATTCGGTAAAATGATCATTTCATTTGCCTAAAAAAGAAATAAGGTGACCGATTTTTCATTCACCTTCATCACTAGATTCTCACATCAGTTTCATATAGTTTTCAGTTTTTTCCCATTGAGAATCATAGTTACAGCCTCTTGTTACTAATATCATTATCTTCACTATTATTAGTGGTTCTCCAAGTTTAGCTAAAGTTTAGTTGAGAACGTTTCTTAGTTTTTCGTTTTTTTAAACTTAGGAATCATAAAGTAGATTTTCTTTTTTTCAGGCCATTTTTTGTAAAGTTGCATGCGGACAGGCTGTTTTTTATTTTATTTTTTGTAATTATTTCTTTGCCATCAAAAGTTCATGTTCTTGGTTGTTTTACGTCTTAGGCCTCATAATCTACAGGCCAGAGCTAAAGCATTGCAAAGCCTTGTTGCACTCAAGGGACTAATTTATCAATTTTTTTTAACTTCAGTAAAACATCAGACATAAACCATTTAATTTAATTTTTTGAAGTTTGCATTGGTTATAAAAAGAGAGCAATTGGTAGCCAAAAGGACCATGCAGGAGGGCCCGAGAAACATATTTTTAACTTTTTGAGGCCTTATTTATCTTTTGTATTATATTGAGTTGAATTATTCTGCATGCATCAGATTTTAAGACTGCACAATTTGGGCACAATGAAATCATTTGGCCTCCATATTTACCATTTCTATTTGGGGGAATTTAAAGGACTGGAATGAACTGAGTAAAACATAGCAGTGTTAACTGCATGTTTTGAACCCAATTATCTATACCACTAGAATGATTAAAATGGAACCAAACTCTCAGAAATTTTTACAAGAGGTTTTCAATCTGTGTCCATGTGTTCCACCTTTCTGATGTAATTAGATATAATGAAACAAATCTCATCAACTCAATGTCTTATGACAATCAAGAACACGATTGTAATGATATTTCAAGACAGAAAAAAAGGTTTTGTTTCTCAGGAAATCCCTCACTGAAGTTGAACCCCCTATTGAATGTTTTTATTGGATTGCAGTGTTTACCAAAGTTAATGTAAAATCATGAGACTTGAAACTTGTATCTACTTTGATTGATGATTAGTTATTTGTCAATGTTTGAAGCAATTGATTAAAATACAGTGCCTAACTAGAGGTACTGTGATCAAGCTCACAAAGTGATACCCACCGCACCTGAAATGTATAAGTTAGATTATCTCCCCTTGGAAAGGTCAGAACGGAATTATATTGCTTCATGCATATCTGCACATGGTGTTCTTCCATTGTGAAAAGTTTCATGAAAATTCTTCAAACGGTTTAGGAGGACTTGTGCTTACAAGGATGGACAGACGGACAGATGGATGGACAGGGCGATTCCTATATACCCACCCCCCAAACTTTATTTTTTTTTGGGGGGGGGGTATAATTATTATATTTGTTTTCTGAACATCCAGCTTGTAAGAGTCTGCATAAAAAAACTCAAATATTATGATACCATAATTTATTAGCTGTGACAAGCAGCTCTATATGTGGCAATATCGGTCTGTCTGTTTTTTTCGGTCTGTCGGTCGGTCTGTCACCAACGAGTTTAATAAACACCATAACTCTTAAAAAACTTGATGGAATGGCACCATACTTGGTATGCAAGTGTATCATCATGATGTATACACCCTCTCAATAGTGCATGTCATTCGGATAATTTCTGTCACATTTATGGACTTGTCACCAACAAGTTTTTTTTTCACCAACAAGTTTTTTTGTCACCAACAAGTTTTAAAACATCATTGGCGTTGCACAAATCATCGCAGCTTCAGCACTGTGACAGTGCTTCTAGTTTTTCAATAAAGGTTCATAAATATAATTGAACAGAAAAGTATTTTATATTTCTTTATTAAGCTCTATAAAAATTAAAAATCTGTTTCTCAGGCTCCCAAGCATAGTCCTTTTGGCTGTCGCATGCTCTCTTTTCATAACCAATGTAAGCTTTAAAAAAAATAAAATTAAATGGTTTATGTCCAATATAAAAAAATTGATAAATTTGTCCCTTGATTGCAAAAAGGCTTTGCAATGCTTTAGCATTGCAAAGCCTCCTTGCTCTCAAGAGACTAAATATACCATCACCCATGCTATTCCGTAGATTATGAGGCCTAAAACATAAACCAAGTAAAACATAAACCAAGAACATAAATTTTTGATGGCAAAGAAATAATTGGAGAAATAAAAAATAATATAAAAACGTTTGCCCACATGCAATTTTACAAATAATGACCTGAGAAACAGAAGAACTACTTCGTGAGGCCTAATTGATTGTACTAAAAATGCCAAAGCACTCTCCCATAAATCATTTTGTTGTGCTAATGAGTTTCAATGGACGATCCATATTTTATCTAAATATTAATGTTTACCTGTGAATAACATGAATTTGAACACAATGATGAGGTACATGTATCAGCAAACACTTTTATATTTCGATCAGACACTTGCATATCGGCTTCATCTGCAGAGCTGAAATAGAGAGAAATAGAGGATATCTAATGATTTCTTGTGAATACTGGGATTTATCTCATGAGTGAGTGAGAGAATTCGTAATTTCATGAGCAGCTTGCTGCAGGTGAAAGTTAAAAAATTTATAGTAATTTATATATTTTTTATACTTACCAATGACCCAGACATAGCTGGTGCTAACTCTTAAAATATAGGGCCAAACACAAATTTTGCCCCCCAATCCCCAAAATTTGCATCTAAAACCAAAGAAAACATGTCCTGAATGGCCCTCCACACTTCACCTCTACTGCGCATGCGCAGTGTCAAGGATGTTCCAAAATTGGCGCCATTAATCATTCTTATAACCAGTGCCTGGTAAGCGCTATGTACTCAGCAGGGAGGTATGAGTTCCCAACTCCTGGGAGGGCCATCCCCGTCTGGGTCATTGGTAAGTATAAAAAATATATAAATTACTATAAATTTTTCAACATTTTTATACTGTACCAATGACCCAGACATAGCTGAATAGTAAAAAGGCTGGAGGGCCTAGGACATAGAGCAAGTTGGAATACGCTCAATTATATAAAATAGAGTCATCCCCTCTAGGAAAAAAGAAGTATTAGGCCTTACATGTATCTTTCTTATTTATGTTAAATTAGAAAGATACAACACCTTGCAAAATTGAGCATCATACATCCATGTACTCTATAAATATGTAGTATAATCCTTATACTAATAATTTTTAAAGTAAGCCAATAAATAAAGTAAGGCTAGAGAATAGACACTCTTTATACTCCTTAAAAGTGTCTGAGGATTGTATAATAATGTCCGCTGACACGTGCTATATTCAAAAGCTATACTTTAAAAACTAAGACCTGAATGAATTTTTAAAACATAAACTTCTCACTAAAAAGCCATCCCAGTAACAGCTCAGAATTACTAACTCCGGAGGAGGTATCCCCTTGTTTTCATAGTAAAACAGGTGACCCAAGGGAACACCCTCCCCCCCCCCCCCTTTTTTCTTGCCCTGGGTCAAATAGCCCAGAGCGAAGAGGGCAGCAGAACGGAGTCACTGCCGAAACAGACAGCCTACCTAGCTATAGTAGCAACTGTTAAGTGAATGACATTCTGAGCAGTAGATAATAGACCTAACAAAAGAGGCCTCCAGAAATGGACTCGATATTTCTGAGATAAAAAATTCATGAATGTAGATGGCTGAGCGCAATGAGCAGCCTTCAAAAATCTATAATAGCGACACTATTAATGTAAGCCCAAGATGCAGAAAGAACTCTTACTTCATGAGCCGAAATCTCAAGCACAACTGCTGAGTCAATGATATACCATAAGCAGTACTGATAGTTAATTGAATCCATTAGCAACAGAATGGGGCGTAACGTCCTTCTATTAGGCATCAGAGACAGAAGAAGCTTACGTCCGTAGTAATAAACAGATATCTGTTTATAAATACGTAAACTCTAACCGGACAGAGTAAAGGCCTATGCCCGTACGAAGTCGGAAGGACCTTAATAACAACAGGTTCCGGATATTTAATAGGAGCCTGACTCTTAACCAAAAATCCAACCTAAATAGTAAAGGAAGTAGTGATTCCGAAACTACGAAAGTGAGAATCATCCACCGATAGTGCATGAAGCTCACTGACTCTTCAGTAAAAGAGAAGCCAACAGAATTACTGTCTAAAAGGTCAGAATTTGAAAACTACTGTTTCCAGAGGCTCAAATGATTACTTAGCTAAATAAGAACCGAAGTTAAATTCCATATAGAAATTTAATCTAATGATTCTAAGTCTATTTATCGAAAAGTTACTAACTGACTTAGATAAAGAGACATAAGATTCAATTGTAAACAATCATAGAGTGCATAGGTATGAGATAACATAGACCTATAACCTTAATAGTATCAGGCTGCAGTAGATCTTGTCAAACAAGTATACTAGAAAGTTGCAATGACTAATATGGAGGGATCAACAATATCAACATAGTGATCCCTACAACAACAATGGAAGAGCCTCCACTTTAGCCGCATAGAATAGCGAAGAAGAGGTTCTCCTACAGTAAGAAATCGCGTCCAAAGCTCGTCCAGTACAATGCTTACAATGCAATAAGGACCACACAACGGAATACGTGAAGGTTGAGACCTTGCGGGTTGTGATGAAGATGACACGATTTTCCCCAGCGAAAGAAGATCCTCTCATGGAGGAAGTTTTCGCGTTAAGTCCCACAGTAGACATCTGAGTAAATTTACCCACGGTCTCTGTGAAGACAGAGATGCTATCAACAGAAATGTATTGTGGTTGTTTATCTTAGCAATACCTGCTGAAACAACAGCGCAGGAGGATACGCATATCCCATCATTCCGTCCTATTAGATCAATAGAGCGTTAACAACATAAGCTCAGAGATCCGGACATGCAAACACATACATCTGCAATTGATTAGCAAGTTGTGTCGTAAATAAATTATCATTGGGCGCTCCCATTGATAGCAAATCTGATTGAATACTTGTTTGTTGAGAGTCCATTCTGACGGCAACAAGCAACCCTTACGTGAAAGGGAGTCCGGTAATACAATCAGACGACCCGGAATATGACGGAACGAAGCAGAACTTGGTGTACTATAACAAACAGAAGGATTCTTTCCGTTAAATTGAATAACGGAATCGAATGAGTGCCTCCCTGGTTCCGGAGATACGCAACTACTGTCATATTATCGGACAGGATTTGGACATGCGTTTCTGAATAATGTTCATCCAATGACATAAAGCAAGCCTAAAAAACATTATTCCGTGGAAGATAAGTGCTTGCCTAGAGACTGCGGAACCCAAAGACCCTGGCACTACGAATCCGTTGGGATCAATATTGTACCCCAACCTGTTCGACTGGCAACCGTCATAATTATAAAACTTGGATCCGGCAACTGCAGTGGCACTCTCTGAGTCAGCCACCGAATGTTTGCCCCAGTCTGAATCTCTTGCTACACTTGATAGACAAGAGAACATGTATATCGAGCAATTCATGGATTGCTGAAAAGTTGCCGTCGAAGAGAAGCTTCTCCGAGACCGAAGCGACTCTGAGAGAGTTCTTCACCTTACTATCCACGCGCGTGAATGTAGCTAGGGCTGCGTCAAGTCTAACCAATTCCAGGTTGCCACTGAAGGGCGGAGTTATACGTGAACAAACTACTGCCCTTGAAAGAAATCACATTGAGGATCATATCCCGGAATTCTTTCTCTTGAAGACGTAATGATAACGCCTCAGTAAGGTGGACTACGTATGATAAAGCATCTAAGTTAAGTCTATTAGACATCATTGTCGTTTCCAACATTGTGGTTGGAAAAGACATAGACGGCGAAAAAGATAATTTCCAGTCTTTAACCCTGCCGTCTAGATGCATATAACCTCTCTGTACGCCCTGTTCTGCCAAAATACATTATTCCTAGAAATGATAAAAGGCAGAATTGAGCATTGCGGACAAGAAACTAAACTATCATGCTTGGTAGCAGGCTTATATATATATATATATAGCGTCGATAAATAATACAAATGTTCTAATGACATTGGACTGCGTCGGTAAGTCAGGGACAATGTCCCTGAACCGATCCAAAATTCCGCGTCCAATGACGCTATAAGTCTCTTATCCAACATCGCAGCAATGTAGTCCGAAGGAACAACCACTGGAAGATAATGCCGGAAGAAATGTATGGCAGCTTCCGTTGTTCTGAAAGGGAAAACTCGAAATCGTCCGAATCCCTTTCGCCATCCTGTCGGACCCTATAAAGCGTTCGGTCGTCCGAACCTGATGCAACAGCGGAGCGCACCGACCCAGCGCTGTCGGATAATTCCTGATCCGACCGAGAAAGTGTCGATTGCTGGGATGCTGCGATAAACTGTGCTAACTTGGATAGCACGTCCGTCACTGAGGCCTGTGGAGAAGCGGTCTTACGATGCATTGCCGCTGGAAGCTCCGTGATCGTTACCCCGTGCATACTTCTATTATGCGAGCGAACGGAGTGTATAGGCCTCGTGTCCCTTGGCTACCGGATGTCGTGACCTGTTCGCCGTGGAATCACTGCATGACGAAACTGGTCGGATACTCGAGGTCACGTAGCCAATGTGCGGTCGTGTGCGCTGCTGTGAGGATGAAGAAGCATTATCGACAGTCTCTCGGACTGTCAATATAACGGAGCGCCCCGAGCGGCGGACATATGCTCCGAATGCGAAATATCTGAACCACAACAAGACGTCCCCTATGTTGTTGTACGAGAGAGGGACCTCTCTCGCTCACAGCCCGGACGGACCTGGACGAGCCAGGAACCGGACTAACAGGCTTCCTCCGATCTGTCCTCAATCCGTCATCACTGGGTGAGTACTAAAGTTATAATAGTGCTTGCATCACCCAAATCTCCTTCCTAGACCGCAACGGACGAACCCAGCTGCCGAACCATTCGATGAATGGACGCTACACCGGGTGAGCTAGCGAATGTCACTCCGTCGATCCTACAAGGGACCTCTTAGGCGATAGACATATTCCGTGAGCACTTATTGCCGCTAGCTCTTCATTAACTATGACGACAGAGGCACACTTTGAAAGACATCTCCGTAACTTTGCGAACAAGAAACCAGAAATGCTTGGTAATAGCAAGCATATAATAATAATATATAGCGTCGATCAATAATTCGAAAGTTTGTGTGACATTATTGGACTATGTCGGAACTGAGGGACGATGTCCCTGAACCGAACCAAAAAATTTCTAAGTCCACCGACGCTATCAGTTTCTTATCCGGCATTGCAGCATTCTGGTCCGACGAAAGAACCTGTAGACGATAAAGTCAGATGACATACACAACAGCATATGTTGTTCCGAAAGGGAAAGCTCGAAATCCTTCGAATCCCTTTCGGCATCCCGTCGGACCGGATGAAATTTTCGGATGTCCGTACCTGCTTCCGCGGAGCGTGCCGACCCAGCATCGTCGGATAATAATACATGATGCGACAGATTCAGTTGTTGCTGGGATGCTGCGATAAGCTGTACTATTTGGGATAGCACGTCCGTCACCGAGGCCTGTGCAGGAGCGGTCTTACGATGCATTGCCGCCGGAAGCTCCGTGTACGTTGACTCCCGCACACTTTCTTATGCGAACGTCCGGAGTCTGCAGGCCTCGTGTCCCTGGCTACCGGATGGTATGACCTGGTCGCCGATGATTCTCCGATTGGCGAAGCTGACTGGATATCCGAGGTCACGTAGCCAAGAGCAGTCGTGTGCGCTACCATGAGAATGAGGAAGCCTTATTGACAGTCTCTCCGGACTGACTATATGTCGGAGCATCCCGAGCGGCGGACGCATGCTCCGAATGAGAAACATTTTGTACCACAACATCTGGGGCCAGACGTTGTTGTACGAGAGAGGGGCCTCTCTCGCTCGCCGTCCGGATGGACCTGGACGAGCTAGGAACCGGACTAAAAGGCTTCCTCCGTTCTCCCTCTAATCCGCCGTCACTGGGTGTGCATTTGGTTGATTTATAGTGCTCGCATCACCCCAAAACTCCTTCTAGACCGCAACGGACGAACCCGGCTGCCGAACCATTCGATGAATGGACGCTACACCGGGCGAGCTAGCAGACGTCAAAGGCCGTCGAACCTACTAGGGTCCTCTTAGGCAATTGGCCTATTTACATGAGCACTTTTCCGCTAGCTCTTCATTAATTGTGACGACGGAGGCACACTTTTGGAAGACATCACGGATACATCACCCTAATCTTGATCGTCTGAAATAGAAATTGATAAAGTAGAGTGACCCTGCGGGGAAAGGACCGGAATGTCCAATTCCCCACTAACATACCGTGACACACGCTTCCCATGTTGTCATCGAAATTATCACATACAGAACAGGAGCTAGTGCGAGAACACTGACTACATATACAATGATTATAAAAGTCAGAGGAAGATTTCCTCTTATTACAATTGACCAAAATCCTTTCAATGTGAAAAGAAAACAAAGTCCTAGTACTCGCACCAACCCCTGACAATCAAAATACATAATAATATGATCCATTAACATAGAAAAAATAATTGAAATCAAAAAATTTTGAAAAAATATTTTTTCCGAACAGCCCAAGTTTCTGAAAAGTAACGTTGAGCCCCAATGGATCCCAAGCCTAAGTGTGGACAAAAATTTTAAAAATATTTTAAACAATTTATGCAACACTTACGAACAATAATAATGTATCTAGTTATGATTAAATTAACATCAAGATATTATTTTCAAGAAATCCCCCCTCACACAGAGGGCTGTTGTAAATGTAAACAATAAGTGTAAAAACACTAGAATAAGACTCCAGGCACCCAGGCCCGAAATCAGTTACCAATAATACACTATCTGATGCAAAACTGAGACTTCCAGGGAAGAAACTGCAGAACATCAGATGGTAGATGCAGAACACTACGCCTAACCACCCATAGGTGAAGACGTAAACATGGGGAAAAGAACAGAATTCATTCTGTTATTCAGCTAAAACTCCCAAGAAATTTTAGTAATAAAATTACAGAAAATATGCCAAAAGCATGGGAGAATAGCAAGAGGGGACTTAAAGGAAAGGGAGAGAGGAAAACACTGAACAAGCAGTGTAACTTGATAACAAGAATGACAACAAAATGGCTGCTGCCTCGAAAATAGGTAACTTAACATAATTTCATTAAAAAATTTTAAGTTACAGCCCTGATAATTTTCTGTCACACGTTTTTCCTCTCCTCCTTCTATATCCTCCTTAGAATCACCATTTCACTAATATTTATGTGTCTGGCATCATTTAAACTGAGATTTACAAGCACAAAGATCAGTCAGATGTTAACTGATGAAGGACCAAACTAAGAATGATTAATGGCGCCAATTTCGGAACGTCCTTGACACTGCGCATGCGCAGTAGAGGTGAAGTGTGGAGGGCCATTCAGGACATGTTTTCTTTGGTTTTAGATGCAAATTTTGGGGATTGGGGGGCAAAATTTGTGTTTGGCCCTATATTTTAAGAGTTAGCACCAGCTATGTCTGGGTCATTGGTACAGTATAAAAATATACAAATTCTTTCACTCACGAATGAGATAAATCCCGGTATTCACAAGAAAACATTAGATTTTCTTTTTATTATACCCCTTTCATTTGAAGCTTCAACTGAATCGATCCAAACCGACGCCCATACCACGCAAGAAATCTGTTTACACAATCAGCTGATCGCTGTTTCCACTGACACAGATCACATTGGTTGTTGTGTACATCCACACAAAATAGTTTGAGGGATTGTTGGCAAAATGACGTAATTTTTAGCCACAAATTCAGTAAAATGAAATTTCTACTTCATTTTCGCTTCAATAATAATTCAACACTGAATTGAAATAATTCAACAATTTAATTCTGAAACAGTGAAACACTGAAAAGTTTAGATAAGCACTTCAACCCGAAAAATTTTGATCGCGCATTAATACATTTTGGCATTCCATCATGATCTGCCGTGTCTTGTTATACTCACTAGTGGAGCAAAAACAACTTTTGTTTTGCACGTGTGAAAATTCATTTGTAAATTTCAAGTTCACACAAAATGTTAATCACCAAGGTGTTTGATCTCACTAGTGAGGGGATAACGCAATTTATTTTTTACCGATTCCTATTATAATTAGATGTTAGGGGTGTAATAAATACAAGCATACCAGCTTCATCGTCAGGTATGTAACATACAGTTAAAACTAGAAGTCCTGTCACGAATAGTGCGCTTATTTAGGCTTAATTGCGCGTTGGGATTGCGCGCAATTGCCATATAGAATGGCATCCAAAGCACGGCAGTTTCTCTTGGTTACTCAAAGCAAACACATGCAATGTTTCTGCAAATGGACCTCCGGGTTACCCGGAGGTCCATTGGCTGAAACATTGCTTGTGCACAGGCCATATGTACAAAATTTGATAGCTTTACTTAGGCCATAATGCGTATATTAACGCGCATATAAACGTGCTATTTGTGCGCATCACGTGACAGGACTTCTAGTTTTAACTGTAAAACAGATTCCTAATACTAGATGAGAGACAAATAGTGGTAACTGTAATTAATCCTAGATTTCATTAACCCTTCACCCTACATAACGGCCAAAACCGGTCAGCACTATTCTCAAAAATCGACAGTTAATTTTCATTATTTTTTCATTTTTTGTCTCCAAAACATAGGTTATGACCCCTCATTTGAATGAGCTTGTTCCAATGATGGGTCGTAACCTATGTTTTTGAGACAAAAAATGAAAAAAAATTAGTTGTTCAAGAAATTTTTTTGCAAGTGTTGTCTGCTTTTCATGTTAGGTAAAGGGTTAACATGAGAGGGCTAAAATTTCTGCAGTTGTTCACACAGCTACCATTTTCAAGAAACAGATCTTTCATAACAAACTATGTTTAAAAAATCAATGGCTCTAAGACTTTAAAAAAAAGCTTTTGGTTCTCGGACACCTCCTTCACTAAAACTGAACCCCTTTGAAGAACATTTTTATTGGCTCACAGTGCACTCCAAAAGCAGTATGAAATCAGGAGATTTTAAAATATTACCTATTTTGATTGATGTAAATTCATTGGCACATGATGAAACAAAGCAGGATTAATATACTCAGAGATCTAAGTGAAAATCATTGAAAAATTCTGAAACTGCACATCTACCCTTAAAATAGGGTTCTTACAAGGGTACAGTGCCAGTACACAGAGAGACATAATTTTCTTGAGTTTGTTGTTAAATCAAGCCATGGCTAGCAGCCATGGCTTGATTTGACAACAAACTCAAGAATATTTTTTGTTTTGAGTGGTATACACTTAAAAAATCTTGGAAATAAGCCTTTGGGTTTTGGTAGAGTATACAAGGCTTGTTATAAATTTACATAAAATGCTGAACTGGCGGATCTATTTTGGTGAAAAATCCTGAATTCAGGAAAAATCCTGAAAACTTACATCTCTGTATACTGTATATTTTATGTTTATTTTGTAAACATCCTGTTTGAACTATTCCACAGAAAATAGCTCAAATTCCTACAAGCACTCTCCCATAAATTTAAACAAGACAAAAACATGTGAGAATATTTTGTGACCAAAAATAATTCAGTACTCTACCAGTTATCAAACACATAAAAGAAAACCCATCCTCCACTGATTTGAATGAAAGTGTCAATGACACTGTAGCTCAACTTGTCAAGACAAAGACATGTACATGTATAGTATGTGACACAGCAATGACAAACATCTAGGTAATGACCTGATAACAAAGGTACATATAAAGTATTGTAATGGTCTGTACATAAATACTGACCATTGCCTGTAACAAATGTATAGGTAAAGCATTGTAAGGGTGGGTGACAGTCAGATGCTAAACTAGAAAAGAAATCTTTGAGTCCCAAAGTGGGTCTGACTGAACCCCAAAATATTTGTTCTCATAGCACAGTGATAACAAAGGCACCCCAAAACACACTCGTTCCTGTCCCAAGGTGAAAACAAAAGTACCCAAGAAGTTTTGTGAAGATCAGTTCATAAATATGAGCTGTATAGAACTTGTGACAAAAAACTGATTGGACCTAATTTCGGTACAAAATGGCCACTGGCAGCCATCTTGAATTTTGGACCGTACCCAGAAACACTCATTCTCATCCCAAGGTGATAACAAAGGTACCCAAGAAGTTTTGTGAAGATCGGTTCATAAATACAGCCTCTACCCTGAGCCGTATTGACATGTGTGCTTACATTGTGTAAGTAGCACTGAATAAATCAAAGTTCATCTAATTTGCATAATTTCTGCACGAAAAAAAACCCCTTACAATATGTGATGTATTCCATGTTACTAAACATTCATACAAAAATTTATTCAAATCAGAACTTTCATACAGAAGTTCTGTACAAAAGACTGATTGCACTAATTTTGGTACAAAATGGCTGCTGGTGGCCATCTTGAATTTTGGACCACACCCAAAAACACTCGCTCTCATCCGACGGTGATAACAAAGGTACCCAAGAAGTTTCGTAAAGATTGCTTCATAAATATGGCCTCTAGTCTGAGCTGTATAGAAGTTGTGTACAAAAAACTGATTAGACCTAATTTCGGTACAAAATGGCCACTGGCAGCCATCTTGAATTTTAGACCGCACCCAGAAACACTCGTTCTCGTCCCAGGGTGATAACAAAGGTACCCAAGACATTTCGTGAAGATCAGTTCATAAATACAGACTCTAGTCTGAGCCGTATTGACATGTGTACTTACTGTGTGTAAGTCACACTGAAAAAATCAAAGTTCATCTAATTTGCATAATTTCTGCACGCGAAAAAAAACGTATTATATGTGATGTATGCCATGGTACTAAACATTCACACAAAAAATTATTCAAATCAGCTCTTTCATATGGAAGTTCTGTGCAAAAATCTGATTGCACCTAATTTTGTACAAAATGGCTGCCATCGGCCATCTTGAATTTCGGACCGGACCCAAAAACACTCGTTCTCGTCCCACGCTGATACCAAAGGTACCCAAGAAGTTTCGTAAAGATCGGTTCATAAATACGGCCTCTAGCCCGAGCCGTATTGGCATTTGTACTTACAGTGCTGAAAGTAACCCCAAAAAACATCAAAATTAGTCTAATTTGCACAATTTACGCACGAGAAAAAAACCTGTATTATATGTGATGTATCCCATGGTACTAAACATTCATACAAAAAAATTATTCAAATCAGAGCTTTCATATGGAAGTTCTGTACAAAAAACAGATTTCTGCATCGTCGATACAAAATGGCGGCTGGCAGCCATCTTGAATTTCGGACCGCACCCAAAAACACTCGTTCTCGTCCCACGGTCATCACAAAGGTACCCAAGAAGTTTTGTAAAGATCGGTTCATAAATACGGCCTCTAGCCCGAGCCGTATCCAATTGTTGACGTACGGACAGACGGACAGATGGACAGACGGACGACGGACAACGGGCCATCACAAAAGCTCAAATTTGGCTTCGCCAAAGTTGAGCTAAAAATTAATTGATTGAGAACCAAATGTATTTTTTTCTATTTGGAATTTATTTATTTATTGGTGTTTAACAACACATATTTCTGCACAATGGCTAATCATGACCACAACAGTTTTACGGGTGGAGGAAGCCGGAGTACCCGGAGAGAACCACCAAGCAATGGCGAGCAGCTGTCAGCTCCCCAACATACTAACTCCACACAAGCAGGGTTAGCACTGGTTGAAGACAGGTACACCATCGATGTGCAGTACCCCTCAGTGCACAGCGTCAATGTGCCCCCACATGGGCAATGGGGTGAAGTGTCTTGCCCAAGGACACAACGCGGTTGCCGCAGGTGGGATTCGAACCGAGGACCGCTCGGCTTGCAGCCTGCACCTCTACCTACTGAGCCACTGCACCCCCTTCTATTTGGAATAATTTAATATTTGTTAATAGAATAGTTCTGTCATCTGCATATAACTGACAAACACCAACTCATTTACAATACCTCTACTACAAATCACAGATAGGGCCTAAAATGGTAGAACCCTGTTAAATGAATACCAACTGCAGCAGCAGAACATATTCATTTGACAGGAATATTCAACTTAGATGTGAGTCTTCCATGGAAGACGTGTGTTGCCTGGCGTTTCAGACAGAATTCTAAGTGGAAAAGGGGCATAACTCTGGAAAAAATACAGCAGATCAAAAAATAAAATAGGAGGTGCACAATGCCATTATGTGATAAAGAATCACTGAAAGTTTCATCAAAATCCATTCATAGGTTAAAGAGGAGTGGCGGATAAGAGAAAGTGTGACGCGGACGACACAAGACGACAAAAGTAATCCCTATATGTCGCTCCCCACTTCGTGGGGCGGCGACACAATAAATCAGAAAGTAGTAGAAGCTATTTTCTTTAACCATAAAGATTGAGTGCTTACTCCACTGTATCTTTATGCAACTCACTGAGCTCTGTAAATAAGATACAATGGACTAAATACAAGCCGAAGGTACAATCCCAAACTTCTCTGAGAAGGTGAAGAGGATTATAATTTTCAGACAGTGTTCCTAGGTGGCACTTAATTCCTAACTGAAAATACTTCTTTAACCCTTTACCCAACTAACCGGCAGCATCCGCCCGCGTAATAAGCAAATTCAGCAGTTGAAAAAATATTATTTTTCAAAAAAATTCAACAAAACCATATCATGTGACCCCTCGTTGGAACGAGCTCGTCGAGCTCGTTCCAACGAGGGTTCACATGATATGGTTTTGTTGAAATTTTTTGAAAAAATTATATTTAAAATAATAAATTTTAATATCGTCTGCGTTGGGTAAAGGGTTAACCCTTTACCTAACATGAAAAGCAGACGACACTTGCAAACAAAATTCTTGAATAACAAATTTTTTTCATTTTTTGTCTCATAAGCCTATGTTTTTGAGACAAAAAATAATGAAATTAATTGGCGATTTTTGTGAATAGCACTGGCAAGTTTTGGCCGTTACGTTGGGTAAAGGGTTAAAACAATAATAAACAAGAGATTACAGCACAGGTTCTGGCATACCCCAACTGCAGGCCTGGCATTCTGAAAAATGCAGGAGGGCAAAAAATCGCTCTCCTCAATCAGCTTAGGAGAGCAATTAGCTTTACACAGCATTTTAAGTATCCAGTTGAACGAACTCATTGAAACTGAAACCAACAGACTACAGCAGTGATTTTATTAACTTTACTAAGGTAAAGCGAAATCTCTTAGACATCTAGATGTCTCACTCAACAACCGAACACACACTTGACAAGACCTGTGTGTGTACACAGACCTGTTGTCCAAGAAAGTCATACGCCTACCACTACCACCTTCAACCCCCCTTGGGGGGTTGAAGGTGGTAGTGGTAGGCATATGACTTTCTTGGACAACAGGTCTGCTTGAATCTACAGTCACATCCTGGTGCAAGTGCTTCAAGTGACAGGATAGTAGTAATGGTAGTATATTATAGTGAAATATTCCTTGAAAAATTACCCCTCAAACTGTGATGTCAGTTGTTGAACTTGAAATAGACAGAAAAAAAAATATTGCTGTGACCCATTTTGCTTCAAATGATTGCAATTGTGTTTGGGTATGTTTGCAGCCATTACCTTTTACCACTAAACCACTTCCAAAATGAAATTACGTGATGTTATGTGACTTCGAAGTTAAATTACATTTTTGCTTTACAACAAAAATTTAATGTGAGCATAATACATGTAATCTCACTCATCCCAGACCAAATATTTAGGAGGGCAATTTTTCGCTCTCCTTAATTCTTTCAGGAAGGCAGTAAGGAGAGCTAAAAAATCGCTCTCCTGAAATTGACAAGCCAGCAACTGAGGTCATGTTCAGGGTTGGGGCTCTGTCTGGATGGACAAAAAAACTCAAAAGTCACGGACAATTGGACTATAAAGGTAAAAGCAAAAATGCAGGTGAAAATTTATTGTGTACATTAGTACTCAGTTTTTCTACTTGTATGGACGGACAACAAAAATTTAATGACAGACACTAAAGATTTTCCTTAACCCTTTACCTAACCTGAAAAGCAGACGACACTTGCAAAAATAATTCTTGAATAACTAATTTTTTTCATTTTTTGTCTCAAAAACATAGGTTATGACCCCTCGTTGGAACGAGCTCAACGAGCTCGTTCCAACAAGGGGTCATAACCTATGTTTTTGAGACAAAAAATGAAAAAAATAATGAAAATTAATTGGCGATTTTTGAGAATAGCGCTGGCTGGTTTAGTCGTTACGTTAGGTAAAGGTTTAACTTCAAGCTTGACTGAATACATATTCGAGGTCATTTTTTGATATATTTCAGCATTTTTCAAGGCCCTACGATAGCCCAATTCAAGGACCTATCTTCGCTAATCCTAACTAGGACATCTGGTCATCACACCATCCTCCACTCCTGCACAAGGGAACTGAGAGGATGGGATAATGACTGGAGAGTCCTAGTAAGAACAAATGACTGGAAGGTCCTAGTTAGGACTATCACAAACTGTGGCATATAAAACTATATAGTTATGATTATATGCTTCGTCTGAATTTTTATTTCGAGAATATTCAAGGCTTTTCAAAGTCTCCGTACACATTTTCTGGTATTTCAGGGCCTTGAATGACACTAAATTAAATGAATGGCAGTTCCTTGAATCCACGGCCCATGCGAACTCTGTTCCATTCGACATTACAATATCTGTAATACAGAGGCATTCAGTAGTTGTTTGATCAATTTTCAATAAATTTCAACACCGTTTTTCAATTCAATTACTCTTCAACTAGTCTACAGTTAAGAATCTGTGATAAAAGTATGACAGATAGATTGGTGTGATGATAATTTTCAATCAAAACATTTATCTAACACTGGGGGCGCGGTGGTGTTGCAGTAACTGGTTCTTGTCAGATCACCGAAGTTAAGCAACGTCGAGCTTGGTTAGTCCTCAGATGGGTGACTGTCTGAGTGATCGATTCGGACTCCTGCATTGTGTCCTTGGGCAAGGCACTTAACCCCGATTGTCAACATGGGGGCACAATGACTTCATGTACTAAGGCATACTGCACGTCAACGGTGCGCATGTCTTCACCCAATCTAACCCTGCCTGTGCTGCAGTGCGGAGTTACCATGTTGGGGAGGCTCGTCGGTTTCATTCTTAATCCTACTCGTAGAATAAATTTTTTACCTAAAAACACTATACGTTTATTCTATATATAGTCATTGGCACTTCTTGTCATGAATTTTGTATAATGTTCTGTTGTTGCCTTTTAATTTTTTAATTAATGTTGGGAATATCTGTCAACACTGAAATTTCGGAATTTTGAGTTTTCCTCAGGATGGTAAATTGGTAAGGGATCAATATTGATACCAAATGGTATTCACAGTACACCATCCACTCCTATCAATGAGCGATCATAAACTTAGATTTTGAGACAAAAATTGCAATCTGTAGGTTTTTAAGCTATAGTCTGATAGCTGTGTTAGGTATAGGGTTAAAAAGAAAAAAAATAATGAAACATATTATTTAACAGAGCTCTCTGATAACTGATTGAATATTCAATTCATAATCAAATGAAAGTGTGAATGACACTGTAGCTGAACTTGTCAAGACATGTACATGTATAGTATGTGACACAGCAATGACAAACATCCAGGTAATGACCTGATAACAAAGGTACATATAAAGTATTGTAACGGTCTGTACATAAATACTGGTCGTAGCCTGTAACAAATGTATAGGTAAAGTATTGTAAAGGTGGGTGACAGTCAGATGCTAAACTAGAAAAGAAATCTTTGAGTCCCAGAGTGGGTCTGACTGAACCCCAAAATATTTGTTCTCATAGCACAGTGATAACAAAGACACCCCAAAACACACTCATTCCTGTCCCAAGGTGAAAACAAAAGTACCCAAGAAGTTTCGTGAAGATCAGTTCATAAATACGAGCTGTATAGAAGTTGTGACAAAAAACTGATTGGACCTAATTTCGGTACAAAATGGCCACTGGCAGCAATCTTGAATTGTGGACCGCACTCAGAAACACTCGTTCTCGTCCCAAGGTGATAACAAAGGTACCCAAGAAGTTTCGTGAAGATCGGATGATAAATACAGCCTCTAGCCGGAGCCGTATTGACATGTGCTCTTACAGTGTATAAGTAGCACTAAATAAATCAAAATTCATCTAATTTGCATAATTTCTGCACGAGAGAAAAACACGTACTATATGTGATGTATTCCATGTTACTGAACATTCATACAAAAATTTATTCAAATCAGAACTTTCATACAGAAGTTCTGTACAAAAGACTGATTGCACTAATTTTGGTACAAAATGGCTGCTGGTGGCCATCTTGAATTTTGGACCACACCCAAAAACACTCATTCTCATCCCACGGTGATAACAAAGGTACCCAAGAAGTTTCGTAACGATCAGTTCATAAATACGGCCTCTAGCCTGAGCCGTATAGAAGTTGTGTACAAAAAACTGACTAGACCTAATTTCGGAACAAAATGGCCACTGGAAGCCATCTTGAATTTTGGACTGCACTCAGAAACACTTGTTCTCATCTCAAAGTGATACCAGAGGCACCCAAGAAGTTTCGTGAAGATCGGTTGATAAATACAGCCTCTAGCCCGAGCCGTATTGACATGTGTACTTACTGTGTGTAAGTAGCACTGAAAAAATCAAAGTTCATCTAATTTGCATAATTTCTGCACAAGAAAAAAACCTGTATTATATGTGATGTATCCCATGGTACTAAACATTCACACAAAAAATTATTCAAATCAGCGCTTTCATATGTAAGTTCTGTGCAAAAATCTGATTGCACCTAATTTTGTACAAAATGGCTGCCATTGGCCATCTTGAATTTCGGACCGCACCCAAAAACACTTGTTCTCGTCCCACGGTGATACCAAAGGTACCCAAGAAGTTTCGTAAAGAATGGTTTATAAATACGGCCTCTAGCCCGAGCCGTATTGGCATTTGCACTTACAGTGCTGAAAGTAACACTAAATACATCAAAGTTAGTCTAATTTGCATAATTTACGTACGAGAAAAAAACCCGTATTATATGTGATGTATCCCATGGTATTAAATATTTATACAAAAAATTATTCAAATCAGCGCAAAAATCTGATTGCACCTACGTTTGTACAAAATGGCCACCAGCAGCCAACTTGAATTTCGGATCGGACCCCAAAACACTCGTTCTCGTCCCACGGTCATAACAAAGGTACCCAAGAAGTTTCGTAAAGATTGGTTCATAAATATGTCCTCTAGCCCGAGCCATATTGAATTGTTGACGGACAGACGGACGACGGACGACTGGCCATGGCTTTGCCAAAGTTGAGCTAAAAATGTAGCTGACCAAGTTATGGATAATTAAAAACACCAGTTTATAATTGCACATTTATCATAGACAATGTAATCCATTTGATTTTGTGAAAATTGTTTGATGGATATGTTAAACGAGATTAAATGGCTTACATTTCAAAAGCTTCTGAGGAAAAACAGGTTTGAGGATGGACGACCAAATTTGCCATTAGAGTAGCTGTAGGACTTACCTTGCATGTACAGAACTTCCTGTGGACCTTGCTAATCCTATCAAACCTAGGAGGTTGAAAAGAACATGTTCGTATAAGTTCTTATTGGGCGGAAAATGTCCAGAAGATAAATTTGGTGACATGTTAACCTAAAAAAAATATAGAAGATTAGGCCTAAAAAAATAAAAAATCTGTTTCTCAGGCCCTCTCGCATGGTCCTTTTAGCTGCCGCATGCTCTCTTTTTATAACCAATTTAAACTTAAAAAAAATAAAAATTAAACGGTTTATGTCTGAGATTTTACCCAAGTTAAAAAAATTGATGAATTTGTCCCTTGAGTGCAAGAAGGCTTTGCAATGCTTTAGCATTGCAAAGACTTCTTGCACTCAAGGGATGAAATACACCACCACCCATGCTATTCTGTAGATTATGAGGTCTAAAACTTGAACCAAGAACATGAACTTTTGATGGCAAAGAAGAAATTACTGAAGTAAAAAATAAAATAAAAAACCACTCGCCCGCATGCAATTTCACAAATAATGGCCTGAAAACAGAAGATCTACTTTGTGTGGCCTTAAATACTGACATATTTCCTAAGGAAGAAAGAGGTGTCAGCAATGTATGGAAAATGGGCCCAGGGCACTTTCCATGGGGAAAATCAGCATTGTAAAGGACTGAATTGGCAATTTCTTTAACTGGTAGAGTGCTGGAAGCCCATATTTGGGCTTTATTGTGAAGTGCAGGTGCCGCAACTTGATGCCTTCATATTCTGTGGATATGCTTCATATTAGTTTGGAATAAAAATTTTTAGTCTGTGAGGGTTTGCCTTGTTACAATTTATGGGAGAGTGCCAAGTGGCACTCTCCCATAAATTGTAACAAGACAAAGAGACCTGGACAAATTTGGATGACCAAAAATAATTTAGCACTCTACTAGTTAAGTATTTTACAAAATGAATTTGTGGGTATATTTCAGTTTTTTATATACCTGAGACAGGCCTCATAATCCACAGGATAGCAAAGGTGCTGGTGTATTTGGTCCCTTAAGTGAAAGAAGGCCTTGCAATGCTAAAGAATTGCAAAGCCTTGTTGCACTCAAGCGACAAATTTATCAATTTTTTTAAATTCATCAAACTCGTTTCAAAAAATCTTATATCCAAACATCACTCATTTCAGATCCTCTATATAACTCATTGTACCTTCTTTTAATAACGAACACTGTCCAAAAATAGTTATTTAGTCTGCAATTAGTTATTTAACAATATTTACAATAAAATTTACTTAAGGCCCCACAAAGCAGATCATCTGTTTCTCAGGTCATTTTTTTTAAATTGCATGCGGACGGGCGGTTTTTTATTTTATTTTTTATTTTTGTAATTATTTCTTTGTCATCAAAAGTTCAAGTTCTTGGTTTGTTTTATGCCTCATAATCTACAGAATAGCATGGGTGGGGGTGTATTTCATCCCTTGAGTGCAAGATGGCTTTGCAATGCTAAAGCATTGTAAAGCCTTGTTATACTCAAGGGACAAATTTATCAATTTTATTAACTTGGGTAAAATATCAGACATTTTTATATTTTTAAGTCTGCATTGGTTATAAAAAGAGAGCATGCGGCAACAAAAGAGCCAGTGAAAGAGATTTTTAACTTTTTTAGGCCCTAAATGCTTACATTGGATGTACTGAGACCAATAAGTCTATAAATGTGGGGAATTCATTGGTTGCCCCAGTAATTCTCCACAGATCACAAGATTTTTTATTCAATGAACAGAAGTTTCCTAAATGATCCATACGCAATTAACAGGCTCAATTTGTGCTGAAATATATGAGAAATGGTTTTATTTTTGGAAATTATATGCAAATATCAAGTTTATTCATATAATAAATATCCAATTAAGTGGGCTTAATTTAACACTTGTAAGGCCTAATACTGACTTAATCACATTTGTCTACAACAAAACAGGTGCCCCAACATGCAGTTTTGGGGTAAGCTTGCAAGTAAACGTTCAAAGTGCCATGGCAGTTGTTTCTAAACAAGTCTTGGCAGCCCACATAGGCAGGCAAGACTTGCCAAGAAACAACTGCAAAGTCATAGGATGTGGACTGTCAAAATAAAGCAAAGCAAAAATGTATTAAAAACAATCTCCAGGCCATAAGGGTTAACATGCTTTTAGTTGTTATTTACTGATAGATATTCATAGTCAAGTCTCATTAACACATCAAACTTTTTTCAGTACTCACCTCCATTAAATAAATCTGAAGATCTTCATCCACAACAAAATCAAATCTCACCAGCTCGAAAAAATTTCTGAAAAGTTAAAAAATTTATAGTAATTTATATATTTTTTAAACTTACCAATGACCCAGACTTAGCTGGTGCTAACTCTAAAAAATCCAGGGCCAAACACAAATTTTGCCCCCCAATCCCCAAAATTTGCATCTAAAACCAAAAGAAATCATGTCCTATAGGACCTCCATACTTTGCCCTTACTGCGCATGCGCAGTGTCAAGGACGTTCCGAAATTGGCGTCAATTATCATTCTTACTGGCAGTGCCTGGTCAGCGCTATGTACTCAGCGGGGAGGTAAGAGTTCCCAACTCCTGGGAGGGCCATCCCCGTCTGGGTCATTGGTAAGTATAAAAAATATATAAATTACTATAAATTTTTTAACATTTTTATACTGTACCAATGACCCAGACTTAGCTGAATAGTAAAAAGGCTGGAGGGCCTAGGACATAGAGGAAAATTCAATAAGCTCAACTATATAATATAGAGGCAACCCCTCAAGGAGAAAAGGAGTATTAGGCTTTACATGTATCTTTCTTATTTTATGTTAAATTAGAAAGATACAATACCCTTCATAATTGAGCACAATAACATTCATGTTCTCTATTAACATCCAGTATAACCCTTTATACTAATTATTTTTAAAGTAAGCCAATAAATAAAGTTAGTCCAGAGAATTGAGACTCTTTATATTCTTTAAAAGTGTCCGAGGATTGTATATTAACGCCCATTTGACACTTGACATATACAAATGCTTCACACCGAGCTACACTTTAAAAATATGACATAAATGAATTTTAACATTAATATTACACTTTAAAACCATCCCGGAAACGACTCAGAAATACTGACTTCGGAGGAGGCATTCCCTTGCTTTTCACTATAAAGCAGGTGACCTAAGGGAACACCATCCCCCCCCCCCCCCCCACCCCCTTCCCCTTGCCCTGGGTCAAATAGCCCAGAGCGAAGAGGGCAGCCAGACGGAGTCACTGCCGGAACAGAAAGCCTGCATAACTATAGTTGCAACTGTTTAGTGGACGACATTCTGAGCAACAGATAACGGACCTAAACAATGCAGGTCTCCAGAAATGGACTCAATATTTCTGAGATAAAAATTCGTGAATGTGGATGGCTGAGACCAATAAGCAGCCTTCATTAAATCTGTAATAGCAATACTATTAGCGTAAGCCCAAGAAGTAGCAAGAGCTCTTACTTCATGAGCCGAAATCTTAAGCACAGACTGCCGAGAAGAAGATAAACTCTCATAAGCAGTACGGATAGTTAAATGAATCCATCTAGCAATAGAATGGACCGAAATGTCCCTTCTATTAGGCATCAGAGACAGAAAGAAACGTTTTCGTCCCTTTCTGATAAACTGAGATCTCTGTTTATAGATACGTAACGCTCTAACAGGACAGAGTAAAGGCCTACGCCCGTCTGAAGACGGAAGAGCCTTAATAACAATAGGTTCCGGATATTTATTAGGAGCCTGATTCTTAGCTAAAAAACCCACATTAGTAGTGAAGGTGATAGTGTTCCCGACACTACGATAGTGAGAATCATCCATCGACAGTGCATGAAGCTCACTGACTCTTCTAGCAGAAGAGAAAGCTAAGAGAAAAGCTGTCTTATAAGATAAGAATTTGAAATCTACTGTCCCAAGAGGTTCAAATGGCTTTTCCTTCAGTTTAAGAAGAACCCAAGCTAAATTCCATTTAGGAATTAACCTAAGAGTTCTGGGTCTATTTATCGAGAAGTTTCTTACCAACTTAGATAAAGAGACATTAGATCCAATTTGTAAACTATCATGATGTGCATAGATATCAGATAACATAGACCTATAACCCTTAATAGTAACAGGCTGCAGTTTGATTTCGTCAAACAAGTATACTAGAAAGTTTGCAATGTCTGGTATAGAGGGATCAAAAATATCCACAGAATGATCCCTACACCAACGACGAAAAACCTTCCACTTAGCCGCATAGTTTAGCGAAGAGGAGGTCCTCCTACAGTTAGAAATCGCGTCCACTGCTCGTCCTGTAAAGTGCTTGCCATGCAAGAAGGACCGCACAACGGAAAAACGTGAAGGTTGAGACCTTGCGGGTTGTGATGGAGTTGACGCGATTTCCCCTGCGAAAGAAGATCCTCCCGTGGAGGAAGCTTTCGCGGTAGGTCCCACAACAGACACCTGAGTAGATTTATCCACGGTCTCTGTGGAGACAGAGATGCTACCAACAGAATCTTGCATTGAGATTGTTTTATCTTTAGCAATACTTGCTGAATTAATGGCGCTGGAGGATATGCATATCCTATCATTCCGTCCCAAGGGATCGACAGAGCGTCTACTGCAAATGCTCTTGGATCCGGACACGGAGACACATACGTCTGCAACTGATTGTTGAGATGTGTCGCAAATAAGTCTATCATTGGCCGTTCCCATTGGTAGCAAATCTGATTGAATACTTGTTTGTTGAGAGTCCACTCCGACGGCAACAAGCGACCCTTTCGTGAAAGGGAGTCTGCTAGTACATTCAGACGACCCGGTATATGACAGACCGAAAGAAGAACCTGATGTTCTAGAGCAAACAGAAGGATTCTTTCCGTTAGATTGAACAACGGAACTGAATGAGTGCCTCCCTGATTCCGTATATATGCCACTACTGTCGTATTGTCGGACAGGATTTGGACATGAGCATTGTGAATAATGTCCATCCAATGACGTAACGCAAGCCAAATTGACATCATTTCCTTGATGTTTATGTGCTTGCCCAGGAATTGCGGATCCCAAAGACTCTGGCATCTCGAATCCGTTGGGATCAATGATGCACCCCAACCTGTTTGACTGGCATCCATCATAATGGTAAAACTCGGATCCGGCAACTGCAGCGGAACTCCCTGAGTTAACCACTGAATGTTTGCCCAAGTCTGAATCTCTCGTTTCACTTGATCTGACAAAAGAACGTCTATGTCGAGCGAATGAATTTTCACACTCCAATTCTGAGTCAAGAAAATTTGGAGAGGATGCGTGCGTAACCGCCCCATCGGAACGAGATCCGCAGCGGCTCCGCACAGACCTATCAGTCTCATAAATTCTCTCGCTGTGACTTTGTCTGCGTGCAGACAATAGCGAGCGTAACAACTGACTAATTTCGCTCTGGTTAACGGCAGACGAACGAGATTGTTGTGCGTCTCGAAGCTCATTCCCAGATGTGTGAATGACTTGGACGGCACCAGATCCGACTTCTCCTCGTTTACTATAAAACCGAGACATCGGAGCAATAGAAGTAGATTCTGCACATCGTTCTGAAGCGTTAACTCGTTGCCGTACCTCTGAAGAATGTCGTCCAGGTAGGCCGACGTTACCGCAGACGAATGAGCTCGGAAATACATCATTACCGAGTTCATTACCCGAGTGAAAGCCCAGGGTGCTAGATTCAATCCGAAGCACATCGCCCGGAATTGATACACCACTCCTAGGACTGCGAAGCGTAGATACTTTCTGAATGTCGGATGTACCATGACGTGAAAGTACGCATCTTTGAGATCTATGCTCGTTGCATAATCGTTCACCCGAATACTCGCTCTGACCGACCGAATCGTCTCCATATAAAACTTCGGAGCGACGATCAGCTTGTTTATCCAGCTCAAATCTATGACTGGACGGAACGAGCCGTCTGGTTTCGGAACCAGAAACAGATGGCTGTAGAATCCCGGAGTCTCCTGGTTTTCTACGACCTCTACCGCGTTCTTCATTAAAAGAGACTGTACCTCTGATAATAGAGCGTCTCTTTTCTGCGGATTTGACGGAAGTTGAGTCCATTTTGGACTTCGAGTTAATGGAGGCTTTCGTTTGAAGGATATCTTTAAACCTTCCGAAATCACCCCTCTCACCCAAGGGTCGTCCGTAATCGACGCCCACTCTTGTGAAAAACTCGACAACCTTCTGCCAACCGGTACGCGATAGAGGTTGAAGCCATCACCTCCTGGACCTGCGAGGCCTGCAGTAGGAGAAACCAC
This sequence comes from Pictodentalium vernedei, assembly GCA_031216915.1. Lineage (NCBI taxonomy): Eukaryota > Metazoa > Mollusca > Scaphopoda > Dentaliida > Dentaliidae > Pictodentalium > Pictodentalium vernedei. Next base: position 51,755,964 of record CM062292.1, read on the forward strand.
GTCCTCCACGACCCGCACCTCGTCCCGTCGACCTCGGGGCATCCGACCAGTTGTCCCGGCCCGAAGGACGTCCCGAACGTGAGTCGCTACCTTGACGGTCTCTTGAATAAGACCAAGAGGACGCACCGGAACCTCTATAGGAACCTCTCTGGGGCGCATTAGACCCAGAAGTGCCTGTCTTACTCTTATCTGCCGTGTCCGACTTCTTAGAAGCAGATTTGAACAGCAGAGAATCCGAAGCTTTCTTTGTAATTTTATCGTAAATTGCAGAAAGCTTGCCGTCAAAGAGAAGTTCTCCGGAGACCGAAGCGACTCTGAGAGAGTTCTTCACCTTAGTATCCACGAGTGTGGATGTAGCTAGGGCTGCGTCACGTCTAACCAACTCCAGGTTTGCCACTGAAAGGGCGGAGTTACATGTGGAATAAGCTACTGCCCTTGAAAGAAGTCTTAAAGAGGATTGTATATCCTGAAATTCTTTCCCTTGAAGGCGCAGTGATAACGCCTTAGTAAGGTGATCTGCGTAAGATAAGGCATCTAAACTGGCTCTGTTAGACGAAATAGTTGTTTCCAACACCGCGGTTGGAATAGACGCCGACGACGGTAATGATAATTCTAAGTCTTCCGCCTCGTCGTCCATACGCAGAGGAACTCTCGGGATACCCTGTCCTGCCATGTCGAATTTATTCCTTGCATTAATGAAAGGCAGGTTGAGAGTATTGGCGGACAAGAAACCTGCTTTTCCCATTTTGGAAGCAAGTTTAAATATAGCGTCGTTCAATAATTCAAATGTTCTTGCAACATTATGGGACTGAGACTGAAACTCGGGAGCGATGTCCCTGAACCGCTCAAAGAAATCAGAGTCCAATGACGCTATAATTCTCTTGTCCGGAACCGCAGCAGTCTGGCCCGATGGAACAACTTGAGGGAGAAAGTGCCGGATGAAGTCCATGGCAGCTTTATGTTGTTCCGAAAGGGATAGCTCCAAGTCATCCGTATCCCTTTCACCATCCGGTCGGACCTCATGATGCTCCCGGTCGTCCGCCCCCGATGCTTCGGCGGAGCGTACCGACCCAGCGCCGTCGGATAATTCCCGATCCGACACCGTTTCTGTCGGTTGCTGGGATGCTGCGATAAGTTGTGCTATCTGCACAAGTACGTCCGACATCGAGGCCTGCGGAGGCGCAGTCTTTCGCTGCTTTGCCAAGGGCAGCTCCGCATCTGATGACTCCCGCATACTCTTCCTATGCGAACGTCCAGAGTCCATCGGCCTCGTGTCCCTGGCTACCGGATGGTGTGACCTGGTCGCCGAAGAATCCCTGATCGGCGAAGCTGGTAAAATATCGGCGGTCACATAGCCAAGGTGCGGTCGTGTGCGCTGACGAGAGGAAGAAGCCTGAGCAGTCTCCCCGGACTGCCTATACAACGGAGCGTCCCGAGCGACGGACGTGTGCTCAGCTTGCGACACATTTTGTACCACAACATCTGGTCCCAGATGTTGTTGTACGAGAGAGGGGCCTCTCTCGCTCGCGGCCCGGCTGGACCTGGACGAGCTAGGAACCGGACTCAAAAGCTTCCTCCGATCTCGCCTACTATCCGCCGTCACTGGGTGTGCACGTTGAATGTTTATAGTGCTCGCATCACCCAACATTTCCTCCTGGACCGCATCGGACGAACCCGGCTGCCGAACCATTCGGTGAATGGACGCTACACCGGGCGAGCTAGCGGACGACATTTGTTTAATCTCCATGAGCACTTTTGCCACTAGCTCTGTATTCATTTGTGACGACGGAAGCGCACTTGCGGAAGATAACATGGAAACATCACCCTGTTCTTGTTCCTCTGAAATAGAAACTGAGAGAGTAGAGTGACCCTGCGGAGAAAGAGCCGGCATAGCCCTTTCTCCACTAACAACATATCGTGACACACGTTTCCAATGTTTGTCATCCCAATATTGACATATAGAACAGGGATTAGTGCGAGAACACTGACTACAATTAATGCAATGATCATGAAAGTCAGAGGAAGATTTCTTCCTATTACAATTTGAACAATATCCTTTCATTGTGAAAAGTCAACAACAAGTCCTAGTTACTCGCACAAACCCCTGACACAAAGATACATAATAACATGATCCATTAATAATGAAAAAACAATTGCAAATCAAAATAATTTTTGAAAAATATTTTTTCAGCGAAGCCCAAGTTTCTGAAAAGTAACGTTGAGCTCCAATGGATCCGATGGCTAAGTGTGGTCAAAAATTTTAAATTTATATTAAATAATGAATGCAACACTTACGGATAATAAAAATGTATCTTATAGTGAGATAAACTACTCCAAAGGCAAACAGCCCCCCTCAAAAGAGACTGTTGCCAATGTAAACAAACAGTGTAAAAACACCAGAAAACATGACTCCAGGCACTGACAAAACTGGCCCGAAATCAGTCATCAAAATTACACTCTATCTGATGCAAGACAGAGACTCCCAGGGGAGAATCTGCAGAACATCAGATGGAAGATGCAGAACACAACGTTTATACACCCATGGGTGAAAACGTAACTATGGGGAAAATAACAGAAAACATTCTGTAACCAAGCAACTCTCCCCAAGAGAATTTAGAAATGATCTTTCTCAAAAATATGCCAAAAGCATGGGAGAATTGCAAGGGGGGACTTAGAAGACCAGGGGAGAGGAAACACTGAATAAGCAGTGCAACTTTTTAGCAAGAATGACAACAAGAGGCCCATGCCTCGAAAATAGGCAACTTAACATAATTTCATAAAAAATTTTAAGTACAGCCCTGATTATTTTTTGTCACTCCTTTTTCCTCTCCTCCTTCTATATCCTCCTTAGAATCACCATTTCTCCAATAATTACGTGTCTGGCATCCTTTAAACTGAGATTTACAAGGGCAAAGATCAGTGAGATGTTGACTGATGAAGGGCCAAACAGAGAATGATAATTGGCACCAATTTCGGAACGTCCTTGACACTGCGCATGTGCAGTAAGGGCAAAGTATGGAGGTCCTATAGGACATGATTTCTTTTGGTTTTAGATGCAAATTTTGGGGATTGGGGGGCAAAATTTGTGTTTGGCCCTGGATTTTTTAGAGTTAGCACCAGCTAAGTCTGGGTCATTGGTACAGTATAAAAATATAGTTGTTTCATATCTTCCTTACTACTTTTACAACAAAGATACAAAAACATTTAAGGAATACATTACTGCCGCTGTGGACTGGTCACTTTTCATGCATGGGCAATATTTCTACTGACGCAATAATAATAATAATGCAATGTTAATGTCTAGAATCCACCGCAGTGCTCTCTGACTTACATTATTACCCCATATCAGAGGTGAACACACCCTTTGATCACTCATATTTGATTTCAAACACTAATTACAGGAATAATCATAAAAAATTTAACTTATGAGGCACCAGGGTACAACCTGGTGCTTCATTAATTAAAATTTTGCTGCTGCTGATTTTCATTACCTGGTCAACGCAAGCATGGACATCACTGCCCATGCGTGGATTACGACCAGTTCACGGTGACTGTAGTGTATACGTTTATGTAAACCCTTATGTTATATAAATATTATAATTTATAATTATAATATTAATTATAACTATAATTCTATCCCTAAATGCCGAGGATATATCCTCACAGGAAGCATGGTGGCTTAGTAGGTAGAGATGCAGGCTGCAAGCCGAAATGTCCTTGGTTCATATGCCACCTGCGGCAACTGCACTGTGTGCTTGGACAAGTCACTTAATCCCAATTGCCCATGTGGCATCGTGACATTGTGTACTAAGCATACTGCACGTCGATAGTGCACCTGTCTTCAGCCAATGCTAACTCTGCTTGTGTGGCGTTAATATGTTGCGGAGTCTGACAGTTGCTCACTGTTGCACGGTGGTTCTCTCCGGGTACTCTGGCGTCCTCCACCTGTAAAACTGTCCGACACGAGGTGACACGAGGTGATCCAGGCTGTCGGAAGTGTTGTTGAATCCCAATAAAAAATAAATAAATAAATAATAAATAAATAAATAAATAAATAAATAAATAAATAAATAAATAAATAAATAAATAAATAAATACCTCCTCACAGTGTTAGTGTTGTGATCATATTATCTGTGAGAAATGAAATACTAAAATCTTCAGAATTCGAAACCTCTGTAATTTATTTTAATACAAGGTCGAATGGCCACACATTTCCCTCAAAACAGGGGCTTCTTTGGGACGCTTGCCTTTTAGAAATCATGCTAAGAGTGTCAGACTAGCCACCTGTGTTTTCTTGCAGTTGAATTGAATGTGAAAGTACAAGGAGGGTCATAGCCAAGCCTGGAAATAAGCAATCTGTCATTTGCAGAATGAGGTACCCAGAGGGTGAATTTGCTGATGCTATCCCATATACTGGGCTAGAGTACTCCAATTTATCCTCTGGGTACCTCTTCTGCTTAGGCCTGAGACCTTGGTGCAGATGAGGTTCACAGAATGTAAATTTAGTAATGCTATCTGCTAGGCAGGGTAGCATCATCAAATTCACCCTGTGGAGATTTCATTCTGCAGATGACAGTTTGCTTATTTTCATGCTTGGCCATAACTCAGGCAAAGCTGACCCGACCAACCCCCATTTCAAGGTTAATCTGTATTTTCTCTTGGAAAAACAATATACTAAATTTGAAGCCAAACTGAAGAATCAAAATTCAAGTTAAAAGAGAAAAATAATTAAACTGACCTTAAAATGAATTGTGGATTGTATTTTCTTTTGATAATCACAAACAGCATATACCTAATTTGAATCCAATTTATGAACGGAAATTCAAGATATCATCTGAAAACCAAAATACTTAGTGTATTCCAAGTCCAAGAACGGCAATAACAAACTTGTCCTGTATTTTCCTTTGGTAAAGTATTAACAAATTTGAAGACAATCAAAGAAAAAAAACTCAAGTATTCATCTGGAAATCAAAATACTTAACATATTCAAAGTTCAAGACGGGCCATAACTCTGGAAAATCCATTACACACACCCCAGATTTGAGTCTAACATGTATTTTATTTTCTAAAACAAAATACCAAATATGAAGTCAATCAAAACTTGGGCTATTATCCAGAAAACAAAATACTTGGCATATATTAAGGCCAAGAATAGCCATAACACTGGCAAAATCATTAGGAGTGGAACTAGCTTCAAACACAATCAGCATTTTCCTTTGATAAAACAACATACTATATCTGAAGCCAACAGAAGAATCAAAGCTTAAGTTATCAACCAGAAACCAAAATACTAAGCATCTTCTGAGCCAAAAAGTGCCATAACTCTGGCAAAATTGATAAGACTGACCTCAGACTCGAGCATGACATGTATTTTCATATGAGTAAACCACATATCAAATTTGAAGCCAACAGATGCATCGTAACTGAAGTTATCATCAAGAAACCATATCCAGATAGACAAAAACGGATGGATGGATGAACACTAGAAAACATTTTTTGGAGGATAAGAAATTTAACCATTTGGATTCCAAGCATCTGAATGGTAGTGTTCAAAACAATATAATTTAATGCAACAATTAAATCAATTTTGTATTTAATAAGGGTGTCTTGTTTGGGGTATTTTTTTTTTTGGGGGGGGGGGGGGATTAGGGGAGAGATGGAGTTGAGTAATAAATGAATCCACAAAGCCTATCAACAGGAAAAATTACCACTGTCACAAAGAATTTGGAATTTTGTCAGTTCCTGAAGTTACTCTTTCAATGAAATAATATTTTTATGCAACAGAAAAATTAAATTAAACATTTTCCGAAGAGGAGTTGGCAATTTGTGGCCGATTGTTGGGTAAAAATAAATTAAATCCCACTGGAAATAGGCCACAAAAACAGACTTCACAATATGCATCCTGCTGGCAGGCAGGCAAGACCTGATAAAATTCAAGACTATTCAAGGCCATTTCTCGATATATTAAAGCATTTTTCAAGGCCATGCAATAGCCCAATTTCAAAGATTTTCAAGATCCTGCCTTCAGTAGTCCAAACTGGGAACTCCGATTATTATCCCCTCCTCCCATTTCCCTTGTAGGGAAGTGTGAAGAGGGAGTAATGACCGGAGGACCTAGTAAGGACTATGCCTCCATGAACTCTGGCACATAAAACTATATAGTTAAGATTACAGTACGTGGAGAGTGGATTTTAACTAAATAACCCGCGGAGTGGAGTTATCACTCAAACTATAACTTTCATATTTTGTATATTATCGACTAAAAACACTAGCAATGTTTCAGCCAATGGACCTCCGAGTTTAACCCGGAGGTCCATTGGCTGAAACTTTGCTTGTGCTTGTTATGCTTTGCAACAAATTTGCAATTATTGCTTGGGTGGAATCTCCACTCTGCGGGTGATTTAGTGATAATAAACTCTCCACATACTGTACATGCTTTGTAAGCATTTTTACTTTGTGAACATCCAAAGCTTTTCAAGGCCTCATGGCACATTTTCCATGATTTCAATGCTTTGAATAACCCGAACTTAAATTCAAGGCCATTCCTTGAAACAAGGCCCTTCAGGAACACTGCAAAACCACAACAAAAAATCCCCAAGTCCAATATCATCTCTAACCATCCAACTTACAAGACTCGTAGATAATACTCATAATATTTACACTAAATAACTTATAATGCCAAACAAAATAAATTAAGGCATTTTCTTTTAACTCCTAGCACTCTGGTAGTATTCCAAAATTGTCATCATTGACTCCATACTGCCCATACAGCATAAAAATTTAACAAATTATGTATTGTTTGACAGAGCTAATGAGCTCTGTCAACAAAAGTTAAAAAATTTATAGTAATTTATATATTTTTTATACTTACCAATGACCCAGACTTAGCTGGTGCTAACTCCACAAAAACCAGGGCCAAACACAAATTTTGCCCCCCAATCCCCAAAATTTGCATCCAAAACAAAAAGAAATCATGTCCTAAAGGACCTCCATAGTACGACTCTACTGCGCATGCGCAGTGACGCAGTCGTCCCGAAATTGGCGCCAAATATCATTCTTACTGGCAGTGCCTGGTCAGCGCTATGTACTCAGCGGGGAGGCAAGAGTTCCCAACTCAGGGAGGGCCATCCCCGTCTGGGTCATTGGTAAGTATAAAAAATATATAAATTACTATAAATTTTTTAACATTTTTATACTGTACCAATGACCCAGACTTAGCTGAATAGTAAACAGGCTGGAGGGCCTAGGACATAGAGGAAAATCCAATAAGCTCAATTATAAAATAAAGAGGTAACCCCTTAAGGAGAAAAGGAGTATTAGGCTTTACATGTATCTTTCTTATTTAATATTTAAATTAGAAAGATACACTACCCTTAATAATTGAGCACAATAACATTCATGTTCTCTATTAACATCCAGTATAACCTTTATACTAATTATTTTTAAAACAAGCCAATAAATAAAGTAGTCCAGAGAATTGAGACTCTTTATAATCATTTAAAAGTGTCCGAGTATTGTATATTAAAGCCCGTTTGACACTTGACATATACAAATGCTTCACACCGAGCTACACTTTAAAAATAAGACATGAATGAAATTAAACATTAATATTACACTTTAAAACCATCCCGGAAGCGACTCAGAAATACTGTCTTGGAGGAGGCATTCCCTTGCTTTTCACTATAAAGCAGGTGACCTAAGGGAACACCCGCCCCCCCCCCCCCTTCCCCTTGCCCTGGGTCAAATAGCCCAGAGCGAAGAGGGCAGCCGGACGGAGTCACTGCCGGAACAGAAAGCCTGCATAACTATAGTTGCAACTGTTTAGTGGACGACATTCTGAGCAACAGATAACGGACCTAAACAATGCAGGTCTCCAGAAATGGACTCAATATTTCTGAGATAAAAATTAGTAAATGTGGATGGCTGAGACCAATAAGCAGCCTTCATTAAATCTGTAATAGCAACACTATTAGCATAAGCCCAGGAAGTAGAAAGAGCTCTTACTTCATGAGCAGAAATCTTAAGCACAGACTGCTGAGAAGAAGATAAATCTTCATACGCAGTACGGATAGTTAACTGAATCCATCTAGCAATAGAATGGACTGAAATGTCCTTTCTATTAGGCATCAAAGACAGAAAGAAACGTTTCCGTCCCTTTCTGATGAACTGAGATCTCTGTTTATAGATACGTAGTGCTCTAACAGGACAGAGTAAAGGCCTACGCCCGTCTGAAGACGGAAGAGCCTTAATAACAATAGGTTCCGGATATTTATTAGGAGCCTGATTCTTAGCTAAAAAACCGACGTTAGTAGTGAAGGTGATAGTGTTCCCAACACTACGATAATGAGAATCATCCACCGATAGTGCATGAAGCTCACTGACTCTTCTGGCAGAAGAGAAAGCTAAGAGAAAAGCTGTCTTATAAGATAAGAATTTGAAATCTACTGTCCCAAGAGGTTCAAATGGCTTTTCCTTCAATTTAAGGAGAACCCAAGCTAAATTCCACTTAGGAATTAATCTAAGAGTTCTGGGTCTATTTATCGAAAAGTTTCTAACCAATTTCGATAAAGAGACATTAGATCCAATTTGTAAACTATCATGATGTGCATAGGTATCAGATAACATAGATCTATAACCCTTTATAGTAACCGGTTGCAGTTTGATTTCGTCAAACAAGTATACTAGAAAGTTAGCAATGTCTGGTATAGAGGGATCAAATATATCAACAGAATGATCCCTACACCAACGACGGAAAACCTTCCACTTAGCCGCATAGTTTAGCGAAGAGGAGGTCCTCCTACAGTTAGAAATCGCGTCCACTGCTCGTCCTGTAAAGTGCTTGCCATGCAAGAAGGACCGCACAACGGAAAAACGTGAAGGTTGAGACCTTGCGGGTTGTGATGCAGTTGGCGCGATTTCCCCTGCCAAAGAAGATCCTCTCGTGGAGGGAGCTTCCGCGGTAGGTCCCACAACAGACACCTGAGTAGATTTATCCACGGTCTCTGTGGCGACAGAGATGCTACCAACAGAATCTTGCATTGAGATTGTTTTATCTTTAGCAATACTTGTTGAATTAACGGCGCTGGAGGATACGCATATCCTATCATTCCGTCCCAAGGGATCGATAGAGCGTCTACAGCAAATGCTCTTGGATCCGGACACGGGGACACATACGTCTGCAACTGATTGTTGAGATGTGTCGCAAATAAGTCTATCATTGGCCGTTCCCATTGGTAGCAAATCTGATTGAATACTTGTTTGTTGAGAGTCCACTCCGACGGCAACAAGCGACCCTTTCGAGAAAGGGAGTCTGCTAGCACATTCAGACGACCCGGTATGTGACGGACCGAAAGAAGAACGTGATGTTCCAACGCAAACAGAAGGATTCTTTCCGTTAGATTGAACAACGGAACTGAATGAGTGCCTCCCTGATTCCGTATATACGCCACTACTGTCGTATTGTCGGATAGGATTTGGACATGAGCATCGTGAATAATGTCCATCCAGTGACGTAACGCAAGCCAAATTGACATCATTTCCTTGATGTTTATGTGCTTGCACAGGAATTGCGGATCCCAAAGACCCTGGCATCTCGAATCCGTTGGGATTAATGATGCACCCCAACCTGTTTGACTGGCATCCGTCATAATGGTAAAACTCGGATCCGGCAACTGCAGCGGAACTCCTTGAGTTAACCACTGAATGTTTGCCCAAGTCTGAATCTCTTGTTTCACTTGATCTGACAAGAGAACGTCTACATCGAGCGAATGAATTTTCACACTCCAATTCTGAGTCAAGAAAATTTGAAGAGGCCGTGTGCGTAGCCGTCCCATCGGAATGAGATCCGCAGCGGCTCCGCACAGACCTATCAGTCTCATAAATTCTCTCGCTGTGACTTTGTCTGTATTTAGACAATAGCGAGCGTAACAACTGACTAATTTCGCTCTGGTTAACGGCAGACGAACGAGATTGTTGTGCGTCTCGAAGCTCATTCCCAGATGAGTGAATGACTTGGACGGCACCAGATCCGACTTCTCCTCGTTTACTATGAAACCGAGACGTCGGAGCAATAGAAGAAGATTCTGAACATCGTTCTGAAGCGTTAACTCGTTGCCGTACCTCTGAAGAATGTCGTCCAGGTAGGCCGACGTTACCGCAGACGAATGAGCTCAGAAGTAAATCATTACCGAGTTCATTACCCGAGTGAAAGCCCAGGGTGCTAGATTCAATCCGAAGCACATGGCCCGGAACTGATACACCACTCCTAGGACTGCGAAGCGTAGATACTTTCGGAATGTCGGATGTACCATGACGTGAAAGTACGCATCTTTGAGATCTATGCTCGTTGCATAATCGTTCACCCGAATACTCGCTCTGACCGATCGAATCGTCTCCATATAAAACTTCGGAGCGATGATCAGCTTGTTTATCCAGCTCAAATCTATGACTGGACGGAACGAGCCGTCTGGTTTCGGAACCAGAAACAGATGGCTGTAGAATCCCAGCGATTCCTGGTTTTCTACGACCTCTACCGCGTTCTTCATTAAAAGAGACTGCACCTCTGATAGCAGAGCGTCTCTTTTCTGAGGGTTTGACGGAAGATGAGTCCACTTTGGACTTCGAGTTAATGGAGGCTTTCGTTTGAAGGATATCTTTAGACCTTCCGAAGTCACTCCTCTCACCCACGGATCGTCCGTAATCGACGCCCACTCTTGAGAAAAACTCGACAACCTTCCGCCAACCGGAACGCGATAGAGGTTTGAGCCATCACCTCCTGGATCTGCGAGGCCTGCGGTAGGAGAAACCACGTCTTCCACGACCCGCACCTCGCCTCGTCGACCTCGGGGCGTCCGACCGATTGTCCCGGCCTGAAGGACGTCCCGAACGAGAGTCGCTATCCTGACGGTCTCTCGAATAAGAGCTAGAGGACGCACCGGAACCTCTATAGGAACCTCTCTTGGGCGGATAAGACCCAGAAGTGCCCGCCTTATTCGTGTCTGCTGAATCCGACCTTTTAGGAGCGGATCTAAACAACAGAGAATCACTAGCTTTCTTTTTAATATTATCATAAATAGCGGAAAGCTTGCCGTCAAAGAGAAGATCTCCTGAGACCGAAGCGACTCTAAGAGAGTTCTTCACCTTAGAATCCACTAGTGTGGATGTAGACAGGGCTGCGTCACGTCTAACCAACTCCAGATTTGCCACTGAAAGGGCGGAGTTACACGTGGAATAAGCTACTGCCCTTGAAAGAAGTCTTAAGGAGGATTGTATATCCTGAAACTCTTCCCCTTGAAGACGCAGTGATAACGCCTTCGTAAGGTGATCTGCGTAAGATAAGGCATCTAAATTGGCTCTGTTAGACGCAATAGCTGTTTCCAACACTGCGGTTGGAATAGAAGCTGACGACGGTAATGATAGCTCTAAGTCTTCCGCCTCGTCGTCCATACGCAGAGGAACTCTCGGTATACCCTGACCTGCCGTGTCGAATTTATTCCTTGCATTAATGAAAGGCAGGTTGAGAGTATTTGCGGACAAGAAGCCTGCTTTCCCTGTCCTGGAAGCAAGTTTAAAAATAGCGTCGTTCAATAATTCAAATGTTCTTGCAACATTATTGGACTGCGACGGAAACTCGGGAGCGATGTCCCTGAACCGCTCGAAAAAATCAGAGTCCAATGACGCTATAATTCTCCTGTCCGGAAGCGCAGCAGTCTGGCCCGACGGAACAACTTGAGGAAGAAAGTGCCGGATGAAGTCTACGGCAGCTTTGTGTTGTTCCGAAAGGGATAGCTCCAATTCATCCGTATCCCTTTCACCATCCGGTCGGACCTCCCGATGTTCCCGGTCGTCCGCCCCCGATGCTTCGGCAGAGCGTACCGACCCAGCGCCGTCGGATAATTCTCGATCCGACACCGTCTCTGTCGGCTGCTGGGATGCTGCGATAAGCTGTGCTATCTGCACTAGAATGTCCGACGTCGAGACCTGCGGAGGAGCGGTCTTTCGCTGCTTTGCCGAGGGCAGCTCCGCATCAGATGGCTCCCGCATACTTTTCCTATGCGAACGTCCGGAGTCCATCGGTCTCGAGTCCCTGGCTGCCGGATGGTGTGACCTGGTCGCCGAATAATCCTTCATCGGCGAAGCTGGCAAGATATCGGAGGTCACGCAGCCAAGGTGCGGTCGTGTGCGCCGGCGAGAAGAGGAAGCCTTAACAGTCTCTGCGGACTGCTTATACAACGGAGCGTCCCGAGCGACGGACGTATGCTCCGCTAAAGACACATTTTGTACCACAACATCTGGTCCCAAATGTTGTTGTACGAGAGAGGGGCCTCTCTCGCTCGCGGCCCGGTTGGACCTGGACGAGCTAGGAACCGGACTAAAAGGCTTCCTCCGTTCTCGTTCACTATCCGCCGTCACTGGGTGTGCATCTATTATTTTTATAGTGCTCGCATCACCCAAAATTTCCTCTTGGACCGCATCGGACGAACCCGGCTGCCGAACCATTCGGTGAATGGACGCTACACCGGGCGAGCTAGCGGACGACATTTGTCTAATCTCCATGAGCACTTTTGCCGCTAGCTCTGTATTTAATTGTGACGACGGACGCACACTTGAAGAAGATAACATGGAAACATCACCCTGTTCTGGTTCCTCTGAAATAGAAACTGAGAGAGTAGAGTGACCTTGTGGAGAAAGAGCCGGCATCGCTCTTTCTCCAGAAACAACATATCGTGACACACGTTTCCAATGTTTCTCATCCCAATGTTCACATACAGGACAGGGATTAATGCGAGAACACTGACTACAATTTATGCAATAATCATGAAAGTCAGAGGAAGATTTCTTCCTATTACAATTTGAACAAGTTCCTTTCATTGTGAAGGAACAACAATAAGTCCTAGTTACTCGCAAAAACCCCTGACACAAAGATACATAATAACATGATCCATTAATAAATGAAAAAACAATTGCAAAACAAAATAATTTTGAAAAAATATTTTTTCAGAGAAGCCCAAGTTGCTGAAAAGTAACGTTGAGCCCCGATGGATCCGATGGCAAAGTGTGGTCAAAAATTTTAAAATTATATAAAATAATTAATGAGACACTTTAGGATAATATAAATGTATCTTATAAAGAGATAAACTACCTCAAAGGCAAACAGCCCCCCTCAAAAAAGGCTGTTGCCAATGAAAACAAACAGTGTAAACACAGAAGAAAACATGACTCCAGGCACTGAAAAAACTGGCCCGGAATCAGTCCTCAATTACACTCTATCTGATGCAAAACAGAGACTCCCAGGGGAGAATCTGCAGAACATCAGATGGAAGATGCAGAACACAAACGTTATACACCCATGGGTGAAAACGTAACTATGGGGAAAATAACAGAAAACATTCTGTAACCAAGCAACTCTCCCAGGGAAATTTTAGAAATGAAACTTCTCAAAAATATGCCAAAAGCATGGGAGAATTGCAAGGGGGGACTTTAGAAGGTTAGGGGAGAGGAAACACTGAATAAGCAGTGCAACAATTAGCAAGAATGACAACAAGAGGCGTTTGCCTCGAAAATAGGCAACTTAACATAATTTTAACAAAAAATTTTAAGTACAGCCCTGATTATTTTTTGCCACTTCTTTTTTCCTCTCCTCCTTCTATCCTCCTTAGAATCACATTTTCTCCAAGAATTACGTGTCTGGCATCCTTTAAACTGAGATTTACAAGCACAAAGATCAGTGAGATGTTGACTGATGAAGGGCCAAACAGAGAATGATATTTGGCGCCAATTTCGGGACGACTGCGTCACTGCGCATGCGCAGTAGAGTCGTACTATGGAGGTCCTTTAGGACATGATTTCTTTTTGTTTTGGATGCAAATTTTGGGGATTGGGGGGCAAAATTTGTGTTTGGCCCTGGTTTTTGTGGAGTTAGCACCAGCTAAGTCTGGGTCATTGGTACAGTATAAAAATATATAATTTATTAAATGCTCAGCTGCATTGTGGGAAACATTTGCTGCTGAAAACTTGGGTATTCTGACAACAGTGTGCAGAGGGTTAAGAGCAGTGAGGGAGAGAGTGTTTTATTTTGTTCTTCCACATAATGTGTATGGATTGAGAAGCTTTCCACAGTCTTTGCACACATAGAATATATAGCAGGTGTATTATTATACAAATTAAATTTTAACCGTCAAGGGCCAAATTCTGACCTTGTTCACTTTTTACTACAACAAAACAGATGTCTCAACATGATGTCTCTGGGGAAACTTGTACGTTATATTCTAAGTGCCTTGGCAGTCATTTCTTGGCAAGTCTTAGCTGCCTTTATATAATTGAGACGTTATTAGGTAAACAAAAATGATTTACCTGCTTGTTTTATATTTTGATGCAGCATCTATTAAATTTTTTTCCTTGTCAAGGTAAACTTCTCTAATTGCCATTCTAAGATCTGACCATAATTTTCCTGTGTCTTTTCCTAATAAAAATGAATTTTCCATATGTAAAACTTGAAAAACAAATCAACTGTAAGGAAACAAACTAAACCACAGAGTTAACCCTTTAACCAGTATACAGTTGAGCCCACTTGCTTGGATATCTCTTAATTGTATATACCTGTTAACTGAATATAATTTTCAAACACAAAACCATTTACCATACCTCCAGTACAAATTTGATCTGTTAATTGCATATGGGTTGTAGAGTAAACTCCTGTTAATTGTATATAAATTTTAGTAATATGTCGAAAAAATTACTGTGACAAGTACCAAATTCCCCTTATTTATCAACCTTTTTGGCCTCACTACATCCAATACAGGTATTTATTCTATTATATCTTGTTTGACAGAGCAACATGAGCTCTGTCAAACAAGATATAATAGAATAAATGCTCAGTTTACCTCCAGAACACAGGAAACTGACCAAATTCCTGTTAATTGTACACTCCTGTTAAATGAATAATTTTCACTGGCAAAATGGATATTCAATTAAGAGGATTCTACTGTAATAGTCAAAAAGCGGCCAGCATTATTCACGAAACCCACCATTCAATTTTCATTATTTTTTTCAATTTTTTATCTCAAAAATATACCTTATAATCCCACATGTGGATTTAATGCTATAAAACTATTATTATTATCATTACAAGAATTGCTTACTCTCTGACATCGATTCCAAATCAGCTACAAATACACACATGCAGCCCCACGAGAGTGGATATGGATAGGCAATATCAGCAGGCTGCATAAACTTTGTTCACTGCCCTCATCCCCAAGAACAAATGGCAGCATTGGTTGCTGGGAGCACTTGGGTTGACCATAACCCCTGACTAAAAAGATCACACCGTAAAATCACACTACACTCGTCCACACTCCAACAGCATAGACTCCAGAACAGCTACAAACACACACATGCAGTCAGGTCAGTGTGGATATGGATAGGCAATAGTGATGAGCAGCATAAACTTTGTTCCCTGGAATAGCATGGGTGGTGGTGTATTTCATCCCTTGAGAGCAAGAAAGCTTTGCAATGCTAAAGCATTGCAAAGCCTTCTTACACTCAAGGGACAAATTTATAAATTTTTTTTTAGTAAAATATCAGACATAAACTATTTAATTTTTTTTTTAAAGATTACATTGGTTATAAAAAGAGAGCATGCAACAGCCAAAGAGACCATGCGGGAGGGCCTGAGAAACAGATTTTTTATTTTTTTAGGCCTAACAGTATTCAATTTAGAAATATCTAATTAAGTGGACTTCACTGTATTGTCATGTTTTGGTAGTGACCAAGCCTGGAAATAAGCTGACTGTCATCTGCAAAATGAGGTTCCCAGAGGGTGAATTTGGTGATGCTACCCTGTACACGTGGATGCACCTTGGAGTTGTGTACTAAGGTATACTGCATGTCGATGGTGCACTTGTCTTCAATCAAGGCTAACCCTGCTTCTGTGGCGTTAGAATGTTAGGGAGTATGACAGTTGCTTGCCACCGCTTGGTGGTTCTCTCTGGGAACTCCGGCTTCCTCCACCTGTAAAACTGTCCAACAAGTGTTGTTAAATCCCAATAAAGAAGGAAAAAAGTTTCACTTACTGCACACAAAAACAACATCATGAAAGTAATTATTGTCTGTACAATAAGAGTAAACGTTTTTTTCTCAAAAATAGTATAACACAATTTACATCTAAAATTGTAGAAAGTAAAATGAAAATTTTCAAGGTAAACACCTTTTTTTTACATTTACAAACTTACCTAAACTTCTTAAATATGAGCTAAATGTTTCTCGGAATGTGTATTTATTCTCGGTGAAAAGCTTTTTCAGCGAAGGAACCTGAAAATATTGTTTTTAAAAATATCACTTTACACCGATTACTTGAAGTGCACGATCTTACGCATAACAGCAGTTGTTGCCTTCAAGTTGTGTTAGGTAGAATGTTAGCACAGTAAAGCTCTGTCAAACAAAATTTAAGAGCAAGGGACAAGCCTGGAAATAAGCAGTCTGTCATTTGCAGATTGAGGTCCCCAGAGGGTTAATGCACTGATGTTATCCCATATTGTAGGCTCTGGGTTCGTCCTTCTGTTTAGGCCTGAGACCCTGAATCAGATTGAGGTTCACAGAGGGTAAATGTAGAAATGCTATCCTGCTGTGCAGGGTAGCATAACCAAATTCACCCTGTGGGGACCTCATTTTGCAGATGACAGTCTGCTTATTTCCAGGCTTGTGGCAGGGGCATATCCTGGCTGAATGAAGTGGGCTGGACAAAAAATATTTCTGCTGCCAATGCTAAGTTAAAGAGTATGTGTCCACCATAGGTGGACAGAGTGAAGGTCAAGCATCTTCCCTGTGAAAGATGGACCAATCATGTCAACTGGAGCACCCTGGACTTTTACCATAGTGAGAGTACATGAACCAGTTTTAGGGATTTTAGGCATTAAAGTATACAATGCAGTCACCATGGACTGGTCGTCATCCATGTGGAGGCAGTGATGTTTACCAGGTAATTCTGCATACTTGAAACTGATTGCCTATTTCATCATCAGTATCAGAAGACTGCATCACTTAATTCCACATACTTGAAATTGATTGCCTAACTATTTCATCATCAGTATCAGAAGACTGCATCACTTAATTCCACATACTTGAAATTGACTGCCTATTTCATCATCAGTATCAGAAGACTGCATCACTTAATTCCACATACTTGAAATTGATTGCCTATTTCATCATCAGTATCAGAAGACTGCATCACTTAATTCCACATACTTGAAATTGATTGCCTATTTCATCATTAGTAAGACTGCATCACTTAATTCCACATACTTGAAATTGATTGCCTATTTCATCATTAGTATCAGAAGACTGCATCACTTAATTCCACATACTTGAAATTGATTGCCTATTTCATCATCAGTATCAGAAGACTGCATCACTTAATTCCACATACTTGAAATTGATTGCCTATTTCATCATTAGTATCAGAAGACTGCATCACTTAATTCCACATACTTGAAATTGATTGCCTAACTATTTCATCATCAGTATCAGAAGACGGCATCACTTAATTCCACATACTTGAAATTGATTGCCTATTTCATCATCAGTATCAGAAGACTGCATCACTTAATTCCACATACTTGAAATTGATTGCCTAACTATTTCATCATTAGTATCAGAAGACTGCATCACTTAATTCCACATACTTGAAATTGATTGCCTATTTCATCATTAGTATCAGAAGACTGCATCACTTAATTCCACATACTTGAAATTGATTGCCTAACTATTTCATCATCAGTATCAGAAGACTGCATCACTTAATTCCACATACTTGAAATTGATTGCCTAACTATTTCATCATCAGTATCAGAAGACTGCATCACTTAATTCCACATACTTGAAATTCATTGCCTAACTATTTCATCATCAGTATCAGAAGACGGCATCACTTAATTCCACATACTTGAAATTGATTGCCTAACTATTTCATCATCAGTATCAGAAGACTGCATCACTTAATTCCACATACTTGAAATTGATTGCCTATTTCATCATCAGTATCAGAATACTGCATCAGTTAATTCCACTTCACCTGAAATCAGCACGACCATCTCTCTTTTTCAGAATTCCCAAGAGTCGTAGAATCAAGATAGGTCAATGATTTTTATAGTAATTGATACAGTGGGAGGTTTCGGACCACCTCCAAGAGTTTCCTTTGATACCAACTGCCTATGGAAACTAAACTAACCATGCAAGCCCTCAGCAACCGATAGACTCTAGGATAGGATACATGTTTAAGTTTAACTCTTTCAACACGAGAGGCCGCTTTTCCAAGTCCAGGATCACAATACGTCATAATTTCATTAAGTGGGATGACCACTAAGTGAACATGTGTGGTAGAACAATTAATATTTTCTATGTGTGGACTGAAGGCTGGATATGGACTCTACCAATTTCTGCCATTTAACTGGCATCGAAGATACCACCAGTGTTCAAAGGGTTATTTTCGCTAGATGGTTGGTACCAAAGGAAACTCGATGAGGGTTTGAAAGCCTACTATGCCGGGAACTAATTCATCATTATCTGCATTTTATAAACAAACGTGACATCCCATCTTGCTTCCTTTGACTCTGTTACCTATTCCACCCTACACCACTAGAGGATGTTTTTTTTCCCACCACGTGTCACATGATGTCAATGAAATCAAAATGTTCTCAAGTGATGTCACTGGAATGTGAAATGTTAACGCAACCAGCCATCAGATGATAGTAGATTTTGTAGTACCAATTAGTAGTACCAATTAAATACCCTTGGTATATACAGAACATTTTGAAATTTTCCATGTTCTTTCCAAATTTGCAATTCATTTTTCTCCATGATCAGTTGGCAGAACACAAAATGTTCAGGAGCAGCATTTGTATTTCAGTTATGACATGCAGGGTGTGGTTGGTGGAAAATCATCCAAGAGTGGTGTGGGGGTGGGATGGAGAAATCTCACACTTGAAGAGAGACACACTTGGCAAGTCTCTTATCTGACTATGTGTCAAATATATTCTCCCCTGGGAGAAATTTCCTCATCCCACCTAGGGCTGTCGCAAATAATCGATGATAATCGATTAATCATACCTAAATGCCTCCCCCCCCCCCCCTCTTTGAAGTCGATAAAAATGAAGTTCAAGTCAGCTGACTTACCTCAAGGAAACAACGAAGACGATCCTTTTTAGGTACATTCAAAGCTTTGATGTTCTGAACTTTTGAACTGTCAGTGTAATAATCAAGACCGGTCGGCAGTTGCGAACTTCGCAACTGCCGACCGGTCTTGATTATTACACTGACGGTTCAAAAGTTCAGAACATCAAAGCTTTGATGAATGTACATGAAAGACAATTGCTTCCAACAGCTTCTTGGGGATTTAACATCGATGTTCTTAACTCTTTACCTTTAGAAGCAATAGTTTTTTCATCAAATTTTCTTTTAATTATTAAACGTCTAAAACGGGATACAATTTACCGATTATTCGACAACGAATAATACTAATCGATTTCACCGTGACCGATCAACAGTCAATTAATCGAATAATCGTGACAGCCCTAATCCCACCCCCACACTTCTCGGATAAGTATAATCTTTGAAGTAAAATTATTTCGTCTGTTTGGATTTGCCTGGTAACAGTTTATCGAAGAGTGAGTAGAGGTATGAACAAATCTTGGCAATAAAAATAATTTGGCACTCTTCAAAACAAATGGTTAATTGGTTAAAAAATGGTAATATTTCAGCTCTACTTTCGGCATCTATGGCTATATCATGGCTGCAACATGAGTAAAATGTCAATTTAGCCAATGATTTAAGCCTATGCTGCCCAAATCAAAGGATTTCCAATACAGGCTTTGGTTAACACTTTACCTAACATGAAAAGCAGATGACACTTGCAAACAAAATTCTTAAATAACTAATTTTTTGTCTCAAAAACATAGGTTATGACCTCTCTTTGGAACGGGCTTGACGAGCTCGTTCCAAAGTGGGGTCACATGTTTTTGAGACAAAAAATGAAACAAGACGCACTGTTACAGTGCCGAATCTGCGACAATTCGTGCAATGCCAATGATGTTTTAAAACTCATTGGTGACAAAAAAACTCGGTGACAAAAAAAGTCGTTGGTGACAAGTCCATAAATGTGACAGAAATTATCTGAATGACATGCACTATTGAGAGGGTGTAGACATCATGAAGATACACTTATGGTGCCATTCCATCAAGTATTTTAGGAGTTATGGTGTTTTTTAAACTCGTTGGTGACAGACCGATTGACAGACAGACAGACCGACTGACCGACAGACTGACATTGCCACATACAGAGCTGCTTGTTGCAGCTAAAAAATAATGAAAATTAATTGGCGATTTTTGTGAATAGCGCTGGCCGGTTTTGGCTGTTACATTGGGTAAAGGATTAATGAGTTGCATTAAATGATTTATATTTGTTTACAAGCTGGTTTTAACCCTTTTGCCAATGTACAGAGTATCAAAATTTGTTATTTTAATTTTTTTTTTAATTTTTCAATAAATTTGATCAAAACCACCACATCATGTCACACATTCCTATAAAGTTGAACTGTTCGGTTAGATCTGTTTCGGTGTCAGTTATGATAAAAGACTCAAGTCTCGGTTTCAGTTTTTATTTCTTCTTATTTAACCCTGTACCCGACACAGACGATATCAAAATTTATTATTTTAAATATAATTTTTTTTAATTTTTTAACAAAACCATATCATGTCACCCTCATTGGAACGAGCTCAACAAGCTCGTTCCAAAGAGGGGTCACATGATATGGTTTTGTTGAAATTTTTTGAAAAATAGTACTTTTTCAGCTGCTGAATTTGCATATTACGCGGGCGGATGTGGCCGATTCGTTGATGAAAGGGTTAACCAAACGGGGAAACGCAACAAAATACTGAAACTGTAACACAAGCCACCTTTTGAAACTAAAAGGTTTTCCGGGGAGTCTGTGGTATGAACTATGACCTATGTTATATGTACATGGCAGAAAAGAGAACAGGCAACATTCCTTAATAGCGTGGATCCACAATACCCCTCACTCCCTCTTAACCTCATTTCTTTTTGTATTCAACTGCATTTGAGATACGCAAGCACAGAAACTGTCAATGTCACAGTGTTTCTTCCCCATGCATGTGATGTCACATTCGTACTTGATTCCAAAATCCTTGGCCATAATTTTCAGTCAAATACTGATGATTACACCACATGTTCAGAACATCAGAATGGGAATTACAATTCAATTCAACAGCAAATTTCATCCACTCATTGGCTTTTAAAAAGGTAAGTCGGCAGACCTAAGTGTCAACAATTTAAACATTGAGCAGTTTAGCACAAATTACATGCAGAATGGAATCAAATGATGGCCCCAGTCCAGTGTATACTGAAACTGCTGGATATAGCAGTTAGGAATTGGAGAAATCCTGCATTCACTTTTAGTATTCTTTTCAAAGCCATCTTCGCTAACAAACACTTCAGTGAATCAATCTGCATAATCAACTTGGTATCTCGATTCTACGTCATGTTTCTGTATTCTGCCGTAATCTTCTTCTTACAAGTTACTGAGTTTACATGTGGCGTATTTGTTTTTTTAACTCTATTTTGTGTGTCTGCTTTTACTACGCAAGTCATGTAGTTTATGTCTTAACAGAGTTTCTGCAAAATAAACAACAACAACTAATGTGCGATCTCGTTCTGACGAGATCGCACATTAGTTGTTGCTATTTATTTTCATCCAAATTCTGTTGATACGTAAATGACATAACACTCTAGTTATAGGTCAGTTTTCCTTTGGTTATAGACCAATTTGGCCTCAGTACACCCAAGACTGGCACTTATCTATTATATCTCATGGAGCTCTGTCAAACAAGATATAATAGAATAAATGCTAAGTTTATCTCTAGAATACAGAAAAGTGACACAATCCCTGTTAATTGAATACTCTTGTTAATTGAATAATTTTCATTGGCAAAGTGGCTCTTCAGTTAACAGGGCTCCACTGTATTTATTTTGATGGAAATTCTATTACGATGTAAATGACATGCCACTCTAGTCATACGTCAATGCAAGGTGCAATCTTTGAATACGGAAACATGACATAGAATCGTTATATCTGACTGGCAAAACATGCAGGATTACAAAGGTAATTTATTCTGTGTTGTTTTATTGAAACCTGTACAATGTTTTGCATATTTTACAACTTGCGTAACCTCCCACATCACCTACAGTTAAAACTAGAAGTCCTGTCACGAAATGCGCACAAATAGCACGTCGATCTGCGCGTTAATCTACGCGTTTTGACCATAGTAAGGCTATAAATTATGTGCATATGGCCTGTGCACAAGCAATGTTTCAGCCAATGGACCTCCGGGTAACCCGGAGGTCCATTGACAGAAACATTGCCTGTGTTTGCTAAGAGTAACCAGAAGAACCTGCCCTACTTTGGATGCCACCCGATATGGCAATTGCGCGAAATTCCTACGCGCAATTAAGCCTAGATAAGCGCACAGTTGGGGACAGGACTTCTACTTCTAACTGTAAACAACCATTTGAGTGTTATTTCCAGGCCAGTGTGTCATGTGATTCTGTCACATGATCAAAAGTAGATCTAATGAATACTGATTCTGCAGACACAGTGCTCATACCATGGAATCGTTCTGAGAATAATGGACTAAGAATTTCACTTTTTTATTTCTTTTTGAATAACTTACCTCCCAAACTGGCATGTAATCATCTCCAACAACATATTTTTGCAAATCTTCTGGATCAAATGGATGGTATGGATTTGGACAAAACCTAAAATGTAAAAACATGTCTTTTCAACTTGATTTTTAGTTCACTCATTGCAAAGAATATCTTTACCAATTATCTACAAAATTTCCATTTTGATTAACCTTTTACCCAATGAATCAGCCACATCCACCCGCGTAATATGCAAGTTCAGTAGTTGAAAAAATTTAAAAAAAACATATTTGAAGTAATAAATTTTGATATCGTCTGCATTGGGTAAAGGGTTAATGGTAGCCCTGATGAAAACATATTGTTTTTTATAATTGGGATTTAAAGACACTTTTGACAGCCAAGGTCACCTCATGCCAGACAGACATGGTGGTGGAGAAAGCTGGGGTACCCGGAGAGAACCAATGAGCGAGCAACTGTCAGACTGCTCGATGTACTGCACAAGCAGGGTAAACACTGGTTGGGAACAAGTACACCATCAGTGTTTAGTACACCTTGGTACACAGCACCCCCACATGGGTAATCGGAATTAAGTGCCTTGTCCAAGGACACAATGCAGTTCAGGACATTCAAACAGAAATGGACAGTGAATTTCTGTTGGATTACAATGCAGCGGTATTCAAGATAATATAAATAGAGAGTAATCACTTGACTGGACTGGTTACGTGAAATAATTCATGAGAGGTGATGGACACTGTGCAAACACGAGTGTGCGAATGTGCACAAGTGTTTTACAATATAGTCCCTCGCCTCGAAGGAATTATTTCACGTAACCAGTGCAGCCAATCGATTACTCTGTTTATTACTTTTCATTGTTAACAATAATTATATTATTTAACCCTTTACCTAACATAACGGCCAGCGCTATTCTCAAAAATCGCCAATTAATTTTCATTATTTTTTCATTTTTTGTCTCTAAAACATAGGTTGTGACCCCTCACTGGAACGAGCTCGTCGAGCTCGTTCCAATGACGGGTCATACCCTATGTTTTTGAGACAAAAAATGAAAATAAAAGCTATCCAAAAATTTTTTTTGCAAGTGTCGTCTGCTCTTCATATTAGTTAAAGGATTAAAAAAGCAAAAAACAATGAAGTCTCATTACATCCGCAGCAAAGCTTCTTCGTTTGCGCGCACAGATACATGACACAATTGTTGATTGCATAATTCACTTGTTAAGTTATCGTTTATAATCAAACCGGGAAATCCCAGTAAATCACACTTTGGAAAGTAATAATTCATAATATTGAGTCCCCAAATACGCTTGATCATGAAATTTGGACGAAAACTTTGATTTTGCTATTTTACACAAGACTGACAAAAGATATTAAAAGTTCTGAATTTTACAACCAAGTTCAATCCCAAATTCATACAGGATATGATAAAAATGTTGCAATATCCTGCAGACCATTACACTAAATTCACGATTTTGGTGGGAGACTTCTGATTTTTTATTACACGCCTGTTCTATGAAATCCCCGTCTACAGCAACATTAAACCATGCGGAAAATGAAAATGGAAATCGTTTTTTGGAATATTTTTAAATAGAAGTGAAATTTCACTGGAATTTTCTACAAATTGTGTACCACAATTACAATTTGAATCCCTAGCAATAGCTACAAATCGTTCCCTGAGTTCCAATGTGTTTTCTGTGCCAGTAGGCATATAGAACACATTGGAACTCAGGGGACGAAATAGTAACACAGGTTCCCCTCGCAAATTTGGTTGGCGATAAAATGTGTACTTTTTGTTGATAGTTGTCAAATGAATTGCTGAGTGTCCTTCTAATATTTATTTTTATAGACGTGAAAGCATGTAATAAACACAGAACAACACATGCGTGTGAATGGGTTAATCGATATGGCACTTGTGCCATCATGGAAGGATAAAACTTGAGGTCTGTGGCCTCTCGTTTTATCCTTCTGCACTGGCACTCGTGCCGTATCGATTAACACATTCACACATGTGTGTTGTTCTGTGTATTTATGCTATCTCCCTACCTCTTGATCGGGGGACAAATTCTCACAATTTTGAGACCCCATGTTATGTTTTGCAAATGCGAGTCCCAAGCTTACAGTTTATTGTACTATAAATAATCTGAGTAAAACTTGGAAGATAGAAAGTGTTTCAAACAAATTGCCTTACATTTGTCTGGAAATTATATTTAGATGTTTGAAAGCGTAACTACTAGCGCAAGTTTTATAATAAAATCCTGTTAGAATAATTAAAATGGTTTATTTGGTCTCCAGAAACATTAAGTCACATACAGAAATATTCAAAAAAGTAAACAGGAAATTTAGTTTTTTTCAGGTCTCACTAAAATGTGACTTCATGGTGCAACTTGACAGGGGGGATTCCCCTATGTTGCATGAATGTTTTGATTTAACTGCTCAAACACATGGTGGATAGACCTATAGGTAAATAAATAAATGTTGGTAGTTTGATTTGGAGTGTTTTGACGGTAATTAAACCAGAAAACCCTGTTTCTTGTCAACCATATAACTGGCTATTGTGACAAAACAACTAACAAAGTGATCTTTATTGATTAAATATAGTTGAACTAATTAAATATGCCTAAAAGGTAAGTTTACAACTGACTTAAAAAAAAAGGTTCTTTTGTGCAGTTATTTTACCAATTTAAACAGGGTAATTTTGATGCTGGAGGCTCATTAATTGAAACTGTGCATGTGTTACAGTAACTTTCTCATATTTTTAAAGTTTAAGGCCATAAAAAAAAGAACCTCTGTTTCTCGGGCGCGCGTGCATGGTCATTTTTCCTGTGCATCCAAGCTTTTTATGACACCAAAAAATCTTTAAAGAAATTTGAGATATTGTGCTCATTTTGGTAAATCGATATCGATGCATTGGAGAATTTTAAATTAACACATTTCAAGCTTTTTCTACATCATACTTTAATAAAGTGGGTGGGTTTTAGCAATATTCATGACAGAAAGTGTTTTATTCTGTAAAAGGTAAGTCATAATGACAGCAAGAAGGAAGGTGTCTTTCAGTCTGATAACAAACAGTCACAAAGGGGAATGGTCGATTCGCACCACGTTTGATTCGCACCAACCCTCAGAAAGTCTGCAAAGTCAGGTGCTATGCTGAATGGAACAGATTCTCCTGGTATTTATTTTTAGTAACATTTGTATTATAAATGGACGTCATTGGGAATTTGTGTACTGTTACTTGAAACCGTTACAAGTTTCCCAGTTAATTTAAATAAATGCATTTGAGATGCAAGTTAATTGGATAACTAATAGTAACTGTTGCTTGATATAAAAGTAACGCTCATAGCTGAAAATAAATCGCATATAGGCAGGTATGTGCAGTAGAATTGATTAATAAAAACACGCAAACATTCGTTTTGTATTTCAGATTTCCGAAAAATATGATTTATGGAGGAACTGCTCGTTCAAATGGGTTGTGATAATTTTGAATATAATGGGGAAAAGTTAAAAAATTTATAGTAATTTATATATTTTTTACACTTACCAATGACCCAGACATAGCTGGTGCTAACTCTTAAAAATATAGGGCCAAACACAAATTTTGCCCCCCAATCCCCAAAATTTGCATCTAAAACCAAAGAAAACATGTCCTGAATGGCCCTCCACACTTCACCTCTACTGCGCATGCGCAGTGTCAAGGACGTCCCGAAATTGGCACCATTAATCATTCTTATAACCAGTGCCTGGTAAGCGCTATGTACTCAGTGGGGAGGTATGAGTTCCCAACTCCTTGGAGGGCCATCCCCGTCTGGGTCATTGGTAAGTATAAAAAATATATAAATTACTATAAATTTTTTAACATTTTTATACTGTACCAATGACCCAGACATAGCTGAATAGTAAAAAGGCTGGAGGGCCTAGGACATAGCAGAAATTCCAATAAGCTCAATAATATAAAATAGAGTCATCCCCTCGAGGGGAAAAGGAGCATTAGGCCTTACATGTATCTTTCTTATTTATGATAAATTAGAAAGACACAACACCTTCCATAATTGAGCATCATAACATCCATGTACTCTATTAATATCCAGTATAATCCTTATACTAATAATTTTTAAAGTAAGCCAATAAATAAAGTTAGTCAAGAGAATAGAGACTCTTTATATTCCTAAAAGGTGTCTGAGGATTGTATAATAACGCCCGTTTGACACGTGATATATTCAAAAGCTATACTTTAAAAACTATGACCTGAATGAATTTTTTAAAACATAAACTTATCACTTAAAAACCATCCCAGTAGCAGCTCAGAATTACTAACTCCGGAGGAGGTATCCCCTTGTTTTCATAATAAAACAGGTGACCCAAGGGAACACCCTCCCCCCCCCCCCTCTTCTCCTTGCCCTGGGTCAAATAGCCCAGAGCGAAGAGGGCAGCAGGACGGAGTCACTGCCGGAACAGAAAGCCTACCTAGCTATAATAGCAACTGTTAAGTGAATGACATTCTGAGCAGAAGATAATAGACCTAACAATGGAGGCCTCCAGAAATAGACTCAATATTTCTGAGATAAAAATTCATGAATGTGGATGGCTGAGCCCAATGTGCAGCCTTCATAAAATCTATAATAGCGACACTATTAATGTAAGCCCAAGATGTAGAAAGAGCTCTTACTTCATGAGCCGAAATCTCAAGCTCAAACTGCTGAATTAATGATATACCATAAGCAGTACCGATAGTTAATTGAATCCATTAGCAATAGAATGGAGCGTAATGTCCTTCTATCAGGCATCAAAAACAGAAGAAGCTTACGTCCATACTAATAAACTGATATCTGTTTATATATACGTAAACTCTAACCAGACAGAGTAAAGGCCTATGCCCATACGAAGACGGAAGGACCTTAATAACAATAAGTTCCGGATATTTATTAGGAGTCTGATTCTTAACCGAAAATCCAACATTAGTAGTAAAGGAAATAGTGTTTCCGATACTACGAAAGTGAGAATCGTCCACCGATAGTGCATGAAGCTCACTGACTCTTCAGTAGAAGAGAAGACTAAGAGAATTACTGTCTTAAAAAGGTCAGAATTTGAAAACTACTGTTTCCAAAGGCTCAAATGATTACTTAGCTAAATAAGAACCGAAGCTAAATTCCGTATAGGAATTTAATCTAAGGATTCTAGGTTTATTTATCGAAAAGTTTCTAACTGACTTAGATAAAGAGACATAAGACTCAATTGTAAACTATCATAGAGTGCATAGGTATGAGATAACATAGACCTATAACCTTAATAGTAACAGGCTGCAGTTGATCTTGTCAAACAAGTATACTAGAAAGTTGCAATGTCTAGTATGGAGGGATCAAAAATATCAACATAATGATCCCTACACCAATGATGGAAGAGCCTCCACTTTAGCCGCATAGTATAGCGAAGAAGAGGTTCTCCTACAGTAAGAAATCGCGCCCATAGCTCGTCCTGTACAATGCTTGCCGTGCAAGAAGGACCACACAACGGAATAGATGAAGGTTGAGACCTTGCGGGTTGTGATGAAGTTGACACGATTTCCCCAGCGAAAGAAGATCCCCTCATGGAGGAAGTTTTCGCAGTAAGTCCCACAGTAGACCCCTGAGTAAATTAACCCACGGTCTCTGTGAAGACAGAGATGCTATCAACAGAATTGTATTGTGGATGTTTATCTTAGCAATACTTGCTGAATCAACAGCGCTAGAGGATATGCGTATCCTATCATTCCGTCCTAGTAGATCAATAGAGCGTTAACAACATAAGCTCAGGGATCCGGACATGGAAACACATACGTCTGCAATTGAATAGTGAGTTGTGTCGCAAATAAATTATCATTGGGCGCTCCCATTGATAGCAAATCTGATTGAATACTTGTTTGTTGAGAGTCCATTCTGATGGCAACAAGCGACCCTTACGTGAAATGGAGTCTGCTAATACAATCAGACGACCCGGAATATGACGGACCAAAGCAGAACTTGGTGTACTATAACAAACAGAAGGATTCTTTCCGTTAAACTGAATAACGGAATCGAATGAGTGCCTCCCTGGTTCCGAAGATACGCAACTACTGTCGTATTAACGGACAGGATTTGGACATGCGTTTCTGAATAATGTTCACCCAATGACATAATGCAAGCCTAAATAATATCATTTCCTGGAAGTTAAGTGCTTGCCTAGAAACTGTGGAACCCAAAGACCCTGGCACTTCGAATCTGTTGGGATCAATATTGTACCCCAACCTGTTTGACTGGCATCCGTCATAATCATAAAACTCGGATCCGGCAACTGCAGTGGCACTCTCTGAGTCAACCACTGAATGTTTGCCCCAGTCTGAATCTCTTGCTACACTTGATAGACAAGAGAACGTGTATATCGAGCAATTCATAGATTGCTGAAAAGTTGCCGTCAAAGAGAAGCTTCTCCGAGACCGAAGCGACTCTGAGAGAGTTCTTCACCTTACTATCCACGCGTGTGGATGTAGCCAGGACTGCGTCACGTCTAACCAACTCCAGGTTGCCACTGAAGGGCGGAGTTATACGTGGAAAAACTACTGCCCTTGAAAGAAATCACATAGAGGATCATACCCTTTGAATTCTTTCTCTTGAAGACGTAATGATAACGCCTCAGTAAGGTGGTCTACGTATGATAAAGCGTCTAAGTTAAGTCTAATAGACATCATTGTCGTTTCCAACATTGTGGTTTGGAATTGACATAGACGGCGAAAAAGATAATTCCCAGTCTTCAGCACCGCCGTCTAGACGCATATGAACTCTCGGTATGCCCTGTTCTGCCAATATAAATTATTTCCTAGAATTGAAAAAAGGCAGAATAGAGCATTGCGGACAAGAAACTAGACTATCATGCTTGGTAGCAAGCTTATATATAGCGTCGTTAAATAATTCGAATGTTCTATAGACATTATTGGACTGCGTCGGTAAGTCAGGAGCAATGTCCCTGAACCGATCCAAAACTCTGTGTCCAATGACGCTATTAGTCTCTTATCCAGCATCGCAGCAATGTAGTCCGACGGAACAACCTCTGGAAGATAAAGCCGGAAGAAATGTATGGCAGCTTCTGTTGTTCCGAAAGGGAAAGCTCGAAATCGTCCGAATCCCTTTCGCCATCCTGTCGGACCCTATAAAGTGTTCGGTCGTCCGAACCTGATGCAACAGCGGAGCGCACCGACCCAGTGCCGTCGGATTCTTGATCCGACCGAGAATTTGTCGCTTGCTGGGATGCTGTGATAAACTGTGCTATTTTGGATAGCACGTCCGTCACTGAGGCCTGTGGAGAAGCAGTCTTACGATGCATTGCCGCTGGAAGCTCCGTGTTCATTAGCCCGTGCATACTTCTATTATGTGGGCGAACGGAGTGTATAGGCCTCATGTTCCTTGGCTACCGGATGGCGTGACCTGTTCGCCGTGGAATCACTGAATGGGAAAGTTGGCCGAATACTCGAGGTCACGTAGCCAATGTGGGGTCGTGTGCGCTGCTGTGAGGATGAGGAAGCATTATCGACAGTCTCTCGGACTGTCAATATAACGGAGCGTCCCAAGCGACGGACATATGCTCCGAATGCAAAATATCTGTACCATAACATCCGTTCCCATATGTTGTTGTACGAGAGAGGGACCTCTCTCGCGCGCAGCCCGGACGGACCTGGACGAGCTAGGAACCGGACTAACAGGCTTCCTCCGATCTGTCCTCTAAACCGTCATCACTGGGTGTGTACTAAAGTCTATTATAGTGCTCGCATCACCCAAATCTCCTTCCTAGACCGCAACGGACGAACCCGACTGCCGAACCATTCGATGAATGGACGCTACATCGGGTGAGCTAGCAAATGTCAACTCCGTCGATCCTACTAAGGACCTCTTAGGCGATTGACGTATTCCATGAGCACTTATTGCCGCTAGCTCTTCATTAACTATGACGACAGAGGCACACTTTTGAAAGACATGTCAGTAACTTTGCGAACAAGAAACCAGACATGCTTGTTAATAGCAAGCATATAATAATATATATAGCGTCGTTTAATAATTCGAAAGTTTGTGTGACATTATTGGACTATGTCGGAACTGAGGGACGATGTCCCTGAACCGAACCAAAAAATTTCTTTGTCCACCGAAGCTATCAGTTTCTTAGCCGGTATTGCAGCATTCTGGTCCGATGAAAGAACCTCTAGAAGATAAAGTCAGAAGACATACACAGCAGCTCATGCTGTTCCGAAAGGGAAAGCCCGAAATCCTCCGAATCCCTTTCGGCATCCCGTCGGACCGGATGAAATTTTCGGACGTCCGTACCTGCTTCCGCGGAGCGTCCCGACCCAGCGTCGTCGCATAACACATAATGCGACAGAGATTCTGTCGTTGCTGGGATGCTGCGATAAGCTGTGCTATTTAGGATAGCACGTCCGTCACCGAGGCCTGTGCAGTAGCGGTCTTACGATGCTTTGCCGCTGGAAGCACCGTGTACGTTGACTCCCGCACACTTTCTTATGCGAACGTCCGGAGTCTGCAGGCCTTGTGTCCCTGGCTACCGGATGGTGTGACCTGGTCGCCGATGATTCTCCGATTGCCGAAGCTGACTGGATATCCGAGGTAACGTAGCCAAGAGCGGTCGTGTGCGCTACCATGAGGATGAGGAAGCCTTATTGACAGTCTCTCCGGACTGACTATATATCGGAGCGTCCCGAGCGGCGGACGTATGCTCCGAATGCGAAACATTTTGTACCACAACATCTGGGACCAGATGTTGTTGTACGAGAGAGGAGCCTCTCTCGCTCGCAGTCCGGATGGACATGGACGAGCTAGGAACCGGACTAAAAGGCTTCCTCCATTCCCTCCTCTAATCCGCCGTCACTGGGTGTGCATTGGTTGATTTATAGTGCTTGCATCACCCAAAACTCCTTCTAGACCGCAACGGACGAACCCGGCTGCCGAACCATTCGATGAATGGACGCTACACCGGGCAAGCTAGCGGACGTCAAAGGATGTCGAACCTACTAGGGTCCTCTTAGGCAATTGACGTATTTACATGAGCACTTTTCCGCTAGCTCTTCATTAATTGTGACGACGGAGGCACACTTTGGAAGACATCACGGAAACATCACCCTGTTCTTGATCGTTTGAAATAGAGATTGATAAAGTAGAGTGACCCTGCGGGGAAAGGACCGGAATGGCCAATTCCCCACTAACATACCGTGACACACGCTTCCCATGTTGTCATCAAAAATAACACATACAGAACAGGAGTTAGTGCGAGTACACTGGCTACATATACAATGATTATGAAAGTCAGAGGAAGATTTCCTCTTATTACAAATGAACAATATCCTTTCATTGTGAAAAGAAAACAAAGTCCTAGTACTCGCACCAACCCCTGACAATCAAAATACATAATAACATGATCCATTAACATAGAAAAAATAATTGAAATCAAAAAATTTTGAAAAAATATTTGTTCAGAACAGCCCAAGTTTCTGAAAAGTAACGTTGAGCCCCAATGGATCCCAAGCCTAAGTGTGGACAAAAATTCTAAAAATATTTTAAACAATTTATGCAACACTTACGAACAATAATAATGTATCTAGTTATGATTAAATTAACATCAAGATATTATTTTCAAAAAATCACCCCTCACACAGAGGGCTGTTGTAAATGTAAACAATGAGTGTAAAAACACCAGAAGAAGACTCCAGGCACCCTGGCCCGAAATCAGTTACCAATAATACACTATCTGATGCAAAACAGAGACTTCCAGGGAAGAAACTGCAGAACATCAGATGGTAGATGCAGAACACTACGCCTAACCACCCGTAGGTGAAGAGGTAAACATGGGGAAAAGAACAGAATTCATTCTGTTATCTAGCTAAAACTCCCAAGAAATTTTAGTAATAATATTACAGAAAATATGCCAAAAGCATGGGAGAATAGCAAGAGGGGACTTAAAGGAAAGGGAGAGAGGAAAACACTGAACAAGCAGTGTAACTTGATAACAAGAATGACCACAACAGGCTGTTGCCTCGAAAATAGGTAACTTAACATAATTTCATTAAAAAATTTTAAGTTACAGCCCTGATAATTTTCTGTCACTCATTTTTCCTCTCCTCCTTCTATATCCTCCTTAGAATCACCATTTCTCTAATATTTATGTGTCTGGCATCATTTAAACTGAGATTTACAAGCACAAAGATCAGTCAGATGTTAACTGATGAAGGGCCAAACAAAGAATGATTAATGGCGCCAATTTCGGGACGTCCTTGACACTGCGCATGCGCAGTAGATGTGAAGTGTGGAGGGCCATTCAGGACATGTTTTCTTTGGTTTTAGATGCAAATTTTGGGGACTGGGGGGCAAAATTTGTGTTTGGCCCTATATTTTTAAGAGTTAGCACCAGCTATGTCTGGGTCATTGGTACAGTATAAAAATATTGCGATTCACGATTTTATTAGGTAGGTTGTGAAGGGATTTGGGGGGGGGGGGGGGGGGGGGGGGGGGGTAAAATAAATCTATGAAAGTTGGCACTTCGACATTTGATTTGTTCCAGAGACGTTTCATCCTGAGATGTTTCACACACGAGGCATTTCGTCCTGTGTCATAATTTTCACGTTTCACTGAAAAAACAAACATTGAAACCCCACTTCATTTATGACCCAACACCCCTACAGTGAATAACCAATATATTTGCGAAATTTTGCGTGGTCCACCAGGCTTTTGCGTGGGGGTCAAATTTTCACAAACAACCTCTCAGGGAGAAATAAAAAGAAAAAAAAAACCCGCCTGCATGCTTTTTTTGGAAAAAAATGGCCTGAGAAACATACAATCAACTTTGTATGGCCTAATCTTTGTTCTTTTCTACTCCTCACTCAAAACTCAAATTTTACCGTAGGCTGGGGTGGGGTGAGGCATTAGTGGTCCATTAGCTGAAACTGCTCATGTTCCTGTCTTTTTCTTTCATTTTTCTAACTTGAATTTTATGGTATGTTTTTGGTAGGGGAGTGAGGATAATTGTTTGGAATATATTTTATACAAATTTTTTTCAGCTTAAATTTTATCACTCAATTAGATGAAACTGTGCACATGTTGCAGCATTGTTACCAATATTTATTTAATTTACTTACCTTACTAAAAAATCCCCTTCAATAATGTAAACTCGGAGTGGGTCTATTGATGTTAGTATAGTATAAATTCCTATGTCAAATTTCCTGAAAAAAATGCATTAACAGCTTTGTTAACCCTTTACCCAAAAAGTTAAAAAATTTATAGTAATTTATATATTTTTTATACTTACCAATGACCCAGACATAGCTGGTGCTAACTCTTAAAATATAGGGCCAAACACAAATTTTGCCCCCCAATCCCCAAAATTTGCATCTAAAACCAAAGAAAACATGTCCTGAAAGGCCCTCCACACTTCGCCCCTACTGCGCATGCGCAGTGTCAAGGACGTTCCGAAATTGGCGCCATTAATCATTCTAATAACCAGTGCCTGGTAAGCGCTATGTACTCAGCGGGGAGGCAAGAGTTCCCAACTCCTGGGAGGGCCATCCCCGTCTGGGTCATTGGTAAGTATAAAAAATATATAAATTACTATAAATTTTTTAACATTTTTATACTGTACCAATGACCCAGACATAGCTGAAAAGTAAAAAGGCTGGAGGGCCAAGGACATAGAGCAAAATGGAATACGCTCAATAAAATAAAATAGAGTCATCCCCTGTAGGGAAAAAGAAGTAATAGGCCTTACATGTATCTTTCTTATTTATGATAAATTAGAAAGATACAACACCTTCCAAAATTGAGCTTCATACATCCATGTACTCTATTAATATCCAATATAATCTTTATACTAATAATTTTTAAAGTAAGCCAATAAATAAAGTAAGTCTAGAGAATAAAGACTCTTATACTCCTAAAAGTGTCTGAGGATTGCATAATCATGTCCGTTGACATATGCAATATTCAAAAGCTATACTTTAAAAACTAAGACTTGAATGAATTTTAAAAACCTAAACTTCTCACTAAACAACCATCCCAATAACAGCTCAGAATTACTAACTCCGGAGGAGGTATCCCCTTGTTTTCATAGTAAAACAGGTGACCCAAGGGAACACCCTCCCCCCCCCCCCCTTTTTCTTGCCCTGGGTCAAATAGCCCAGAGCGAAGAGGGCAGCCGAACGGAGACACTGCCGAAACAGACAGCCTACCTAGCTATAGTAGCAACTGTTAAGTGAATGACATTCTGAGCAGTAGATAATAGACCTAACAATAGAGGCCTCCAGAAATGGACTCGATATTTCTGAGATAAAATTCATGAATGTGGATGGCTGAGCGCAATGAGCGGCCTTCAAAAATCTATAATAGCGACACTATTAATGTAAGCCCAAGAAGTAGAAGAACTCTTACTTCATGAGCCGAAATCTTAAGCACAACTGCTAAGTCAATGATATACCATAAGCAGTACCGATAGTTAATAGAATCCATTAACAATAAAATGGAGCGTAACGTCCTTCTACTAGACATCAAAGACAGAAGAAGCTTACGCCCATAGTAATAAACAGATATCTGTTTATAAATACATAAACTGTACCCGGAAAGAGTAAAGGCCTATGCCCATACGAAGACGGAAGGACCTTAAAATAATAGGTTCCGGATAATAGAAGCCTAACTCTTATGCAACAATCCAACCTAAATAGTAACGGAAGTAGTGATTCCGAAACTACGAAAGTGAAAATCATCCATCGATAGTGCATGAAACTCACTGACTCTACAGCAAAAGAGAAACCAACAGAATTACTGTCTAAAAGGTCAGAATTTGAAAACTACTGTTTCCAGAGGCTCAAATGATTACTTAGCTAAATAAGAACCGAAGTTAAAATCCATATAGGAATTTAATCTAAAGATTCTAAGTCTATTTATCAAAAAGTTACTAACTGACTTAGATAAAGAGACAAAAGACTCAATTGTAAACTATCGTAGAGTGCATAGGTATGAGGTAACATAAACCTATAACCTAAATAATAACAGGCTGCAGTAGATCTTGTGAAACAAGTATACTAAAAAATAGCAATGAGTAGTATGGAGGGATCAACAATATGAACATAATGATCCCTACACCACGACGGAAGAGCCTCCACTTTAGCCGCATAGAATAGCGAAGAAGAGGATCTCCTATAGTAAGAAATCGCGTCCAAAGCTCGTCCAGTACAGTGCTTACAATGCAATATGGACCACACAACGGAATACATGAAGGTTGCGACCTTGCTGGTTGTGATAAAGATGACACGATTTACCCAGTGAAAAAAGATCCTCACATAGAGGAAGATTTCACGTTAAGACCCACAGTAGACAAGAGAGTAAATTACCCATGATCTCTGTGAAGATAGAGATGCTATCAACAGAAATGTATTGTGGTTGTTTATCTTAGCAATACCTGCTGAAACAACAGCGCCGGAGGATACGCATATCCTATCATTCCGTCCTATTCCTATAGATCAATAAAGCGTTAACAACATTAGCTCAGAGATCTGGACAAGCCAACACATACGTCTGCAATTGATTAGCAAGCTGTGTCATAAATAAATCATCATTGGGCGCTCCCATAGATAGCAAATCTGATTGAATACTTGTTTGTTGAGAGTCCATTCTGACAGCAACAAGCGACCCGTAAGAGAACGGGAGTCCGATAAAACAATCAGACGACCCGGAATATGACGGACCAAAACTGAACTTGGTGTACTATAACCAACAGACGGATTCTTTCCATTAAATTGAATAACGGAAACGAAAGAGTGCCTCCCTGGTTCCGGAGATACGCCACTACTGTCGAATTAAAGGACAGGAATTTGGGCATGCGTTTCTGAATAATGTTCATGCAATGACATAAAGCAAGCCTAAAAAACATTATTCCGCAGAAGAAAACTGATTGCTAAGAGACTGTGGAACCCAAAGACCCTGGCACTTCGAATCCGTAGGGATCAGTATTATCCCAATCTGTTTGACTGGCAGCCGTCATAACAGCCACACTCGGGTCCGGCAACTGCGGTGGCACTCTCTGAGTCAACCACCGAATGTTTGCCCCAGTCTGAATCTCTTGTAACACTAGATAGACACGAGAACGTGTAAATCGAGCAATTCATGGATTGCCGAAAAGTTGCCGTCGAAGAGAAGCTCCTCCGAGAACGAAGCGACTCTGAGAGAGTTCTTAACCTTACTATCCACGCGTGTGGATGTAGCTAGGGCTGCGTCACGTCTAACCAACTCCAATCAGCCACTGAAGGGCGGAGTTATACATGAACAAACTACTGCCCTCAAAAGAAATTACATTGAGAATAATATCCCGTAAATCTTTTCTTGAAGACGTAATGATAACGCCTCAGTAAGGCGGATTACGTATGATAAAGCGTCTAAGTTAAATCTACTATACATAATGTCGTTCCCAACATTGAAATTGGAAAAGACATAAACGGCGAAAAAGAATATATGCAGTCTTTAATCACACCGTCTAGACGCATATGAACTCTCGGTATGCCCTGCTCTGCCAAAATAAACTATTCGTATAAATGATAAAATGGCAGAAATGAGCAACGCGGACAAGAAACTAAACTATCATGCTTAGTAGCAAGCTTGTATATATATATATAGCGTCGAAAAATAAAACACATGTTGTAATGACAATATTGGACTGCGTCGGTAAGTCAGGGACAATGTCCCTGAACCGATCGAAAAATCTGAGTCCAATGACGCTATAAGTCTCTTATCCAACATCGCAGCAATGAAGTCCGAAATAACAATCACTGGAAGATAATGCCAGAAGATATGAAAGGCATCTTCCGATACTACTAAAGGGAAAACTCGAAATCTTTCGAATCCCTTTCGCCATCCTGTCGGACCCTATAAAGCGTTCGGTCGTCCGTACCTGATGCAACCGCGGACCGCACCGACCCAGCGCCGTCGGATAATTCCTGATTCGACCGAGAAACTGTCAATTGCTGGGATGCTGCGAAACAACTGTGCTAACTCGGATAGCACATCCGTCACTGAGGCCTGAGGAGAAGCGGTCTTACGATGCATTGCTGCTAGAAGCTCCGTGATTGTTACCCCGTGCATACTACCAATATGGGAGCGAACGGAGTGTATAGGCCTCGTGTCCCTTGGCTACCGGATGGCGCGACCTATTCGCCGTGGAATCACTGAATGCCGAAACTGATCGGATACTCGAGGTCACGTAGCCAATGTGCGGTCGTGTGCCCTGCTGTGAGGATGAGGAAGCATTAAGGACAGTCTCTCGGACTGTCAATATAACGGAGCGTCCCGACCGACGGACATATGCTCCGAATGTAAAATATCTGAACCACAACATGCGGTCCCCTATGTTGTTGGACGAGAGAGGGACCTCTCTCGCTCACAGCCCGGACGGACCTGGACAAGCCGGGAACCGGACTAACAGGCTTCCTCCGATCTGTCCTCAATCTGCCGTCACTGGGTGAGTACTAAAGTAATTAAAGTGCTCGCATCACCCAAATCTCCTTCCTAGACCGCAACGGACGAACCCGGCAGCCGAACCATTTGATGAATGTACGCTACACCGGGTGAGCTAGCGAATGTCACTCCGTAGGCGATAGACATATTCCATGAGCACTTATTGCCGCTAGCTCTTCATTAACTATGACGACAGAGGCACACTTTTGAAAGACATCTCCATAACTCTTCGAACAAGAAACCAGAAATGCTTGGTTAGCAAGCATAAAATAATAATATATATAGCGTCGTTCAATAATTCGAAAGTTTGTGTGACATTATTGGACTATGTCGGAACTGAGGGACGATGTCCCTGAACCGAACCAAAAATTTCTAAGTCCACCGACGCTATCAGTTTCTTATCCGGCATCGCAGCATTCTGGTCCGACGAAAGAAGCTGTAGAAGACCAAGTCAGATGACATACACAACAGCATATGTTGTTCCGAAAGGGAAAGCTCGAAATCCTCCGAATCCCTTTCGGTATCCCGTCGGACCGGATGAAACTTTCGGACGTCCGTACCCGCTTCCGCGGAGCGTCCCGACCCAGCATCGTCGGATAAAATATATGCGACAGATTCAGTTGATGCTGGGATGCTGCGATAAACTGTGCTATTAAGGAAAGCACGTCCGTTCTCGAGGCCTGTGCAGTAGCGGTCTTACGATGCATTGCCGCCGGAAGCTCTGTGTACGTTGACTCCCGCACACTTCCTATGCGAACGTCCGGAGTCTGCAGGCCTCGTGTCCCTGGCTACCGGATGGTGTGACCTGGTCGCCGAAGAATC
Organism: Pictodentalium vernedei; assembly: GCA_031216915.1. Taxonomy (NCBI): domain Eukaryota; kingdom Metazoa; phylum Mollusca; class Scaphopoda; order Dentaliida; family Dentaliidae; genus Pictodentalium; species Pictodentalium vernedei. The sequence continues at coordinate 51,795,006 of CM062292.1, forward strand.
CTTGATCGGCGAAGCTGGTAATATATCGGCGGTCATGCAGCCAAGGTGCGGTCGTGTGCACTGACGAGAAGAGGAAGCCTTAGCAGTCTCTGTGGACTGCCTATACAACGGAGCGTCCTGAGCGACGGACGTATGCTCCGCTTGCGACACATTTTGTACCACAACATCTGGGGTCAGATGTTGTTGAACGAGAGAGGGACCTCTCTCGCTTGCCGTCCGGATGGACCGGAACGAGCTATGAACCGGACTAAAAGGCTTCCTCCGTTCTCCCTCCGATCCACCGTCACTGGGTGTGCATTAGGTTAATTTATAGTGCTCGCATCACCCCAAAATTCCTTCTAGACCGCAACGGACGAACCCGGCTGCCAAACCATTCGATGAATGGACGCTACACCGGGCGAGCTAGCGGACGTCAAAGGCCGTCGAACCTACTAGGGTCCTCTTAGGCAATTGACGTATTTACATGAGCACTTTTCCGCTAGCCCTTCATTAATTGTGACGACGGAGGCACACTGTTGGAAGACATCACAGATACATCACCCTAATCTTGATCATCTGAAATAGAAATTGATAAAGTAGAGTGACCCTGCGGGGAAAGGACCGGCGTGTCCAAATCCCCAATAACATACCGTGACATACGCTTCCCATATTGTCATCGAAATCATACGATACAGAACAGGAGTTAATGCGAGTACACTGACCACATATAGAATGATAATAAAGTCAGAGGAAGACTTCCTCTTAAAACAATTGATCAATATCCTTTCAATGTGAAAAGAAAACAAGTCCTGGTACTCGCACTAACCCCTGGCAATCAAAATACATAATAATAATATGATCCATTAATATAGAAAAAATAATTGAAATCAAAATATTTTGAAAAAATATTTTTTCAGAACAGCCCAAGTTTCTGAAAAGTAACGTTGAGCCCCAATGGATCCCAAGCCTAAGTGTGGACAAAAATTTTAAAAATATTTTAAACAATTTATTCAACACTTACGAACAATAATAATGTATCTAGTTATGATTAAAATAACATCAAGATATTATTTTTTAGAAATCCCCCCCTCACACAGAGGGCTGTTGTAAATGTAAACAATGAGTGTAAAAACACTAAAATAAGACTCCAGGCACCCAGGCCCGAAATCAGTTACCAAAAATACACTATCTGATGCAAAACAGAGACTTCCAGGGAAGAAACTGCAGAACATCAGATGGTAGATGCAGAACACAACGCCTAACCACCCGTAGGTGAAGACGTAAACATGGGGAAAGAACAGAATTCATTCTGTTATTCAGCTAAAACTCCCAAGAAAATTTAGTAATAATAATTACAAAAACTATGCCAAAAGCATGGGAGAATAGCAAGGGGGAACTTAAAGGACAGGGAGAGAGGAAAACACTTAAAAAACAGAGTAACAAAATAATCAGAATGACAACAAAATGGCTGCTGCCTCGAAAATACCGTATTTACGCTAAATATTGGGCCACTCTAAATTTTGGGACACCAAACAATTTCGCCAAAATTAATTTTCTTTTCTGTTCTTATTTTGGGACACCTGGTCCCATTTTTCAGTGTTGTGGTTCGACCGTGGGATGGGTAAGTATGAGAAAGGTCAATGGTACCGGTAAGTACGAAAATACCAAATAAAAAGGAAAGGATATTGCTGGTATTTGGATGGTAAGTAATTTTAATAAATGGAAATAAAGAAAAGAATGATTTTGCTGGCGTTTGTTTTATTCTTCACAACTTCCCATCTCAAATTGTCCCCATGCTGATTATTACCGGCGGTGGATTTGAAAATACAGATATATTGTCCACATACCAAATCATCCAAATATCAAGTCCCGCATATCACGACTGTGGTATGGATAAGTATGAGAAAGGTCCTACCGGTAAGTACGAAAATACGAAGTAAAAAGGAATCCATTCGGAAAACAAAATTTTGTTGACAAACATGACCCACGTGGATTTTGAAGAGCAGGGCAGAAACTACTGGAGAAACTCAAGAGTCATTGGACGAATTTATTCCTACTTTTCCCAAATAAAAAAACAAGAAGTCGATTTATTCAATTAGATATATTTATTACAAAGTGAAAACAAATTTACACACAAACTGTCAATAAAAGAAATGAAAATCAATAAAAACATATTCAATCAAGTTTCACAAAACTGGAAATCCCAGTGGCAATGTTGCGAGATATGCAAAGCAAGTAGTCTCCCTTGATTCACGGAAATTCACAAAAGTATAAATTTTGTAAAAAATAGTGTGGACATTTATATGTGAAGGGTTCTAAAACTGATTTTGTTCAACCAACTTATTCATAACATAATAATCATTACGAGGCAATTAAATTTCTATTGTATACACACAGTACTAATATTCGTATTACTATAATCTAATAAGTTTATTTTCTGGAACACCCTGATAATGGCCAGCAGAAACACTGTCGCAAACAGAAAGTACAGGCTATGTCAGCACATGAGCTGCATCTTTGCTATATCATGGCATGAAAGAAGTGTGTGTGGGAGGGGGGGGGGGTGGTGGGCCTCCACATAATACCATTTCGGCAGTTTTTAAAATTTCTAAAATGAATCAAGAAAATCACCGGAAAATTTTAGGTTCACGAGCAACTGCAGTGCAGCAATTCGAGAAAATTTTGCTGTGATTTTCTTGCTTCATTTTAGAAATTTCAAGAAGTACCGAGATGGAATATCTACTGAGATTTACAGGCAGTAAAAATTTGCCTTGCCCTGCTGTTATTTACTTATTTATTTATTGAGGTTTAAACTCATTTTCAGCATATGAGCCGTATCTTGGCTATATCATGACACGAAAGAAGTGTGTGTGTGTGGTGGAGGGGGGGGGGGGGGGGTGTTTGGTGGGCCTCCACATAATACCATTTCGGCAGTTTTTAAAATTTCTAAAATGAATCAAGAAAATCACCGGAAAATTTTAGGTTCACGAGCAACTGCAGTGCAGCAATTCGAGAAAATTTTGCTGTGATTTTCTTGCTTCATTTTAGAAATTTCAAGAAGTACCGAGATGGAATATCTACTGAGATTTACAGGCAGTAAAAATTTGCCTTGCCCTGCTGTTATTTACTTATTTATTTATTGAGGTTTAAACTCATTTTCAGCATATGAGCCGTATCTTGGCTATATCATGACACGAAAGAAGTGTGTGTGTGTGGTGGAGGGGGGGGGGGGGGGGGTGTTTGGTGGGCCTCCACATAATACCATTTCGGCAGTTTTTAAAATTTCTAAAATGAATCAAGAAAATCACCGGAAAATTTTAGGTTCACGAGCAACTGCAGTGCAGCAATTCGAGAAAATTTTGCTGTGATTTTCTTGCTTCATTTTAGAAATTTCAAGAAGTACTGAGATGGAATATCTACTGAGATTTACAGGCAGTAAAAATTTGCCTTGCCCTGCTGTTATTTACTTATTTATTTATTTATTGAGGTTTAAACTCATTTTCAGCATATGAGCCGTATCTTGGCTATATCATGACACGAAAGAAGTGTGTGTGTGTGGTGGAGGGGGGGGGGGGGGTGTTTGGTGGGCCTCCACATAATACCATTTTGGCAGTTTTTAAAATTTCTAAAATGAAGCAAGAAAATCGCCAGAAAATTTTAGGTTCACGAGCAACTGCAGTTCAGCAATTCGTGAACTCAAAATTTTCCTGTGATTTTCTTGCTTCATTTTAGAAATTTCAAGATGTGCCGAGATGGAATATCTACAGTACTACGATTTACTGGCAGTCGTCAGGCAACTCATCATCTGACTCTAATAGCCCCCTGGCTTCATCCATAGACAGCATGTCGCCCACATCATAAAACTCCTCACAGGCGTCATCTAATTCTGCCACGGTTTTGAAAGGATTGTCCACGGGTAGCCACTCATCTGCCCTAATCATATTGTCCTCAGCACCATTCATGTGATTGTTAAGTCCACACACTTTGAATGAACGTTTTATCATTGTGGGCTGCTCAATTAGCTGATCAACAGCGTATTTGATCCAGTCAATTACTTGTTGTTTAGTGGCAGATTTAATCCTCTCTTCCTTATTGTCAACAATCTTTCTCGTTTCTGAGCTCATGTATTCTACCCACTTTGTTCGGAGATGTCCCTTTACTGGCTTGTTGATACTGACGTCTAGTGGTTGTAATTTGGAGGTACAACCACCAGGTATTATGGCTGACACAACATTGTTTCGCCTCAGAACCTTTTTGACACTTTCAGTGAGGTGTCCCCGGAAACTGTCCATTACTAAGAGAGATCTTTCTTTTTTTGTGTGAGGCACTAAAATGTCTTTAACCCACTGTTGCATCAGTTCCTCATCCATCCAGCCCTTTTGTTGAACACACACAATCCAATCACTGGGGATATTCAACTTTAATTGTCTCTTCCCTTTAAAAATTACCATGGGGGGTAAAACTTTACCGGCACTACTGACTGCCAACACCAGCGTTAAATGTCTTTTTTCTGCACCTGTTGTTCTTATGCGCACTGATTTCGTCCCCAGTCTGTCAATTGTTTTATTTGGTAATAAACAGGAGTCTCATCCATGTTAACGATGTAATCGTCTTCGAATTCATCCTCCCGTCTCTTATCTTTGATGTATTTCAGGAAACTTACAGTTTTCTCTTCTAAGTCTCGGGGCAATCTTTGTGCAAGTGATGTCTTAGCTCTTAATGTTAGTTCGTGTCGTTGCATAAATTTCACTGCCCACCCGAAACTGGCCTTGAATTCTGTGCATGTTTCAGCATTGTCTTTTCTTACAATTTCTCTTGCATAGATACATAGCGACTCTACCGAGACTGGTAGCTGGAGATCTCGTTGAATGAGTACCCACTCGGCAATTTTCTCGTCTATTTCCGAACCATATGTGACAGGCCTTCCACTCCTTGAAAGCTTTCCAGTTTTGCTCCTTTTTTCATCCTCTTTGAAATTAATTTTTGACCAACGACCAATTGATGACTTCGGAATTTTCAATTTTATGGCAGCTTGTCTTGTACCCAGGAGTTTAGCAAGTTCCACTGCATTCTTTTTCTCTTTCACCGTGAATGTTTTATATTGTCCCCGGATGTTACCTAGATCTCGCTCTGTTTCGGTACAAGGTTGACATTCTGTTGTGTCTTCTATCTCAGAAGCTATTTTCTTTTTTGCAACTGTGGTAGGTTCATCGACTTCTTCTATTTTTCTTTTGAGTGGCCTTCCAACTGGTCTTTTAATTACTGGCTTTGCCGGTGCCAACTCTACAGTGGGTCTTGCTTCAGCTGCTGTTTTGTATCTGACTATGAATTTGTCCATGATGAAAACGTTAATGACAGTCGACTGCCAATCCATATTTTTATACACCAAAACGGTGTGTAAAAACAAGCCAACTTTTCTTTTGATGTCTTTTTTCATTGAGGTTCAAACCGCCATTTGATTGTTTGTATGTGTGTGTTTATAATGATCGACTTTTGTTTCTTAATACTCCTAACAAAACACGCACTTTGATGAGTTACCGACTTTTTGTAAATGTGTCACCGGGTAATTGCTGTTCAGGGAACTGATGTTCAGTACACTGTGACAGATTTTTAATCAACCGTAATGTTTGTTTTGGAGAGTGTTGTCGACACGTGTTGATACTGACGGCACTTCTGAAAAATGTTGTCATGTTTGCTTTACTTTACCAGTAGTTTGCAGAATTAGCCAACTAATTAATTAACAGTGAAAAGATCTTTCTTTTCATAAGAGATTACCCACACTTATGTGACGGATGGTAATTAAATCTCCCTCTTAATACTCGAAAATACCCACTGGTAAGTGACTACATTTTTATCTAATTTGAGTGCACGGGCTCTGTTTTTTATCGATTTTTTTATTTACGCTGTGAAAATTGACCCTTATTTTTTCTATTTTCGAAATATTGGGACATTTGAAAATTTAATTATTTTTAACTGGCCCAATATTTAGCGTAAATACGGTAGGTAACTTAACATAATTTCATTAAAAAATTTTAAGTTACAGCCCTGATAATATTCTGTCACACATTTTTTTCCTCTCCTCCTTCTCTATCCTCCTTAGAATCACCATTTCACTAATATTTATGTGTCTGGCATCATTTAAACTGAGATTTATAAGCACAAAGATCAGTCAGATGTTAACTGATGAAGGGCCAAACTTAGAATGATTAATGGCACCAATTTCGGAACGTCCTTGACACTGCGCATGTGCAGTAGGGGCGAAGTGTGGAGGGCCTTTCAGGACATGTTTTCTTTGGTTTTAGATGCAAATTTTGGGGATTGGGGGGCAAAATTTGTGTTTGGCCCTATATTTTAAGAGTTAGCACCAGCTATGTCTGGGTCATTGGTACAGTATAAAAATATTGGTCACATCAGCCCCATAATTTACAAATTGAGTAGATGAAAAAAAAAATCATTTTTCAAAACATTTCACGTATAATGCGCAGATTTGCTGTAATGCAAATACAGTAGAATCCTCTTAATTGAATATCCATTTTGCCAGTGAAAATTATTCAATTAAAAGGAGTATACAATTAACAGGGATTTGGTCAGTTTCCTGTGTTCAGGAGGTAAACTGAGCATTTATTCTATTATATCATGGAGCTCTGTCAAACAAGATATAATAGGATAAATGCCTGTATTGGATGCAGTGAGGCCAAAAAGGTTGATAAATAAGGGGAATTTGGTGCGTGTCTTAAATAATTAATTTTTTGTCTCAAAAACATAGGTTATGACCCCTCATTGGAACGAGCTCGATGGGCTTGTTCCAATGAGGGGTCTTAACCTATGTTTTTGAGACAAAAATGAAAAAAATAATTGAACTTAATTGGCCATTTTTGAGAAAAGGGGTGGCCAGTTTTGGCTATTGAACTGGGTAAAGGATTAAAAATGTCTTCTACCTCATCCTCCTAAGTTCCAGGAAAACGGTGCTTCTAAAATGCTCTGCAACAAATTTATGGTACTTACAGAATGACACCCAGTTAAATAATGCCTGAACTTTAATTCCTCATTTATCGATTATCCATTATTTATGTTCTTTTTTTTCGTTTTTCAACTAAAACAAGTGCAAAAGAGATGTTTCAATTGTCCACTATTACACAGGTAAAAATGATATAGGGCAAAATTCAAGGACTTTCAAGGAGTCTGATGGATTTTCAAGTACTTTTCAAGAACATTTTTTGAATTTTCAAAATTCAAGGAGTAAGATTGAAATTCAAGGACTTTACAAGGATATGCACACCCTGCACAGAAATTGCTTATAATATTCAGCTTCTATTTTTATTGAACAGTAAAACACAACTTGCTTACTACAGTACTCAATACGTCTCCAATTTTCAGTGTTCCCCTGTCTTTACATACTGAGTGTCAATAAAAAATTATCAATAAGTGAGCTGAAGAAAACCTTTTCTACCCCCACTATACATGAAACATGCGCGTGTCCCGGGTGAGACGGCAATATCCCACCCACCCCACGTGACATACTCATTTGCATATTTTATTAGGTCACCGGAACTATTTCATCATCGTCTGCACAATTGTAAATAAACAAAATGGCTTCACGATTTGCAAATATAAATAGACTCAATATTTAATTATTATTCAAATATTAAACTTGATTTGTTTCAACCCCATGTTTCTCTGCAGATTTAATAATAACACGAATTAGTCTACCCAGCAAAAGGGTGAATACTTCATGTTCTGATTATCATATTTCCCCCTTGATGACTCGTCCATAGGACGAGTCAATAAGGGAGAAAAAAATTGAACAATCGGAACACAACATCAATTGGATGAATTCATTTGTTACCCTGATTTGTTATTTTTCTGACTGAATAGGAAAACCAACTGATACCATAGAACCTCACAGAATAATCAAAGGGAAGTTAGGCAGATCCTTACTTACAGGAGGCTTTTGTAGAGAGTGGTGTCATACAAATTACTGCAGATTTTGTCCTGATTAACCCTTTACCAAACGTAACGGCCAAAACCAGCCAGCGCTATTCTAAAAAATTGCCAATTAATTTTCATTTTGTTTTCATTTTTTGTCACAAAAACATATATTATGACCCCTCATTAGAACGAGCTCATCAACCTCGTTCCAATGAGGGGTCATAACCTTGTTTGCAAGTGTCGTCTGCTTTCCTGTTAGGTAAAGGGTTAAGGAGCATGAAGTGTTACTTATTATCTGCTCTTAACACATAGAAAAAATGAACCGACAAGGTTTTTTCCTGAAATCGAACCAAAACCGGATCTGAAAAAAGCTCTATTTTGCATCAGTTAGAAAATGTTCGAAAAAAATGGCCAACTTTTGGTGGTGTGCCGAATTACTATGTACAAACACGAATATTCAACATTACCTTTATTCCATCAAACCAGATATTTCAGATGTCTGAAAACAACTGGTTGTTTAAAACCGATTTTATCTGACAGAAACTAAAGATCAACACCTATTTCATCATTTCCAAGGGACATAACTCCAAAATTGAACAGGTACAAACATGAGTATCAAATGTGACCTGTATTCCATCGAAATTAAAATGTCACAGAAGTTTGAAAACAATCAGTTGCAATTTTCTTTTAATACAGGGCCATAACTGGAAACTATTTTAAGTTTCTTTATTGGCTTTGAAAGACATTTTCAACAACTTGGGTCACATCACATTAGACAGCTTTACAGGTGGAGGAAGCTGGAGTATCCTGAGAGAACAACATGGCAACTGCCACACTCTCTAACTTACTAACCTGGAAAAAAAGAGTTAACAATGGTTGAAGGCAGGTACACCACTAAAGTGCAGTATGCCCAAGTACACAACATCGTGTCCCCACCTCGGCAAGAATGATTAAGTCAGGGTTTCCGCTACTATGGCTGAGGGTCCATCAACCGGACCCATTCCCTCCGTGATCATTTACTGATAAAGAATAAAATCTGGTCGACATGATGCCGTAAAATTCTAGTCAAGACACAGTCATTCTCCAACAAAGTTGACAAGTTAGGAGCACTATTTCTGGAATTGGCATTCTGGAACTTTGCTATTTTCCACCATTTGCCGATATAGTAAGATGTCACATGCCGATTGTTGTGAAGAGACGGCAATAGCTTTGGGTGTTTCCCCGAAGATTCGACATCATTATTCTCACAAAATCGTTCACACTAAAACATGAATTGCCATCACATATGCAAGGAAATGTCCTTCCTGCAGGGTTAAATTCTAAAATTTTCTTCGCCAGGCCCAAACCATGGTCACGCCAGGCGATCTATCATTTTCCCCTCTTACTGGACCGACTAATTTATTCCTAGTGGAAACCCTGATTAAGTGTTTTGCTCAAGGACAAACACAGAAGATGCTGATCAGGATCAAACCATCAACTTTATTCATCAGATAATTCCATCACTTAATTCTACATACTGCACTACACGGAAATCAGCAAGTGTCTCAAATTCCCCATGTGCCACAGGATCAAGAAAGGATGCTGGATTTGTTTACAACGGAATAGTGGGGATCGAACTCCAGTAGAAAGAGTTTCCTTCGCCACCACCCACCTTGTGAAACTAGACTTGTGGTTGAGTGGTGAGCATGGTTTAGTATAGTTTCGCAAGGTGGTTGGTGCCGAAGGAAACTCTCGGTGTGGTTTTAAACCCCCGCTATGCCATTGTAAACAAAGCCAGCATCCTTTCTTCATTCTATGGCACACAGAGAATTTGAAAAAGAAACGTTTTCGCTGATTTCCATGTAGTGCAGTATGTAGAATTAAGTGATGGAATTATCTGATAACTGAAAAGTTAAAAAATTTATAGTAATTTATATATTTTTTATACTTACCAATGACCCAGACTTAGCTGGTGCTAACTCCAACAAAACCAGGGCCAAACACAAATTTTGCCCCCCAATCCCCAAAATTTGCATCCAAAACAAAAAGAAATCATGTCCTAAAGGACCTCCATAGTACGCCTCTACTGCGCATGCGCAGTGACGCAGTCGTCCCGAAATTGGCGCCAATTATCATTCTTACTGGCAGTGCCTGGTCAGCGCTACGTACTCAGCGGGGAGGCAAGAGTTCCCAACTCCAGGGAGGGCCATCCCCTTGTCAGATCAAGTGAAACAAGAGATTCAGACTTGGGCAAACATTCAGTGGTTAACTCAAGGAGTTCCGCTGCAGTTGCCGGATCCGAGTTTTACCGTTATGACGGATGCCAGTCAAACAGGTTGGGGTGCATCATTAATCCCAATGGATTCGAGATGCCAGGGTCTTTGGGATCCGCAATTCCTGTGCAAGCACATAAACATCAAGGAAATGATGTCAATTTGGCTTGCGTTACGTCACTGGATGGACATTATTCACGATGCTCATGTCCAAATCCTATCCGACAATACGACAGTAGTGGCGTATATACGGAATCAGGGAGGCACTCATTCAGTTCCGTTGTTCAATCTAACGGAAAGAATCCTTCTGTTTGCGTTAGAACATCACGTTCTTCTTTCGGTCCGTCACATACCGGGTCGTCTGAATGTGCTAGCAGACTCCCTTTCACGAAAGGGTCGCTTGTTGCCGTCGGAGTGGACTCTCAACAAACAAGTATTCAATCAGATTTGCTACCAATGGGAACGGCCAATGATAGACTTATTTGCGACACATCTCAACAATCAGTTGCAGACGTATGTGTCCCTGTGTCCGGATCCAAGAGCATTTGCAGTAGACGCTCTGTCGATCCCTTGGGACGGAATGATAGGATATGCGTATCCTCCAGCGCCGTTAATTCAACAAGTATTGCTAAAGATAAAACAATCTCAATGCAAGATTCTGTTGGTAGCATCTCTGTCGCCACAGAGACCGTGGATAAATCTACTCAGGTGTCTGTTGTGGGACCTACCGCGGAAGCTTCCTCCACGAGAGGATCTTCTTTCGCAGGGGAAATCGCGCCAACTCCATCACAACCCGCAAGGTCTCAACCTTCACGTTTTTCCGTTGTGCGGTCCTTCTTGCATGGCAAGCACTTTACAGGACGAGCAGTGGACGCGATTTCTAACTGTAGGAGGACCTCCTCTTCGCTAAATTATGCGGCTAAGTGGAAGGTTTTTCGTCGTTGGTGTAGGGATCATTCTGTAGATATATTTGATCCCTCTATACCAGACATTGCAAACTTTCTAGTATACTTGTTTGACGAAATCAAACTGCAGCCTGTTACTATAAAGGGTTATAGATCTATGTTATCTGATACCTATGCACATCATGATAGTTTACAAATTGGATCTAATGTCTCTTTATCGAAATTGGTTAGAAACTTTTCGATAAATAGACCCAGAACTCTTAGATTAATTCCTAAGTGGAATTTAGCTTGGGTTCTCCTTAAATTGAAGGAAAAGCCATTTGAACCTCTTGGGACAGTAGATTTCAAATTCTTATCTTATAAGACAGCTTTTCTCTTAGCTTTCTCTTCTGCCAGAAGAGTCAGTGAGCTTCATGCACTATCGGTGGATGATTCTCATTATCGTAGTGTTGGGAACACTATCACCTTCACTACTAATGTGGGTTTTTTAGCTAAGAATCAGGCTCCTAATAAATATCCGGAACCTATTGTTATCAAGGCTCTTCCGTCTTCAGACGGGCGTAGGCCTTTACTCTGTCCTGTTAGAACACTACGTATCTATAAACAGAGATCTCAGTTTATCAGAAAGGGACGGAAACGTTTCTTTCTGTCTTTGATGCCTAATAGAAAGGACATTTCAGTCCATTCTATTGCTAGATGGATTCAGTACTGCTTATGAAGATTTATCTTCTTCTCAGCAGTCTGTGCTTAAGATTTCTGCTCATGAAGTAAGAGCTCTTTCTACTTCCTGGGCTTATGCTAATAGTGTTGCTATTACAGATTTATTGAAGGCTGCTTATTGGTCTCAGCCATCCACATTTACGAATTTTTATCTCAGAAATATTGAGTCCATTTCTGGAGACCTGCATTGTTTAGGTCCGTTATCTGTTGCTCAGAATGTCGTCCACTAAACAGTTGCAACTATAGTTATGCAGGCTTTCTGTTCCGGCAGTGACTCCGTCCGGCTGCCCTCTTCGCTCTGGGCTATTTGACCCAGGGCAAGGGGAAGCGGGGGGGGGGGGGGGGGGGGGGGGGGGGGTGTTCCCTTAGGTCACTTGCTTTTCACTCAAGGGAATGCCTCCTCCAAGTCAGTATTTCTGAGTCGCTTCCGGGATGGTTTTAAAGTGTAATATTAATGTTTAATTTCATTCATGTCTTATTTTTAAAGTGTAGCTCGGTGTGAAGCATTTGTATATGTCAAGTGTCAAACGGGCTTTAATATACAATACTCGTCCACTTTTAAATGATTATAAAGAGTCTCAATTCTCTGGACTACTTTATTTATTGGCTTGCTTTAAAAATAATTAGTATAAGGGTTATACTGGATGTTAATAGAGAACATGAATGTTATTGTGCTCAATTATTAAGGGTAGTGTATCTTTCTAATTTAATATTAAATAAGAAAGATACATGTAAAGCCTAATACTCCTTTTCTCCTTAAGGGGTTACCTCTTTACTATATAGTTGAGCTTATTGGATTTTCCTCTATGTCCTAGGCCCTCCAGCCTGTTTACTATTCAGCTAAGTCTGGGTCATTGGTACAGTATAAAAATGTTAAAAAATTTATAGTAATTTATATATTTTTTATACTTACCAATGACCCAGGGTAGGAGAAACCACGTCTTCCACGACCCGCACCTCGCCTCGTCGACCTCGGGGCGTCCGACCGATTGTCCCGGCCTGAAGGACGTCCCGAACGAGAGTCGCTATCCTGACGGTCTCTTGAATAAGACCAAGAGGACGCACCGGAACCTCTATAGGAACCTCTCTTGGGCGCATTAGACCCAGAAGTGTCTGTCTTATTCGTGTCTGCTGTATCCGACTTTTTAGGAGCCGATCTGAACAACAGAGAATCATTAGCTTTCTTTTTAATTTAATCATAAATAGCGGAAAGCTTGCCGTCAAAGAGAAGTTCTCCTGAGACCGAAGCGACTCTAAGAGAGTTCTTCACCTTAGAATCCACTAGTGTGGATGTAGCTAGGGCTGCGTCACGTCTAACCAACTCCAGATTTGCCACTGAAAGGGCGGAGTTACACGTGGAATAAGCTACTGCCCTTGAAAGAAGTCTTAAAGAGGATTGTATATCCTGAAACTCCTCCCCTTGAAGGCGCAGTGATAACGCCTTAGTAAGGTGATCTGCGTAAGATAAGGCATCTAAATTGGCTCTGTTAGACGCAATAGCTGTTTCCAACACCGCGGTTGGAATAGAAGCTGACGACGGTAATGATAGCTCTAAGTCTTCCGCCTCGTCGTCCATACGCAGAGGAACTCTCGGTATACCCTGTCCTGCCGTATCGAATTTATTCCTTGCATTAATGAAAGGCAGGTTAAGAGTATTAGCGGACAAGAAACCTGCTTTCCCCGTCCTGGAAGCAAGTTTAAATATAGCGTCGTTCAATAATTCAAATGTTCTTGCAACATTATTGGACTGCGACGGAAACTCGGGAGCGATGTCCCTGAACCGCTCAAAAAATTCAGAGTCCAATGACGCTATAATTCTCTTGTCCGGAAGCGCAGCAGTCTGGCCCAACGGAACAACTTGAGGGAGAAAGTGCCGGATGAAGTCCACGGCAGCTTTATGTTGTTCCGAAAGGGATAGCTCCAATTCATCCGTATCCCTTTCACCATCCGGTCGGACCTCCCGATGTTCCCGGTCGTCCGCCCCCGATGCTTCGGCGGAGCGTACCGACCCAGCGTCGTCGGATAATTCTCGATCCGACACCGTTTCTGTCGGCTGCTGGGATGCTGCGATAAGCTGTATCTGCACAAGAATGTCCGACGTCGAGACCTGCGGAGGCGCAGTCTTTCGCTACTTCGCCGAGGGCAGCTCCGCATCAGATGGCTCCCGCATACTTTTCCTATGCGAACGTCCGGAGTCCATCGGTCTCGAATCCCTGGCTGCCGGATGGTGTGACCTGGTCGCCGAAGAATCCTTCATCGGCGAAGCTGGTAAAATATCGGAGGTCACACAGCCAAGGTGCGGTCGTGTGCGCTGACGAGAAGAGGAAGCCTTAACAGTCTCTGCGGACTGCTTATACAACGGAGCGTCCCGAGCGACGGACGTATGCTCCGCTAAAGACACATTTTGTACCAGATGTTGTTGTACGAGAGAGGGACCTCTCTCGCTCGCGGCCCGGCTGGACCTGGACGAGCTAGGAACCGGACTAAAAGGCTTCCTCCGTTCTCGTTTACTATCCGCCGTCACTGGGTGTGCATCTATTATGTTTATAGTGCTCGCATCACCCAAAATTTCCTCTTGGACCGCATCGGACGAACCCGGCTGCCGAAACATTCGGTGAATGGACGCTACACAGGGCGAGCTAGCGGACGACATTTGTCTAATCTCCATGAGCACTTTTGCCGCTAGCTCTGAATTCATTTGTGACGACGGACGCACACTTGAAGAAGATAACATGGAAACATCACCCTGTTCTGGTTCCTCTGAAATAGAAACTGAGAGAGTAGAGTGACCTTGTGGAGAAAGAGCCGGCATCGCTCTTTCTCCAGAAACAACATATCATGACACACGTTTCCAATGTTTCTCATCCCAATGTTCACATATAGGACAGGGATTAATGCGAGAACACTGACTACAATTAATACAATGATCATGAAAGTCAGAGGAAGATTTCTTCCTATTACAATTTGAACAATGTCCCTTCATTGTGAAAGAACAACAATAAGTCCTAGTTACTCGCAAAAACCCCTGACACAAAGATACATAATAACATGATCCATTAATAAATGAAAAAACAATTGCAAAACAAAATAATTTTGAAAAAATATTTTTTCAGAGAAGCCCAAGTTGCTGAAAAGTAACGTTGAGCCCCGATGGATCCGATGGCAAAGTGTGGTCAAAAATTTTAAATTTATATAAAATAATTAATGAGACACTTTCGGATAATATAAATGTATCTTATAATGAGATAAACTACCACAAAGGCAAACAGCCCCCCTCAAAAAAGGCTGTTGCCAATGAAAACAAACAGTGTAAACACACTAGAAAACATGACTCCAGGCACTGAAAAAACTGGCCCGGAATCAGTCATCAATTACACTCTATCTGATGCAAAACAGAGACTCCCAGGGGAGAATCTGTAGAACATCAGATGGAAGATGCAGAACACAAACGTTATACACCCATGGGTGAAAACGTAACTATGGGGAAAATAACAGAAAACATTCTGTAACCAAGCAACTCTCCCAGGAAATTTTAGAAATGAAACTTCTCAAAAATATGCCAAAAGCATGGGAGAATTGCCAGGGGGGACTTTAGAAGGCTAGGGGAGAGGAAACACTGAATAAGCAGTGCAACAATTAGCAAGAATGACAACAAGAGGCCCATGCCTCGAAAATAGGCAACTTGACATAATTTCATCAAAAAATTTTAAGTACAGCCCTGATTATTTTTTGCCACTTCTTTTTCCTCTCCTCCTTCTATCCTCCTTAGAATCACATTTTCTCCAAAAATTACGTGTCTGGCATCCTTTAAACTGAGATTTACAAGCACAAAGATCAGTGAGATGTTGACTGATGAAGGGCCAAACAGAGAATGGTAATTGGCGCCAATTTCGGGACGACTGCGTCACTGCGCATGCGCAGTAGAGGCGTACTATGGAGGTCCTTTAGGACATGATTTCTTTTTGTTTTGGATGCAAATTTTGGGGATTGGGGGGCAAAATTTGTGTTTGGCCCTGGTTTTGTTGGAGTTAGCACCAGCTAAGTCTGGGTCATTGGTACAGTATAAAAATATGATAAATTTATACCAATTTGTATATTTTTATACTTACCAATGGCCCAGACATAGCTGGTGCTAACTCTAAAATATCTACAGCCAAACACAAATTTTGCCCCCCCCCCCCCCTCCCGCCCCCATCCCCAAAATTTGCATGCAAAACCGAAATCTAGAAGTCCTAACTCATCCTCCGTACATTTACCCTCTGCGCATGTGCAGATGTCAGGAAGTTACTGGCGCCAACACCATTCTTTGTAAAAGATACTATTACATAATAATTCAGCCGGGAGGTATGAGTGCCCACTCATAGGAGGGTCCTTCCCGTCTGGACCATTGGTAAGTATAAAAATATATAAATTGGTATAAATTTATCATATTTTTACACAGTATACCAATGGCCCAGACATAGTTGAATCGTAAATAGGTGGAGGGCTTAAGACTTCTGAAATAATTCCAATCCTGCAATCCATAATGAAGGAACTTACATGTAGAACAGTTCGGAATTACATGTATGTTTCTCTATACAGTAATAGAGGAGACATATTCTAAACAAGGAGCCCAATGAAGTAATTCCTAAATGTAAGTATGAAGACAAGTTCCAAATTTTCCAAGGCTAGCCCAGACTAAGCCCCCAAAATTAGGATGGCGTATCTGAGAATAAGAGAAAATCTCCCACAAACATACGACTTACAATAACATTCAGCTATATGCAGGATATAAAAAGGGATAAAAACAGCATCCTTCAAAGATACATACATTTTAAGCCAGATTATGGGTAAAAAAAACACACACCCCCCCCCCCCACCCTTTTTTGAAGAAACCTTCAAAATAAAAAAGTATAATTAATCGTTGAACACACACTCAGATATTAATTCAAGATTAATAAATGGTGCTTAACGTTACTTCAGAAGCTTCGGCTATAGTGACGATCCTGGAAATTAATATTGCACAGTAAATAGCATACACCGCAGACAACGTACACAGATACGTCGAAAACCGGTGATATAAAATATAACGTACACATATCTAATCAAACCACACTAAACGATTCCTGCAGAGAAAGAACACTTCCTACATGATCCATAGGTGGCCACTGTACAATAAATTCCAGTAACAACACTCTTCACTGTGCATAATCCGATATCTATGATCGTAAAAGCACGTGTAATATGAGTACCAAACAAAACAGAAACTTGGATCTAGAGATGTACAAAGGTATGATTAACAGGCTCCTACACGGACCGCCCCCAAAATAAATTATTTCAAGGTCCACTGAATACAATAAAGCATTAGCTTAATAATAATAATGCGCAATCGCATATATATTAGCATGAAATCATCTGAATACCAGTTAACTACTTATGCAGCCTGCGAGGTACTCAAGAGTAGCAATTTAATTGTAATGATTTATAAATAAACGCTTGTATTTTACAACTCAACCAAAATAATAGGGCATTAATTCAGCTAAAAAGCGGATGAGCCCATGAGGTCGCCACAGAACACTACATAAATGCATAAAATGCATGTATTACAATAATAGAGCTTGCGGGAAGAGAACTACGTCTTACACGGTAATTGCTTATAACACATAAGGAAGTGTCTGAGTGCGGGGAGGGGGGAATTCAACGTCATAACGAAATCTCCTCACCCGCATTATTCAATCGTACTTGTGTCAGTTAACAGAAAAATATAGGAACTGCAATGGTTCTCTCACGGTGGGGGGGAATTCAAAGTCATAACGAAATCCCCTCACCAGTATTATTTAATCGTACCTGTGTCAGTTAAGATAAAAAATATAGGAACCGAAATGGTTCCCTCACGTCTAACCGACTCCATATGCCACAATGGATGGAGAGGAACGTAAAGAATAAAACATTCCCTGAAAGAAGACCCTCTCTGGGAGAAAGCTTCTGGGGAGCGTCACATAACCGACACTTGAGAATATTGATCCAAGATTCTTGTGACAACAGAGGCGCTTCCAGTAGGATTCACTGTTTAAACTTGAACATAAGCTATTGAATCAAATGAATAGGAGGATACACATATCCTATTATTCCTCCCCATGAATTTGCAGAGCGTCTACTGCCTGCGCTCAATAATCTGGGCATGGCGACACAAATGACGGTAACAATTGTTCTGGTGCGTTGCCAACTAAGGAATCATGGGGTGATCCCACTGGTAGCAAAACTGTACAAATAAACACATGTTGAGCATCCATACATATGAAACAGGCGACCTTTCCAAGGAGCGAGTCTGCTAGTACGTTCAGATGACCCGGTATATGACGGATAGAGAGACATGAAAATGATTCTCCATTAGGTATTATAACAAAAGTGAATGGGTGCCGCCCTGGTTCGTGATGTACACTACCACTATAGAGTTGTTCAACAAACTCTGAACAAGCGTGAACGGATTGATATAGCGCTAACAATATTGACATCATTCTTGATGATTATGTGTTTCTACAGGAAACGAGGGTCTACGACCCATGCAATTATAGGACTCAGGGCCGTGCCCCAAACTACTGACTCATACCCGTCATAATCTTGAAACCGGATCTGGCAGTTGCAGCGGAACCATGAGTTAACCACTGAAAATCTGCCTCAATATGGACCTTTTTGTTTACTATATCCATTAAAGCAATACTGGTCCTGAGCGAATGCGTTGTCACACTCCACTTCTGTGTAAGAATAACTGGAGAGGGCGTGTGCGTAAGCGACCCATCTAAACAAGATGAGTAGCTGCTCAACTCATCTCCATCAGCCGCATAAAACTAATTCGTTCTGGATAATGGCAGACGAAGCAGATTGTTATGAGACATTACCAAGTTAATATTCGAGTGACACCGCATGGCGCTATCTCCAGATCAAAGCTATCCTTAGATCTATGCTTATAGCATAGTCAATCACTCGAACACTCATTTTAACCGACTAAATGATAACCATAAATAAACTTTTAGAGCTTTGATAAACTTGTTAACAAGCTCCAGTCTATTATCTGTCGGAACAAGCTCTTAGGCTTCGGTACGAGTAACAGGTGACTACAGAGTTCCAGAGAATCTTGATTCTCGATGACCTCTATTAACATCATTGTCAAGAGAACCTTTACCTCCGATTGGAGAGACTCTTATGCAAGGATTAGAGGGAAGCATTGTCCATCAGACATTAACTGGTTGTGGTTCTCTCAGAAAGATAGCCGTAGGCCGTCCGAAACCACACTTCTGAACTACTAGTCTCCGTAACAGTTATCCAGATTGATGCTCATCTTGATAACCATCCATCAACTGCAAAACAACAGAGGTCCTAACTCACACCTGCAGCACCTGCGAGGCCTACGGAAGGAGGAACTGCGTCTCATTCGCGAAGAGCCTTGACCCAGCAGCTTAGGGGCATCTGACCGGCAGTCTCAATCAGACATAAGCCCCATATTCGAGTCACTATATGACGATCCCTAGAGTAATTATAGGAGAGTAAACTACACTCTCACGAGGAGTCCTTATAGGCGACCTTCTGTCTAGGACATCCTCCCTTACTTTCTGCTAATGCGTGTCGAATATACGTCGACATAAGGAGCAGAGTATTGATGCTTTCTTTGTAGCTTGTTCATAAACCAATGAAAGCTTATCATCAAAAACTTAGTGTCCGGAACCTGGAGCGACTCTAAGAGAGTTTTTCAACTTGTCATCTATTAAGGATGACAACGTAAGGGCTCTGCCATGTCTATTTAACTCCGAATTAGCAACTTGTTAAGACAGAGTCAGAGTTATACGTGATAAATATATAGCCCTGGAAAGGACTCTAAATGAGGTACAAACGTCCTTCCATACAGACATAGCGTCAAAGTTCTTAAAGGTGATCTGCGTAATACAGTGAGTCTAAATTCGCTCTGAATGAATAAATGTCGTCTCAATTGTGACCAAGCGAATAATGAATGATGAAGGTAAGGCCATAGCTAGGTCCTTAGCCTGCTCATTCAAACACAGAGGAACTCTCAATACATCTTCACTGTTTTCCGACCAGCGGAACTACAGAAGAAGATGACAAGAAACCGCCTTACTTCTTTCCACTGGAAAGTTGAATGTGGAGTAGTCTAAAAGGCCAAAAGCCTGCGACACCTGTCTGTACTTAACCGGAAAAGAATTCCTTCTCCGGATAATTTAGCGTGCAACAACGCTAGCGGTTTCTTGTAAATAGATGCAGCATTCTGATTCGTTGGAACACATTCAGGGTAGTGTTGATGAAATAAATCCTCTCAACCCTGTATTGTTCCGAATGTGGAGGGTAAATCCCCTCCATATCCCTTCATCATTTGTCTGAATCAGTTGAAATCACGGTCAACAGCATCTGAACGTGCAGATAACTGGACCGACCCAGCACCATGCGACAGCACAGATTTTGAGACTGCCGTCGATTGCTACTGCACTTGCAGGGATGTTGCGAGGAGCTGAGCATCTGCGTCGGCAAAACCGTAACGGAGGCCTAAGAAGCAGCAGTCTTCTGGCCGCCCGCTGCTCCCAGGACAGTATGTCCGAGCATTCTGATTCTCAAGAACAAACTCAGGGAAGTATAGATGCATAAGCGCTATCGCCACCCTGTTGTTCCGAAAGGGAAGGGTAATTCTCCTCCAAATCATTTTCATCCTCCAACTGAATCAGATTATACTCACGGTCATCGGCATCTGAACGCGCAGATGACTGGACCGACCCAGCACCTTCCGACAGCTCAAGTTCTGAGACTGCCGTCGTCTGCTTCTGCATTTGCTGGGATGCTGCGATGAGCTGCACAATCTGCGACAGCAAGTCCGTTACGGAGGCCAAAGGAGCAGCTGTCTTCTGTTGCATGGCTGCCGACTGCTCCTGGGACAGTGTGTCCGAGATGGCTCTTTTCTGCGGACGTCCCTATAAATTAGGCCTGGTCTCCTTGGCTACTGTATGGTGTGACTTCACTGATGAAGAGTGACTTTCTCGGCGATGTAGGCTGGATATCAGACGTCACGTAGCAAAGGTGCGGTCGTGTGTTTTTGGTAGACGTTGAAGAAGCCGTAATTATAGCAGACCCCGGCTGTAAACTGAACGGAGCGTCCCGGACGGGAGGGGTGGACGTATGATCCGACTGACGTAAGTTCTGATTCATAACATCTGGCCCCAGATGTTATAATAAAAGAGAGAGGGGGCCCTCTCTCGCTCGGGGTCCATCAGACCTCGCCGAGCTTCTTGCTGAACTTGCCGGCTTCTTCCTTTCATCATCGTAGGGTGAGCCTTATATTGATTTTATATTATAGTGCTCGCTCTACCCTTTCCATTCTCCTTGACCGCAACGGACACACCTGGCATCACGGTACCCTCAGGCAGTGCAAAGCTTCACCGGTTGAGCTAGCTGGCGACAGGGATTTGAAACCACACTGTGGTTTATTGCCCTGTCTCATATTCATGAGCACTTTTGCCGCTAGCTCTGATTGACTAATTAATGTGACGACAGAAACACACTATCTGACGGCGTCACGTAAACATCACCATGTTCTTGTCCTCTGTAAATATAAACTAATAAACAAGAGCGACCTAGGGCGAGAGGACCAGTGGCAGCC
This sequence comes from Pictodentalium vernedei, assembly GCA_031216915.1. Classification (NCBI taxonomy): domain Eukaryota; kingdom Metazoa; phylum Mollusca; class Scaphopoda; order Dentaliida; family Dentaliidae; genus Pictodentalium; species Pictodentalium vernedei. Next base: position 51,816,428 of record CM062292.1, read on the forward strand.
TCTCATAACGAGAGGACCGGCAGTGGTCCCTTGCTCACAACCTACCGTGACACCCGTCAGCAACGTTTGTCATCCCATGCGATTCATATGAGCAAGAATTAGTAGAAGAACATCGACTACAAGCAAGGCAACCTACAAGAAAATAAGAGGAACGACTTCCTCGCCTTGCTTAAAGAGCAATATGCTTACATAATGAAGCAGACTAAGTCGATTGTACACTCACCAATTCCACATTAAATGCAAATAAAAAGATACATAACAAAAATATTCAAAATATAAATCGAAAAATAGTTTATACCAAAAAAATTCTGACAAGAGCCCAAGTTCCCAAAGGGAATGAAGTGCCCAAATGAGCCCAAGTGTGGACAAAATTTATTTTTTCCTCCCAAAAATTAACTGCCACACAACGGGACTGTATAATGTATCTTACAACAGACCTACCATATCAGAAATAGGAACCTACACATAAATAACAAACGTTGCTAATGTAAACAACGTCAAACTGAAAACCGGAAATGAAACCCCAGGCAACACGCCCCGAAGTCAGTAACAGATTTTTTAACTATCCGATGTAAGGCAAGATCTTCATCAGAAGAAAAAATGATACATTGGAAGTATGATGCATGACTAAAAACGCCTAAGGGTGAGGATGTAACCCTGGGGAAATCCAGAAAAAACTTTTTGCATAACACGTTAAACTCCCAAGAAATTTTATATAAAAAAATTTAAAAAAAACAAGCCAAAAAGCTTGGCAGTTTAACAGGGGGATCAAGGGAGGTTAGGGAAGGAATACTTAACCAACAGTGGAAAAACCATTATCAACAATGATGACGTCAGGCTCATGTCCCGAAATTAGGGAACATGAACTAATTTTTATAAATATTATAAAATTACAGGTCTGAACATTTTCAAACCACCGTTTCTTCCTTCATCCAATTGTGTCCTTGGATCCACCAATTTACCCATTGATTTGTGTCTGGCATCATTATTAATCGAGATTTAAAAAGCACAAAAGTCAGTTTGTTGTTATCTGACAAGGGCCAAACAAAGAAGGGTATTTGCACCAATTCCGGTCACTTCCTGATGTCTGCGCATGCGCAGAAGTTAAATGTATGGAGGACCAGTTAGGACTTCTAATTTTCAGTTTTGCATGCAAATTTGGGGGATTGGGCGCAAAATTTGTGTTTGGCCCTAGATATTTTAGAGTTAGCACCAGCTATGTCTGGGCCATTGATATACTGTGTAAAAATATTGAGTATTCTGTGTTTTTCTGTACTGGCCTTGGTTAACTAGCATTCCCTTTAAACATAATAATTCTTTGGCCTTCCGCTGATTTGACAGTCCTCTGAGAAAGCCTACATTAACCCAGTGCCCAATGGGATATTCCTCCCCACTCTCCCTCCTAATCTCTCAGCATTTAATCTAAAACTGTTTCATAATTCCCCCCATTGGCACCTGCTCCATTTCCACAACTATAAAATTGACACTTTTCCTCATGTTATCCCTTATCCAATTATCCTTCCTGTTTCCATCCCATTTTTTCATTAGTTCCCCAAGGAGTCTTGTTCTACAAGGCAAATATTTGGGGTATACTTCGCACATGCTTTCCACACCTTGAACAACAAGGACCCTCCAACTGATCCATCCAGGTACTCCTCAAAAGCTGGCGCATCCTTTTTATATAACCCGTCGAAGGAACTCTTGGTCCTAATTCCAGCTTGCCCGTTTCTATTACAATACTCAAGCACCCATATAGGGTCTGTCAGAGGCCAAGTGGTGTGCATGGTTTAGTATAGTTTCGCTAGGTGATTGGTGCCGAAGGAAACTCTCTCTTGGCATGGGTTTGAACCTCCGCTCTGCCATTGTAAATATTATTTTTTTAGTTTAAAGTCTAATACTCTAACCAATGAGCCACCATGCTAGCACTCTTGATATAGTACAAGCACCATGGACTGGTCGTAATCCCTGCATGGGCAGTGATGTCCATGCATGGGTTTACCAGGTAATAAAAATAATCATCAGCAAGATATTAATTAATGAAGAACCAGGTTGTACCCGATGCTTCATTAATTAAATTTTTGATTATTCCTACAATTAGTGGTTGGAATTAATATTATTGCCCCTGTAGAAATACTGGCCACCCGTGGAAAGTGACCAGTCCATGCCGGCTGTACTGTAGGTACCTGTGCAGAAATCCAACTTGATCTGTACTTGACATGGGCTTATTGTGCTCATTCCAATGAGGGGTCAAAGCTGTTTTTGAGACAAAAAAATGAAAATATTTAGTTATTCCTGGTTATTAAAGACATTTTGTTGCAGGTGTTGTCTGCTATTCCTGTTGGGTAAAAGGATAAACAAAAGGTTTATATAACATTGGTGCTTACCTGTCATCTATGAGAAATGGTTTGGCGATGTATTCTTGGATGAATGTTGCCTCGTTGTCCAAATCAAGGCCTATAAAATAGAGTAATTCAAGGACCTCTTATTTACAGTTGATACACCATGGAGAGAGAAAACATATAGGACTTCACTGGAATATCATAAGGAATTTTCAAAACTTCCCAGAATCCCCGTCCAAAATTACCTTAACCATCTGCACACTGATGCAAAAATACCGAAATTTCAAGTAGCATTTTCTTCCCTGTAATGCAACTAGGAATTTAAACAATTCATTCTTGTTTGACAAAGCTTGATAGAGGCTCTGTTAAAGAAGATTGAACTGGTCAAATTTCTAGTTGCCAATAACAGCATTCTCAAAATTGCTGCAAGGCTACCAGAGAGGCATCACAGATTCATTTGCGAAGCAGCTTTTTCTCTTTACAGGCTGCATTCAAAATGTTCTCATGTTCATCATCTTATGTAAAATGACGTCCTGAACTAGTTCAGATATTTTCTGAAATTGTCGTCATTGTTGCTCAAAAAGTATAGCTCTATTTTGCTTGTGATGATCCATGCATTAGACAGGGCAACCATTTGTGCAGTCTTAAAATAGTTTTCTTTTTAACCCCCACCTCCGAAAAAAACCCCAAAAAGAACAGAAATGCAAATTCTCCAGCATCAATTTTTTAAAATTTTTCTCAAAATGCAAGTATTGTGTTCTGTGATTGACAAAACAAAAATCATATGTGTTTGACATAGTAAGTACCTGGATTTAGTACAGTGGAACCCTGTTAATTGAATAGCCACTTTGCCAATAAAAAATATTCAATTAACAGGAGTATTCAATTAACAGGGATTGTGTCACTTTCCTGTATTCTAGAGATAAACTTAGCATTTATTCTATTATATCTTGTTTGACAGAGCTCTATGAGCTCTGTCAAACAAGATATAATAGATTAAATGTGTGTATTGGATTACTGAGGCCAAATAGGTCTATAAACAAAGGAAAACTGGGGAGGGTCAAGGTAATTTCTCGACAGGTTACAAGATTTTTTATTCATTTAACAGGAGTTTACTCTATAACCTATATTCAATTAACAGGTTAAATTTGTACTAGAGGTATGGTAAATGGTTCTGTGTTGGGAAATTATATTCAATTAACAGGGATATACAATTAAGAGATATCCAATTAAGTGGGTTCCACTGTAGCAGCATTTGGCAATGGTGCTGCTGTGTAGCTTGACGGCAACATAGTTTTGCCCCTGCAAATTACAGCCAAAATAATTATTTGACTTGTTCCAAATTCTTTAATCACAAATCTGCATAAAATATCTTTTCAGGTCATAACTGATATATAAAATTAATACTGTGCAAGATATGCACTGTTTCACAATATCCTCTAGAATAAATGAGGTAATATGTCTAAAGTCTGATTACTTATTTACCAGTAATATCTTTGACTTGTATGCCGCGATGTTGATTACTTTTTTGTACCCACATCTTCTTTGGGTGATCGTTACTCTGAAACAAAATTAATATGATAGATTGTCTTAACATATTGTCAGGTCACATGTTATATAAATTCACAAAAATGGCTTTTTTAACATGAAATGGGAACACCTCACAATAACCGTGTTGTAGTGAATGTAAAGTGGAAAATGTTTGTGAAAAATCTGAGAAAAATAAAACTATTCACAAATAGCGGTTTCGCCCAATAAATACAGTTTGCCAGAATGTCACCTGTTAGAAAAGAAATGAGAACACACTGCATCCCAGGTGTGGTGTTCATTTGCTTTTCTTTAATCATTCATGATCTTGCAATATTTCATTAACCCTTTACTTAACAAACTGGCTCCATCTGCATGCAGAATGCCAATGGACAAAATGCCCATCCAGGATATATAAAATGGACAAAATGCCAATCACATTTTTTGTCATCATAATTGTCTCTTTTTTTTTTTAACTTTTTATTAACACCAACTGTTGAAGTGTAACCTTTGATGGGGAGTTGTTTTTTTTTAATTGACTTTTTGTTTTTCTTTACCCCAACTGTTGTGTTTCTGCTAACCCGACTGACCCTATTTTAAACCCGCAAGTTGAGCATTTTATTGAAATCACAGAAAAGTAAAAAAACAATGGTGTTTTTCTAAATCGCAGTGCATGTATTGAACGTCGAAAAATTATTCTTTTATTAAAAAAACTCAACCTATTTTATATAAAAGATTTGTCCCAACGTCAGGAAAGACATGACACTGTGAGAACGTTAGTTTTTAGCTCTGTATCGGAGTATCATGTTTCTTTAGAGAGGCCTATTTTATGTTGATATGTCATAAATTGGGTGATGGGAACTGCATTCTGGAAAAATATAAAAATTAAAAAATACAAGAGGCTCCAAGGGGCCTTAATCGCTCACCTGCCAAAGTGATGCAAAGAAGTATTTGGGGTCACATTCAGTTAGACATGGTTCATCAACACTACAAAGGAATAAAGTCATGCAAGGCAAATTTTTTGGAAAAACACTAAGGAATGGATTTGAACAAACCTGATCCTAACATGGTCTCACCTGCCACCCCCACCCCACGCCTGCCCATAGAGAGCCCAAATATTAATTTTAAAGAAATTCCCTCATATTGTAATAGGGAGCCCAAATATAAACCCAGGGATTTGATTTGAACAAACTTGAATCTGACCCCCCCCCCCCCCCTCCCTATAGATGTTGTATACCAAACATAAAAGGATTCTGACTAGTGGATCTGAAGAAGATTTTTAAAGAAATTTCGTCAAATTGCACTAAGTTAAAATTTGGGCTCTAGTTGAGAGCCCAAATACTAATTCATGGACCCGATTTGAACAAACTTGAATCTGAAACTGCACAATAAAATATTACACACTTGTAAATTCAGGCTTATCATCATAGGAAGTGACATTGAGAGTGAATATTTTTACAATACAACATTGAAAATTTGCAGTGACCGCATTGCTCATTGTTTGTTAAAGTGTACAACAATACTGTTCCATGAAAAATGTTTTTTTTAAAAACTTTTTCTCGCCCAACAATATGTCCCAAAACTGTATTAATAATTTAAGATTTAATCTGTGTATGTGATGGAACTGTTAGATAAATGAATTATCATGATAATATGTGCATGTCCTGTGATTTGCATCAGATTCTCGGTGGTGTCCAGAATGGGATCACAAATCGTCGGCAAAGCCGGCTCGTTGAGATCCTGTTCTGGACACCACCTTGAATCGGATACAAATCATAGGACATGCACATTATCACGATAATCTGTATGTATCACTCTGTGAGAAGGCAAGTAATTTTTATCATTAACTTCACCCAGTTTAGAAACAAGAGACACAGAAATGCATGTTATCGAAGAAAAATCCAGCAGTGTGATGCAGAAGTCCACCCCCAATCCAGTCAAACTGTGACAAGGGTAGAACTCTATTATCAGTTACTGGTACAGTGGAACCCTGCTAATTAAATAGGCACTTTGCCTGTGAAAATTATTCAATTAACAGGAGTATTCAATTAACAGGGATTGTGCCCCTTTCCTGTATTCTAGAGATAAACTTAGCATTTATTCTATTATATCTTGTTTGACAGAGCTCCATGAGCCCTGTCAAACAAGATATACAGTTGAAACTAAAAGTCCTGTCACGAGTAGTGCGCTTATCTAGGCATAATTGCGCGTTGGAATTGCGCGCAATTGCCATATCGAATGGCATCCAAAGCACGGCAGGTTCTCTTGGTTACTCATAGCAAACACATGCAATGTTTCTGCCAATGGACCTCCGGGTTACCCGGAGGTCCATTGGCTGAAACATTGCTTGTGCACAGGCCATATGTACAGAATTTGATAGCCTTACTTGGGTCATAACGCGTACATTAACGCGCTTATCAACGTGCTATTTGTGCGCATGTCGTGACAGGACTTCTAGTTTTAACTGTAATAGATTAAATGCCTGTATTGGGAGTATTGAGGCCACATAGGTCAGTAAACAAAGAAAAACTGTGGAGAGTCAGGGTAATTTCTCGATAGATTGCAAGATTTTTTATTCAATTAACAGGAGTTTACTCTATAATCTATATGCAATTAGCAGGTCAAATTTGTACTGGAGGTATGGTAAATGGTTTTGTGTTGGGAAATTATATTCAATTAACAGGGTTATTCAGTTAAGAGATATACAATTAACTGGGCTCCACTGTATTTGTTTTCTTAACAGTTCAATTCACCAATTGATGACTGCATTGAAATTGACGTTATTTGATCTATTCTGATCTATTTGAAAAGATCCTGCGACAAAGATACATGGACTGACTGTCATACAAACAGCACACACTTAATTTCCTTCGTTTAACTGGTAGAGTGCTAAATTATTTTTCAAGGGTGATTTGAAGATACAATGCTATCAGCAAGGGTAGCCTTAATTCATCACGATTTTGTTTGTAAATAATTGTTTAGTTACTATTTATTGGAGAGTGCCTATTGGCACTCTCCAATAAATGGTAATACAGTGGAGACCACTTAATTGGATAATTCTTTTAATTGTATATCCCTGTTAATTGAATATAATTTCCCAACACAAAGCCATTTAGCATACCTCCAGTACAAATTTGACCTGTTTATCGAATATAGGTTATAAAGTAAACTCTTGTTTATAGAATATGCACAATAGCTAATCATGACCGTGACAGTTTTACGGGTGGAGGAAGCTGGAGTACCCAGAGAGAACCACCGAGCAACGAAGAGCAGCTGGCAGTTCCCCAACATAGTAACTCCGCACTGCAGCACAGGCAGGGTTAGATTGGGTGAAGACATGCGCACCGTCGACGTGCAGTACGCCTTAGTACATGAAGTCATGTGCCCCCATGTTGACAATCGGGATTAAGTGCCTTACCCAAGGACACAACGTGGGAGTCCGAATCGATCACTCAGATGGTCACCCATCCGAGGATTAACCGGGCTCGACGTTGCTTAACTTCGGTGATTTGACGAGAGCCGGTTACCTCAATGCCACCGCGCCCCCCATTATTTACTTAACAGTACTCCTGCATGATTAATATTCGAATATCAGCAATGCACATTGATTTATTCTGACTGTGATGGCTCAAGTCATCAATGACATGCCTTGTAGATATAGGTGGAATATTTCAACACTCAGAACTTCAGCCATCACAGTCAGAACAAATCAGGTTTACACCACTGACCCCGTCCCACCCTAATTGTTCCGACTGTGATAGCTCAAGTCCAAGTGATGATAAAATATTCAAACTACATTATATGACATGAAACGTCATTAATTTCGACGTAACAACCCATGTCTTATTTCCTGATTATCAACTAGTGTCTAATTGGCACGTGATCCCATAGCAGCAGCATTGTATTCTTGTGCGTAGTTCACATGATGTCAATTACGACAATAGGTGCAAGTAAAGCGCATTCATGACGTCATGGTGTGAAGCGTCTGAGCCAACGAACTGATTGTCGGTTGTTTTGGGAGAATTTAGCGACAATGGATTAAATAAAAAGGGTAAAAAATATTCGAAAATTCATGTGATATACAGAATCTTTAACTCGTGATGTTTGGATATAAGATTTTTTGAAACTCATTTGATGAATTTGATTCACAACTCGCCTAAAGGCTCGTTGTGAATCAAATTCATCAAACTTGTTTCAAAAAATGTTATATCCAAACATCACTCATTTGAGATCCTCTATATAACACTAGAATTGGATTACTAACAACATACAGATACAAAAGATAATCAAATAATTTGAGTACTTTATCTAACAATCATCAATATTTTGGCCTGAAAACCACGAGAAACGGTAGGTATCACATGATCTCTTCTGATTCTGTATCATATAGACGACTCATTCTGACTCCGTATCATATAGATGACTTGTTTCCGGGAATGTGACTGGATATCATAATAGGCGTATGAATGCATTCTATGTGCGTTTCAGTGCTCGACTCAGCTGATCGCTTTCAAAACAAAACAAAATTCCTTATAATTAGCGACAGAACTATTAAAAGCAAATGATCCGCCACCCCCTCTCCGCAATAAATAGAAACTGCACAAGTAAATATTGCACACTTGTAAATTCAAGCTTATCATCACAGGAAGTGACATTGAGAGAGAATAATTTTACAACGCAAGTTTGAAAATTTGCGGTGACCGCGTTACTCATTGTTTGTTAAAGTGCACAAAAATATTGTTCCATAAAATATTGTTTTTAAACTTTTTCTCGCCCAACATTATGCCCCAAAACTGTATTAATAATTTAAGATTTAATCTGTTTATGTGACAGAATTGTTAGATAAATGAATTATCATGATAATGTGCATGTCCTGTGATTTGCATCAGCCGGCTCATTGAGATCCCATTCTGAACACCACCTCGAATCTGATATAAACCACAGGACATGCAAATTATCATGATAATCTGTATGTATCTAAAGATCTTAATCAAAATCATGAAATTAAAATTGTTCAGTTCCATTTTCCAACTGAATCGGACTGATTAAAAGAGCTTGCAATTTAATATTTTTATCTGTGTTTAGTGGTTGATAGGTTTAGAAATCGGAAAGTAATCATTAACATATTTATTTTTTTATTGGTGTTTAAGGTCACATATTTTTGCACAATGGCTAATCATGACCACAACATGAGTATCAACTCAAGACCAGGGGTGAGCGTTAATAAGCCACGCTGCCCATTTTAGAGAGGGTTTGCACCTCCCAAGCCTTGGTTACTGGGTCCTATTTTACTAGTAAAACAGAGCCTATTTACCACAGTAAACAGGCACTGCTTCACTTCCTGGGGTTCCCAGGGTTAATAATCATTAATATTATTGTGCATGTTGATTACTACATTCAGATATCAGAACAGTCTTTTGATATACTGGCATACCAGAGTATTATTTTTAATACCGATATTAATATTCAATTTTGAATACCATGCAGCTCTAATTCAAGAACTTTGATCTTAGTGACATGGTAAATGTTAAAATGAATAAGAATTAGTCAAATATTATCTGTCCTTTATGAGGATGGCATATTGCAAAATAATTATTAGTAAATTCAAACATTATGAAAATATGCCGTCTCTAGTGATTCAATAAAATTGGTGGTTCATGAATATAAATAAAAAAATATAAACACTAAAATAAACTCACAAATTCTATAAATGTTTGTTTATCACGTGGCATTTTAAATGCTTTTGGGACAAAGCTATAGGCAGTGGTGGCTAAACTCGCTTTATTAGTAATGTATCCTGATCCTGGAAAGTGATTAACCTTGAATAAAAATAAAATAAATTAATAATGCGCCATGAAACACACATGGTAATTCTAAGATACTTAATATACTTAACCCTATGAACCCTAGCGGCCGCTTTTTCGGCCAGAAGCATCATAAGTAATAATGTCATTAAATAGGATGGTTGTTCAGTAAATGTGTGGGGTAGACCATTCAATATTTTCAATGTGCAGCCCAAAGGCTGCACATCGAAAATAATGATTGGACTGCCCCAAATATTGAATATGGACTCTTCTAATTGCTGCCATTGAACGGGTTTGGAAGATACCACTAGAGTTCAAAGAGTCAATCAATATAATTCTAAACAAAATTTATGAACTGTGCCACTGGGCCATGGATGGGCATTAATATAAGTTGCAAAACTTGCTTGCCAATCCATGTAAAATAAAGGAGCTTAAAAGCAGTCCTTTCCATGAGACGGGTGCTATAGCACTCGCGCATGTCCGCGCCCATCATTCCCGTTTCCAGACTGCAAAAAAACGCGCTCGTGTTTTGACCAGGCATATATTATTATCAAGTAAGGAGAAAGGTTTCAAGCGACGCGATTACTATATTTTAATTATTTACTGTAAAATTACCAGAAATTTAGCGAAAGACCGGCATTTATGGCCCGGAATCATGATAATCAAACATACCATATATTGCTGTCACTTAGTGTAATACGCATTTTGATTGGGCACCTATATGGCTATAAACTCATTGGGATACGAGACGCTTCGGCGGAAATGCGAGTCAACAACAGCACGTCTCGGCTCTGCTAAGAGAGCTATTAAAATCTGGTAATTCATTCCAGTTGAGAAATCATTTCTGTGTGAACAGTCAATTATTTTTTATTAAGTAACAAGGGACGAATATCTGGCAGTGGGCTTTAGTAACAGCGTGAATGTATTCAGCACAAATCCTATTCACTTCTTCTGTTTGGAAAAACCTGATGTTCTCGGAGAGGTTCGTGCTTCCTGGTCCAATCATCATTCAGTATTCACCAATGGAGCAAATTTGTCAGCTCCGCATAAATTATAGCTGCAATGTGCGCTTTTTTTGTTACTTGGCGCCTGCCGTACTGACCCGTGTCGAAGCACAGGGGGGGCTTGCAGTGGAGAAATTGCAAAGTGGGGGGATGGGCTTCGGGAGAGTAATAGTGCTTGCAAGTCATGTTGGATGCATCCGAAATTGGGGATATAAGACAAGTATCCACTGGGTATGTTCGTTTCTTTGGAAACTGCCCACCAATGTTATAGAATTTGCTTTAAAAATTCTCATAATTATCTTGTACATACGTTTCATTTCCAGATTTGGGGTTTTAATCCTCAATTTAATTAATAAAACAGAAAACCATGCGGTATTGTTTTCATTTTTTGTACAGGTTACTCTCGAAGCCAGAAATGGACGTAAGTATGTCAATCAACACTGCAAACCACCCCATTGAAAACAGACAAACACAGTCTGTTTAAAAATAGCTATTTTTTTAAATATGTACATTTATTGCGAATAAAACAAAATATAGCTTCACACAAAATCAATAAAAAAATCATAATATGAAGACCAGATAAAATTTACACAGCAGAATATGAATAACAAAATAGTTGCCTCCCTTGTCAAAAATTCAAAAAATTTATTTTACACTGAAAGTCATAACTTCACATGTTGCAGAGCATGATGAAATGATAAATGAGCATGTTTTATTGAACCAATAAGTCATAAATCATATCCCTGGTTATATTGTTACATAATTCTCAAATACCAGAGTTGCAATTATTTTTTATTTTTAATTACTACTTTCTCATTAATATCTGAACACCCGTTTTCACAGTGAGTTGTGCACGCTCGAAAGTGGCAGTGTTCTCTCACAATGAGTTGTGCACCGCTCGAAAGTGGCAGTGTTCAATCAGTATCTTTCTGATGATATTCAACCACTGTGAAAACTATATGTTGTGGGCGTGTTTCAGACAACTACTGACAGCAGTCTGCACACTCATTTGAAACAAGTGACAGCTTCCAAAAACAAGGTCAACAAAAAAATAAACAAGACAATTTTGCTTGGGATATATAATTTTTTAATAAAGACTTATTACACTGAACACAGACATAATGTATTACACAAAAGACGAATTTAACAACACAAAAACCTCAACTCCAAAAAATATACATACATGTAATACAGTATTACAGTTCTATTTAATTTGGTAAGTACAGTGTTGCAACAAGTCCCCTGTTTTTCCATTTGATGCCTGTAAATTTGACGTCTTGTCTCAAACAACTTTCGTCCAATTTGAAACTTGGGGGTGGGGGTGGGGGGGGGGGGGGGGAGGGGGGGGGCTTTGACTCGAGTAGGGTACCCTGGTTCACAAATCTGAAAAAGTGGGGGGGGGGGGGGGGGGTGGGGGGAGGGGGGGGGGGAGACTTAATCACGAATATGAGCTTCGACACGGGTCAGTATCCGCCGAATCGCCTTGCATTTTCCATGAAAATCACTTTGTCCTGGTGGCTTGTAGGGTGTCAATCTACTTTTAATTTGGGTGGGAACAAATTTTTTTTTCTACCTGCATGTTAAAATTTTCACTGGAAAATTGTAACATGCTGTTATAGATTCACGGGTGCATAATGCCCCCGTCTCCATTTTTACGAGGGCATTTTATTGCTCCCGTCGGATTTTCTTCCTGGGAAGGACTGTTAAAAGCATGTCAAAGGTCAATTTTTACCTTCAAAACATAGTTTATGGCCCCTCATTGAAGTGAGTTCATTGAGATCATTCTAATGAGGTGTCTTGAGCAATGTTTTTGAGGCAAGAAATTAACGTTTTTAGTAATTAAAAATCCGGCAAGAGGATCACAGATCCACAAGTCGAGTTTTGATATTAAATTTCGTGAAAAGTCAGAAAAGCAAGTTATTTGTCACAACAGCAACTTTTGCCAACAGTGATAACTACAGTTTTCATGCCCCCACTCTTAAAAAACTTCTACTTCAGGCAGTTCCTACCATTGCCCTGTTCTAAATCTATACCTTAACATGTACCTAGTGCTTGACCTCTGGGCAACAGACCCCAAAATCAATAGGTGGCTTCCTTTCTTACAGAGTAATCAGGAGTGTAAATTTAGTGAAGGTGTGAGAAATAAAACTAAAGTTATTGCCTGGAAACCAATTAGTCGAAAACAAATCAATTTATAGTAACAGTGACTTTGACCTTCAGGCATTTGACCCCAAAATGAATAGGGTGTCTTCCTTATCTCTGGAGTAACCGCTGGTGTAAAACTGGTGAAAAAGTGGCAAATAGAGGAGAAATTATTGCCTCAAAACTAGGGCTGGGCGATATTTCGGTATACCGATTATATTCGGTAATATTTTCAATACCGTTACCGGCAAATAATTGTTCAATCGGTATACCGAAAACTCGGATTTACCACGATATGCAATTCTCAAATTGCTCATCGCTGTTGGCTGTGAGTATTTTCACGTCAATCAGGCTCGATACACTTTGCTTAAATTTGGGTAATTATTGTATTCTATTTACTTTCTTGCTGTGTGAATCATAATAAAGTTCAAGATACGTGTGTTTGTCATTTATATTCTGTGGAGGCATTTAATGAATAGCTGACTGCTGGAACTGAAGCAATTCTGTTTACCTTCAATTTGAAACAAGTTGAGGTGGAAGGCATGCACTAAGCATGCGTAGTTAGTCACATGGACACTTTTGGCCAATGACACTATAAAATGAAATAAAAATATTCTATTGATAGTAACAGTGACCTTGACCTTGGAGTCCCAGACTCCAAAATCAATAGGTGTCTTCCCTTCCTTTTGGGTAACCTCTGGTATAAGTTTGGTAAAAGTGCGTCAAATAGAACTAAAGTTATTGCCCGGAAACCAATTTGTCATAAAATAATAATAATAGCACTTCTATAGCGCTCTATCCCCACTGAAAAGGTAGGCTCAAAGCGCTTCATAAAGTAAGTAACGAGCTGTAGACTGAAAAATGAAAAGAAACAAATTATGTTTTTAAGTGCCAAATGAGTCTATAAATAGGGATGTTTTCAGGCACTTTTTAAAACCCTGAACGGATGTAATGCGTCGAATATGGAACGGTAGACTGTTCCAGATTTCAGGTGCCTGAAAACAGAAGACCTGTTGTCCCCAGTGTTTTAAGTTCATTTTTGGACAGGTGAGAATTCTGTTATCAGCACCAGAGCGCAGCGAGCGTGTTGGTGTGTATGCTTTAAGGTGTGTAGAGAGGTAGACTTGGAGGTTATCATTGAAGTATTTAAATACTAAAAGGGCAATTTTGTGTTCGATTCTAGCCTTGACTGGGAGCCAGTGGAGCTTTTTCAGCAAAGGTGTTATATGGTCCCTTTTGGCCTTACGGAATATTAGTTTAGCAGCGTGGTTTTGAATCTTTTGAAGTTGGTTGAGCTGCTTCAATGTCAAGCCAGCTAACAAAGAGTTACAATAATCAAGTTTAGATAAGACAAAACAACAGACAAGTTGTACAGTTGTCTTTTCTGTTAAAAGATGACGAATGGCACTTATTCTCCTAAGCTCTAGATATGAAGAGCGACAGATGTGTCCAACTTGCTCATTCATTGTTAAGCCAGAGTCAATATGAACCCTGAGGTTCTTAACACAGTTTCTGAAAGGGATGACTGAATTACCGACGCCAAGTGATGGTTAAGGAGTGGGGTGACTTTTGCATGTGTGCCTATCAATGCGGCTTCTGTATTGTCATTTAATTTCAATCTATTTCTAATCATCCATTGTTTAACAGATTTGGTGCAATTTTCAACAGCTTTCAGTAATTCATCAAAATTGTCAGGCACTGTAGGTTTCAAAAGCTGGGTGTCATCAGCATATTTGTGATGGCCACAGCCATTTTGGCTGATTATTGGTGATAGGGGTTGGGTATACAGTGTAAAGAGTACAGGGCCAAGGACAGAGACTTGTGGGACACCAAATTTGAGTTTCTGAGGGCGAGAGAGCAAGCTGCCTGTACTGACAGTCTCATATCTTTCAGTCAAATATGATGAAAACCAAATGAGTGCATTGCCCGTGATACCAAAAGTGGTCTGAAGTCTCTCAAGAAGTATTTGATGATCAATTGTGTCAAATGCTGCAGATAGGTCTAATAGTGTCAACACCGTTACTTTGACTTTGTCTGCGAGGCTAAGTAGAGAATTTGAGATGTGTAAAAGAGCAGTTTCAGTGCTATGGTTCTCACGGTAAGCAGACCGAAATATATCGAGGAGAGAATTATTTGTGACATGCTCTTTTAACGGAGTCAGGATGGTTTTCTCAAGAATTTTCGATAAGAATGGCAAATTTGAAACCGATCTGTAATTCTTTAGAATATTTTCATCAAGAGTTGATTTTTTAAGAAGAGGTGTTACAACTGCTTGTTTGAACTCTGAAGGCACCGATCCAGATAGGAGTGAAACATTTATGATTTTGGTTATAATAGGCACCAACTCGAGCAAAGAAGATATTCTATTTATAGTAACAGTAACAGTGACCTTGACCTTGGAGTCCCAGACTCCGAAATCAATAGGTGTCTTCCCTTCCTATAAGGTAACCTCTGGTATAAGTTTGGTAAAGGTGCGTCAAATAGAACTAAAGTTATTGCCCGGAAACCAATTTGTCACAAAATATTCTATTTATAGTAACAGTGACCTTGACCTTGGGCAGCGAGACTCTGAAATCGATAGGTGTCTTCCTTTCCTATAGGGTAACCCCTGGTATAATTTTGGTAAAGGTGCATCAAATAGAACTAAAGTTATTGCCTGGAAAGCAATTGTTTATGGCTACAGCCCGCCTGCCACTTCATCAAACTATAAGTCGAGTTTGACTTCGTCAAAACTCGACTAAAACAAAGTTGCTTCTCAAGTGTCGTCTTCTTGCTGTGTGAAGTACAGCATTAACCCTTTACCTAACACTAAGACACTTGAAAACAAAATTCTTGAATAACTATTTTCTTTCATTTTTTTGCATCAAAAACATAGCTTGTGCCCTCATTGGAATGAGCTAAATGAGCTCTCACCAATGAGGGGTCATAAGCTATGTTTTTGAGACAAAAAATTAAAAAATAATAAAAATTGAATGGTGGTTTTTGCAAATAATGCTGGCTGGTTTTGACCGTAATGTTGGGTAAAGGGTTAAAATGGTGCAGGCAGTTGCCACCGACACATTGGACTTCTATTGTCGAGGTTGCGAGTTTGAATCTAGCTATATGCATTTGCACTGTGTCTTTGTGAATGACACAGCAACCAGAGTTAGAAAGAGGCATCACCCCAGAACAAAACTAATGAAGATAAAAGAGAGGAATCTGATACTGTTTTTTTTAAAAAATACAAACCTTCTGATGTGGTAACAAATTCGCCATCTCTATACCCAGTGTCACAAATGGGTAGTCATGTGACCATAATACATCCCACTTAGCATACTGTTCACCTTCAGTGTCAAAGCTCACTCTCTCAAATACATTGTACACATGTTTCAGATATCCAGATTTTTTCTGTGAATACAAATATATTATTATAATTATTATTAGGCCATTAAAAAAAAAGTCAATATCTTCAGGCACCGCCCGCGTCGTTAAATTTCCGCAAGTTAAAATCACAACAAAAATTCCGCCCAGTCAAAAAAAAATTCTCCGTTCAGTATTTTCGGATCGGAATTTTAACACCGGCACTGGTACACATTTCTCTGTAGTATTTCAACTTTCTGTTCCCATTTTCTTCTGTATTTTCATGCTTCCAATTTCTGACTACTATATAATTTACGTTTTCTATGTTGATACATATAACAACTTTTGAGGGAAATGCCGCTATTATCTTTTCAAATTGAACATGATCCTTCAATGGAACGTCTTTGGTATGTAATCAACAGCCAAGTTGATTGAAGCATTTCGCAACATATGCGATAAGATAACACCAGTCCAGAGTTTGTAAAAGATTTCTTTCTGAAAAGTGAATATACTTTTTTAGGATCTTTTTCTGATTTCAGGACAAAAAATAAAAAGCCTCCCGCCCTCATCAAAAATTTGAGGCACAAGTGCCTGAGATCATTGACATTTTTTTTTAATGGCCTTATTATAAGTCAATGCATGAATAGATTCACTAAATCGATTATTCAAACAATGTTTTGGATATTTCTAACATAAAACTATGATAAGGCCTAAAAAAGTTAAAAATCTGTTTCTCAGCCCTCCAGCTTGGTCTTTTTGGCTGCTGCATGCTCGCTTTTTATAACCTATTCAAACTCAAAAAAAAACAAGAGGCCCCAGGGGGCCTGAGGGTGCTCACCTGACATGGTAGTCTAAATATCAAACCAGGGACTTGACTTGAATAAGCTGCATACGCCCCTCCTAAGAAAAGCATATACCAACTAGATGAAGCGATTGTGCCCACACAATACACAGGATTTTCCTTCTATTTTCGGTTCCTGCACTTTTACGTCCCAAAATTGAGATAAACGCATAAAAAACAGATTTTTTTTAATTTTTTTTTGGAAATTTTCGAAGTCCCAAACAAAATATTTTCAACCTAAAATTTTTTTTTTTTCTTAAAATTGACCAAAAGGCATGAAAAACCAAAAAATTAATTTCTGGATTTTGGTCCAAAATTTTCCAAGTCCCACCTGGTCCCCAAATTTTCAGTGTAAAAAAAAAATTTTTTGTCTTAAAATTGATTGAAACGCATAAAAAAAACAAAAAAAAAATTTCCAGATTTTCGTCCAAAATTTCTAAGTCCGGAATGGGACCCCAAATTTTCAGCCTAAATATGAACCCAAGGACTTGGTTTGAACAAACGTGAATCTCACCCCCATAAGGATGCTGCGTACCAAATATCAAAAGATTCTTATTGGTAGATCTGAAGAAGAAGATTTTTAAAGAATATTCCTCATACTGCACTAATTTAAACATTTAATCCCATAGAGAGCCCAAATATGGACCCAGGCAATTGATTTCAATAAACATGTGAAACAATCTTCCAAAGATGTTATATGTGAAATTCGAAAGCTTTTGGAGCAGTGGTTTGGGAGAAAAGTAGTCCAAAATGTTTTTCCCATTACCCACAGTGTTAAAAAATGCTTTTTCAAAGTCCCAGAAAAGTACCACGTGACAAAACCGATAGAAATTTTTTTTACCATTCCATTCTGTTGTTCCAAACGAAGCTTCATACCAAATAAGATTTCTCAGTGCCATGTAGTTTTGGAGATATGGGCATTTTATTTTTTTTCTATTTTTAGCTCCTGCGGTTCCCATGGGGCGATGGGAAAAAAAATGTGGGCATAAATTAAGTACTTATGACCCAATAAGCCCTCATATCAAATTTGGTCCAAATCTGCCACTCGGTTTGGAAAATAGAAATTTTGGGAGGGGCAAAAATCCTTGCCCCTCCAATAACAACAGCAAATATAGCCCCACAAACTTCTCTTGAACAAATCTGAGTCTACACCTCAAAAGGAAGCTCCACATCAAATATCAAGTCTCTGCAACTGCTGGTTCATGAGAAGAATATTTTTTAAGATTTAAGCACACTTTTTGGGCGTGGCTCTACCAAGAGGCGAGGCAACTTGATTTGAACAAAATCAAATTGCAATGTCATAACAAACTACTATCTCAAATATCAATTAAATTGGTTCAGCGGTTTGGGAGGAGAAGATGCAAACACCATGTTCAAGGACGACGGATGGTGAGTGATCACTATAGCTCTATAGCTCACTATAGCTCTCCTGACTGAAAGTCAGGTGAGCTAAAAATTAAATGGCAGCCCTCGATATTAGCCACAGCAATCAACAATGCCATGGTAAATGCCACAGTAGACTGATTTGGCTACAGCAATCTAGTGCCATAGCCAGAAAATTGAGATTCAAATTCTTGTTTTCCTTTTGACATGTTCTACACAATACCAAGCCTGTTAATAGTTTTGGCCAGGAGTTAAATTGCAAAAAAATACTGATCAAAACTGATCAAAATATATTAAATATACCCAGTAAACTGTAGCGTCTATTGGAAAGTGAGTTGTCATTCTTGGACTAACTACTAACGGTTGGTATTTGTGGTATTGTAAACATTATGACTCAGACTGATATTGCATAGTCAAATTTCATCTAGGGGCGAACACCACAGTATACCTTGGGACTCCCGACATCAACTCACCCCAGTTGGGAATGGGTTGGTGGAGTGGGGTCCCAAGGTGTGTTTCCCCC
The DNA here is from genome assembly GCA_031216915.1 of Pictodentalium vernedei. Taxonomy (NCBI): domain Eukaryota; kingdom Metazoa; phylum Mollusca; class Scaphopoda; order Dentaliida; family Dentaliidae; genus Pictodentalium; species Pictodentalium vernedei. Next base: position 51,835,330 of record CM062292.1, read on the forward strand.
AGGAAAAATGTGCTTGGCGATCAATATGACATCACAATCAACACTGGCTCATACACTGCACATCACACAAATCAACGACATGACAGTTGAACACTTTGTCGTTGTACAGTACGGCCGCTGTGGACTGGTCACTTTCAAAGGAGTGGGCAATATTTCCACGGACACAATAATATTAGATTCCAAACACTAATTATAGGAATAATCATCAATGAAAGTGTCAGTGACACTGTAGCTCAACTTGTTAAGACATGTACATGTATAGTATGTGACACAGCAATGACAAACATCTTGGTAATGACCTGATAACAAAGGTACATATAAAGTATTGTAACGGTCTGTACATAAATGCTGACCGTAGCCCGTAACAAATATATAGGTAAAGTATTGTAAATGTGGGGTGACAGTTAGATGCTAAACTAGAAAAGAAATCTTTGAGTCCCAGAGTGGATCTGACTGAACCCCAAAATATTTGTTCTCATAGCACAGTGATAACAAAGGCATCCCAAAACACACTCGTTCCTATCCCAAGGTGAAAACAATGGTACCCAAGAAGTTCCGTGAAGATCAGTTCATAAATACAAGCTGTGTAGAAGTTGTGACAAAAAACTGATTGGACCTAATTTTGGTACAAAATGGCCACTGGCAGCCATCTTGAATTTTGCATCGCACCCAGAAACACTCGTTCTCATCCCAAGGTGATAACAAAGGTATCCAAGAAGTTTTGTGAAGATCGGTTCATAATTACAGCCTCTAGCCCGAGCCGTATTGACGTGTGCACTTACAGTGTATAAGTAGCACTGAATAAATCAAAGTTCATCTAATTTGCATAATTTCTGCACGAGAAAAAGCCCCGTACTATATGTGATGCATTCCATGTTACTAAACATTCATACAAAAATTTATTCAAATCAGAACTTTCATACAGAAGTTCTGTACAAAACACTGATTGCACTAATTTTGGTACAAAATTGCTGCTGGTGGCCATCTTGAATTTTGGACCACACCCAAAAACACTCGTTCTCATCCCACGGTGATAACAAAGGTACCCAAGAAGTTTCGTAAAGATCAGTTCATAAATACGGCCTCTAGCCTGAGAAGTATAGAAGTTGTGTACAAAAAACTGATTAGACCTAATTTCGGTACAAAATGGCCACTGGCAGCCATCTTGAATTTAAGACCCCCACCCAGAAACACTCGTTCTCGTCCCAAGGTGATAACAAAGGTACCCAAGACGTTTCGTGAAGATTGGTTCATAAATACAGCCTCTAGCCCGAGCCGTGTTGACATGTGCACTTACAGTGTATAAGTAGCACTGAATAAATCAAAGTTCATCTAATTTGCATAATTTCTGCATGGGAAAAAAACCTGTACTATGTGTGATGTATTCCATGTTACATTCATACAAAAATTTATTCAAATCAGAACTTTCATACAGATGTTCTGTACAAAAGACAGATTGCACTAATGTTGGTACAAAATGACTGCTGGTGGCCATCTTGAATTTCTGACCATACCCAAAAACACTCGTTCTCATCCCATGGTGATAACAAAGGTACCCAAGACGTTTCATAAAGATCGGTTCATAAATATAGCCTCTAGCCTGAGCCGTATAGAAGTTGTGTACAAAAAACTGATCAGACCTAATTTCGGTACAAAATGGCCACTGGCAGCCATCTTGAATTTTAGACTGCACCCAGAAACACTCGTTCTCATCCCAAGGTGATAACAAAGGTACCCAAGAAGTTTAGTGAATATCGATTCATACATACAGACTCTAGCCCGAGCCGAATTGACATGTGTACTTACTGTTTGTAAGTAGCAGTGAATAAATCAAAGTTCATATAATTTGCATAATTTCTGCACGAGAAAAAACCCCGTATTTTATGTGATGTATCCCATGGTACTAAACATTCACACAAAAAATTACTCAAATCAGTGCTTTCATATGGAAGTTCTGCACAAAAATCTGATTGCACCTAATTTTGTACAAAATGGCTGCCATCGGCCATCTTGAATTTTGGACCGGACCCCAAAACACCCGTTCTTATCCCACGGTGATACCAAAGGTACCCAAGAAGTTTCATAAAGATTTGTTCATAAATACGGCCTCTAGCCCGAGCCGTATTGGCATTTGCACTTACAGTGCTGAAAGTAAAACCTAAAAACATCAAAGTTAGTCTAATTTGCATAATTTGCGCACAAGAAAAAAACCCGTATTATATGTGATGTATCCCATGGTACTAAACATTCATACAAAAAATTATTCAAATCAGCGCTTTCATATGGAAGTTCTGCGCAAAAATCTGATTGCACCTACTTTTGTACAAAATGGCTGCCAGCAGCCAACTTGAATTTTGGATCGGACCCCAAAACACTCGTTCTCGTCCCACAGTCATAACAAAGGTACCCAAGAAGTTTCGTAAAGATCGGTTTATAAATACGGTCTCTAGCCCGAGCCGTATTGAATTGTCGACGGACTGATGGACAGATGATCGACAGACAACTGGCCATGGCATAAGCTCAAATTTGGCTTTGCCAAAGTTGAGCTAAAAATTTAAGTAATGAAGAACCGGGTACAACCTGGTGCTTCATTAATTAAAGTTTTGCTGGTAATGATTTTTATTACCTGGTAAAGGCATACATGGACATCACTACCCACATGTGGATTACGACCAGTCCACGGCGACTGCACTTTAATTATGACACACAATTATGCGGTAAACTTTTTCCATTAATATGATTGCAGTTTTCATTATTTAAGTAGATCACAATGTACACAAACGAACACTCAGAAATACAGAATTTCGGATACTACCCGGAAGTAATTCATATTAGTCTCCACAGCGTAGAAGAGTTCATGGAATAAGGTGGAGATATAGAGATTATTACCATTATGTGTATGTACAAATATGTATCTGAGTCGAGCTCCGGGTTCTAAGAGTGGATGACGACTCGAAGACGAGTCATTATCTGTCCTTAGAACCCGGAGCGAGACTTGGATACATATTTATTACAGCCACATAATTGAAATAATCATTTTATCTTACAACATATTAGGGATAAGTCAAGAATGTTGACGAATATGTAACGGATTATTTATTTGTACGGATGAACAAAAAGAAAAAAAATGGAACCCACGCGAAAGGAACGTGCTTGTATCTGTCCTCCTGATACAAACACCTGTATCAGGGGATCGGACACACGACAGTTGCAGAGTTAATACAGACAAAATACATGTTGATTGTAAGATAAAACCTATTTATTGATAGAGCCAAAAGATGAGTGTTACATGTACAACATAATTGAAACTGACAGAGTGCATGTGCCAGAGAATTGTCAGTCAAATGTTCACAAAAATTCCAATTTCGGATTATTCCCAGCAGATAAATATAGCCAATGGAATGACGTTGTCCCGACCAATCCTTATGCACAGCGGAACTGAGTTTAAAATTGCATTGTCAGATCATCAGATGCCACCATGGTGGGACTTTGATTAGAGCACAGTTAAGATCCATTGGAGTAGTCTTGTCAGTTTGAATGATGATGAGTTGTATTTATATTAGAGCTGGACAATATATCGAAACATCGATTGAAGATTAATATTTTATGAATATTGAATATCGTATCGCAAACAAACAGATATCGAAACATTCAATATTTATATTCTACACCACACAGATAGGAAATTATGCAATGACAAAAATGAAAATGACGTGCATGTACAATTCAGATTCCATCTGTGGAATTCTTCTACCTGATCGGTAGGGCCCTGCGAAGCTTCGAGTATTCGATTCAATGTCGACATCACTTTGGTATTCGTATATCGATCACGAATAGTTTGCCGATTCGTTCGTCAAACGAAGCTTCGAGGAAAACGAATCAGTGTTCGACAATGTACATTTTGAGTTTTTAGAATGGGACATTAAACGTTCGTTTTGTGACTTTTGCAAATTGGAGCTGTTTTAACTTGTAACCTGTTCACGCCCCATCTATACAACCGAAATATCCAGCTATGGGCCTAAGGCCTGCTCCCAGTCCCAGAATCTTCTAACACAATAATGGGGGCATGTCGCCTGGAGCACTCCCATTATTATGTTAGAAAACTGTGGGAGGAAAACCTCTTTAGTTTCTTTGCATTGTTCGGCTTTGGTACTTGGATGTTGGAATGAACTAAAAGCAATTTGTGTGAATGAGCACTGCGTCAATATTCAGGTTAACTAATGCAGAAACTAACACAGTTTAACGCCTTCGCTGGTTTTGATGTATACTGAGTTATTGAGTTGAACGGACTGAAATCTACAAGACCCAATTCCTGATAATACAATAGCAACCAAACATTACAATAATGAGGTTCCTGTAATATACATGTATTTAGCCACGCTAACGTACATGAAGTTAGCAGCTGTAGCCGACTTCAACCCATGGGAATTAATGTGCCACTTGTATTACATTTGTGCTTTTAATTCTCATCTTTAAGTTTAGTGGTTTGTCTCAAATGTTTCTGGGCAGTAACACCTTAATTTCTGTCCAAATTTGTCTCTTGAATTTATTGTCGGGCCAAGTGAACATCTGAATGGCCATTCAATGAGAAAGAAAATTAAAACAACGCCAAGTTGTCAAGTTATGTCAATGATCTCTTCACTCAGTGCTTTCTGGACATTTCTGGACAAGATAATGCCAGTTATAGTTATTTCTCGAGTGTATCCCGATTCAATTCAAGATTCGATTCGATGTCGACATCAGTCCCAATTCGATTTGAAATTCGATTCAAACATAAATTTCCCGATTTGCAGGGCCCTACCAATCAGTAAGAAGGGTTCAAACCTACTGTTTTTTTTTTAAGTTTGACATTTGCATGTCTTCAAGACTTGCAAATGTCAAATCTCCACCAAAATGGTATATGACAACCAAAAACAAATTTTGTGGTTCGATATATTCATGTAATTTCTACTTTCTCGGTAATATCGAATATCGTATCGATATCGGGATATTTGTAAAAAAAATATTGAATATTGTATCGAAGCTAAGATTTCAAAATTGCACAGCTCTGATTGATGATGAGTTGTATTTATACGAGCCAGTTGTTGATTAAATTCTGCAGATTTTGTGAATATAATCACCTAAAAGCATGATGGTATACAAACAATCAAGTAACCTAATTGTTGTAAACTACCCTTCTTTTTGAAATCAAAATTAACAGACACTCTTGTAAAAATAAAATAGTCAACAATTTCAGCACACATGTTAACACTCTAGGGTTCTCTGCTGTCAGTGTGCATCTGATAACAAACACTTACAACCGGAATAAATGCTGTTGCAGTGCCATTGCCAACTGGTTTTGCCATGGCAGTATAGTGCAGTGGCAAAAAAATGCTAATTTCTAGGGCTGAAATGGTTTGTGTCTGATATTTTACCCAAATTAATAAAATTGATAAATTTGTCCCTTGAGTCCAACAAGGCTTTGCAATGCTCGACTCAAGGGACAATACACACCACCACCCATGCTATTTAGTAGATTATGAGGTCTAAAACATAAAACAAACCAAGAACATGAACTTTTGATGGCAAATAAATAGTTACAAAAATAAAAAATAAAATAAACAAGAGGCCCCAAGGGGCCTGAGGGCACTCACCTGACATTGTAGCCTAAATACCAACCCAGAGAATTGATTTCAACAAGTTGCATCTGCTCCTCCTAAGAAAAGCTTATACCAATTATCCAAAGATTCTAACCAGTGGATCTAAAAAAAAAGATTTTTAAAGAATATTCCTCATATTGAACTAAGTTATAATTCAGAGCCCATATATGAACTCAGGCACTTGGCTTTAACAATCTTGAATCTCACCCCCCCCCCCCCCTCCCCTAAGGATGCTGCACACCAAATATCAAAACATTCCGACTGCTGGATCTGAAGAAGATTTTTTAAAGAAAATTCCTCATTTTGAACTAAGTTACAATTCGAGCTCCCACAGTGAGTCCAAATATGGACCTAGGGACATGGCTTGAACAAACTTGAATCTCACCCCCTAAGGATGCTGCATACCAAATATCAAAACATTCTGAAGAAGATTTTTAAAGAAAATTCCTCATTTTGAACTAAGTTATAATTCGGGCTACCACAGTGAGCCGAAATATGAACCCAGGGACTTGGCTTGAACAAACTTGAGTCCCCTCCCCCCCCCCACCCCCTAAGCATGGTGCATACCCAATATCAAAAGATTCTGCCTGCTGAATCTTGAGAAGAAGATTTTCAAAGAAATTTGCCTGAAATGCACTAAGTTCAAATTTGGGCTCCTATACTGAGCCCAAATATAAACCCAGGGGGCCGATTTGAACAATCTTGAATCAGATCCACCCCACAATGTTGCATACCAAAGATCAAAAGATTCTGCCTGCTGGATTTGGAGAAAAAGTTTTTTTAAGAAATTGGCCTAAAATGCACTAAGTTCAAATTTGGGCCCCTATACTGAGCCCAAATATAAACCCGGGGAGGCCGATTTGAACAAACTTGAATCAGATCCACCCCACAATGTTGCTTACCAAATATAAAAAGATTCTGCCTGCTGGATCTGGAGAAGGAGATTTTTTAAGAAATTTACCTGAAATGCACTAAGTTCGAATTCGCGCTTCTATAGTGAGCCCAAATATGAATCTAGGGAGCCGATTTGAACAAACTTGAATCAGATCTACCCCACAATGTTGCATACCACATATCAAAAGATTCTGCCTGCTGGATCTGGAGAAGAAGAATTTTTTAAAGAAATTTGCCTGAAATGCACTAAGTTCGAATTCGGGCTTCTATAGTGAGCCCAAATATGAATCCAGGGGGCCAATTTGAACAAACTTGAATCAGATCCACCCCACAATGTTGCATACCAAATATGAAAAGATTCGGCCTGCTGGATCTGGAGAAGAAGATTTTTGAAGAAATTTGCCTGAAATGTACTAAGTTCGAATTCGAGCTTCTATAGTGAGCCCAAATATGAATTTAGGGAGCCGATTTGAACAAACTTGAATCAGATCCACCCCACAATGTTGCATACCAAATATGAAAAGATTCTGCCTGCTGGATCTGGAGAAGAAGATTTTTTAAGAAATTTGCCTGAAATGCACTAAGTTCGAAATCGGGCTCCTATACTCAGTCCTTCCCATGAGACGGGCACTATAGCACTCGCGCCCATCCATGCCCATCATTCCCATTTCCAGAGTGCAAAAAAACACGCTCGTGTTTTGACCAGGCATATATTATTATCAAATAAGGAGAAAGGTTTCAAGCAACGTGATTACTATATTTTAATTATTTACTGTAAAATTACCGGAAATTTAGTGAAAGACTGGCATTTATGGTCCGGAATCCTGATAATCAAACATACCATGTATTGCTGTCACTTAGTGTAATACGCATTTTGATTGGGCACCTATAATAAACTCATTGGGATACAAGACGATTTGGCGGAAATGCGAGTCAACAACAGTGCGCCTCGGCTCTGCTAAGAGAGCTATCAAAATCTGGTAATTCATTCCAGTTGAGAAATCATTTCTGTGTGAACAGTCAATTATTTTTTATTAAGTAACAAGGGATGAATATCTGGCAGTGGGCTTTAGTAACAGCGTGAATGTATTCAGCACAAATCGTGTTCACTTCTTCTGTTTGGAAAAACCTGATGTTCTCTGAGAGGTTCATGCTTCCTGGTCCAATCACCATTCAGTATTCACCAATGGATCAAATTTATCAGCTCCGCATAAATTATAGCCAAAATGTGCACTTTTTTGTTACTTGGAGCCTAACACATCGTCATGACCCAAAAGTTGGGATTCCTTTAATGAAAACCACGAAAGCACCAAATCGTCCAGCTTTCATGTTACCGTTCAATACGGATATGCCCAAATACCATACTGAATGCACAGTGCTGTCAATTGGTGGCTGCATTCTTCAATGCATGTTAATTGTTCTTGCCAACAACACGACCATCAGGCATCACTCCCAAGCATTCTCGCCAAAGAATTGCCGCTGACAAATCTGTTTTCTAATCGACGGGGCTGGATGCACGATAGTGCACATCACTTCAAATAGTAGTAAGCGATGTAGGCTATAACGTACCTACGGTTTTCAAAATCAAAAGACTGTACCACGCAGCTCCGAATCCGCCGAATCGCCTTGCATTTTCCATGAAAATCACTTTGTTCTGGTGGCTTGTAGGGTGTCAATCTACTTTTAATTTGGGTGGGAACAAATTTTTTTTTCTATGTGCATGTTAAAATTTTCACTGGAAAATTGTAACATGCTGTTATTGATTCACGAGTGCATAATGCCCCGTCTCCATTTTCACCAGGGCATTTTATTGCTCCCGTGGGATTTTCTTCCTGGGAAGGACTGTATACTGAGCCCAAATATGAACCCAGGGGGCTGATTTGAACAAACTTGAATCAGATCCACCCTACAATGTTGCATGCCAAATATCAAAAGATTCTGCCTGCTGGATCTGGAGAAGATTTTTTAATGTTTTTCCCATTGCCTACAGTGTTAAAAAGTGCTGACTCAGAGCACTTTTTCAAAGTCCTGAAAAAAGTACCTTGTGATCAAACCGATAGGGATTTTTTTTAACCATTCTATTCTACTTGACAAAAGTAAGCTTTATACAAAATAAGAATTCTCTGTGCCGTGTAGTTTTGGAGATATGGCAGTTTTAAGGTTTTTCCTATTTTTAGCTCCCGAGGTTCCCACGGGGCAATGAGAAAAATTTCTTTTGCATCAATCAACTACTTATGACCCATTATCATCTCATATCAAATTTGGTTCAAATCGACCTCACGGTTCAGAAAATAGAAATTTTAGGTGTGGCCAAAATTTTTGCCCCTCCCATAACGAAGGCAAGTAATGCCCGACAAACTTCTCTTGAACAAACTTGATTCTACACCTCAAAAGGAAGCTGCATACCATATATCAAGTCTCTGCTACTGCTGGTTCATGAGAAGATTTTCAAAGATTTTGGTGCCCCTTGGGGGCGTGTCCCCACCCAGGAGGAGGGGCAACTTCATTTGAACAAATCTGAATTGACATTAGGTAATAAACATTTACCCAACATTTGAAAAATATTGGGCCAGTGGTTTGTTCGGAGAAGTTGGTTTTGTAAAGTTTACGCCGGACGACGACGGACGGAAAGCGATTAGTAAAGCTCACCTTGAGCTTCGCTCAGGTGAGCTAAAAACTAAGGCTGTCACGAATGATCGAAAAATCGATCAACCGTCGATTGAGGTCATAATCGATGATTTATTTCAATGATCGATTATTTGACTGGACATGTGCTGTCATACTACCTTTTTGTTAAACAAAGGGGAAATATTGATTCACATGCTATTGTTTCACATAAAGGACCTATTTCGACAACAAATGTGTGTGTGAACAGGGTTAAAACACAAAACCAATATATAGCTTCAAGCCGCGGCACCACGCGAGTTAATGTTAGCCGAAACCCAGTCATCATCGTATGCATGATCACTCAGTTGAATTTGACCCTAGCTTTCAAAGTGTTCAAGTGTCAAACACCAATAAATAAATGAGCAAATAAATAAAATAAATCCCTGGAAAGATTGAGCCTCCAAGGGAAAGCATTTTCACACTGAACAGGGGCTGAATCATTATCATTCATTGGCCGAACTTTCCGGTTACAGCATCACTGGCTCACTGCCATTAGCGGTGATAACAATTTAACAAAAATAACATAACACTCAATGATGCCTTACTGTCAATTGCTACATTGTATTCCTTGCCAACAAGACAACATCAAGTGTTGAGCTGTTTTTGTTTTTATCAATTTGATACTTGATAATCAATTTTAACATACGGAAAGTAAAGAGGGAAAAACTTCGAAATGTCATGTTATTTTTAAAGTATGATGATTTATTTTGTTCTCCGACGTATCGCAACTGGAAGTTTCATTTCCACGTGTAAAGCATTGTTGACTTGACATTCTCTAAGGCTAAATTCATAATCATTACACATTGAGCACGGATGGGGCCATTAGTGAGTTTAGTACGCATTTTTCTATGATTTGAAATTTGAATCTATGCGATGTAGATTCTGTTTTATCAAATGTTTCAAGGTTTGGTGTTCGTTTGCTTCATTTACGATTAGGATATTTTAATTTTTAACCCCCTCCCAAGTTATATCATAGACGAAGTCCTAGGAAACAAGACAGAAATATTAACCATAAATATTCAAATAACCGTCGATTTTTATGACAAAATAATCGATTTTGAAAATTCATAATCGTGACAGCCTTACTAAAAACAGGCTTTTAAATTCTTTTATTTTGAGCACATCCTTTTGTCCTAATTTGGCCACATTAAAACCAGAAAAAACAGCCTTATCCTGTTATGTTTTATTACCAAGCCTTTCTTTTTGTTTCTATAAGCATATTATGATGGAAGTTACTCTGAAATGTAGAAGAAGGCACAGAGAATTTACATATTTTTCTTTATGTCTTCACACCTTCTCTAATTTGGGCACACCTGTAAACGGTGTGAAATTGGATTAATCTATAGGCCTGAAAAAATGCCCGCCCACATGCAATTTTACATAAAATGGCCTAAGAAACAGGAGATCTGAGTTGGTTTCATTTACCCTTGACTCTCCTCTTTCTATCACAATTAAGGGAAATGCTGTTTATGAAATGACATGAGCACATGGATTTTATAAATAATTCTTCTTTACTGCTGTATCTAAGTACATGCAGTGAACTAACTGGACTTGCATATGGGTTAAGACTTTGTATGTATACTCCCATAATACACTGTGGTAATATATCTGTAACCCTAAAGTCCCCAGATATATTTTACGTAAATAACCACCGTATATACATTTACAGCTAAAACTAGAAGTCCTGTCATGAATTGGGTGCTTATCTAGGCTTAATTGCACGTATGAATTTCGCGCAGTTGCCAAAGCGAATGGCATCCAAAGCACGGCAGGTTCTCCTGGTTACTCATAGCAAACACAAGCAATGTTTCTGCCAGTGGACCTCTGGGTTACCAGGAGGTCCACTAGCTGAAACGTTGCTTGTGCATAGGCCATATGTACAGAATTTGATAGCCTTACTATGGTCATAATGCATAAATTAACGCACAGATCAACGTGCTATTTGTGTGCATTTCATGACAGGACTTCTAGTTTTAACTATACACAGCTGCAAATGCCTTAAAAGTGTTTCCACACAGACCACCAACAATGATGTAAATCATTTTTAAGATAAGAACAGCAGAGTTCTCAAGAAAGAATACACTTGGGACAACTTTTTCAGAGCAACTTAAAATGGGTGTTTGTGTCTGTATGGGGATTTAAGGGTTAATGTGAAGTCCCTATTATTAGTATTATGCTGAATTAACAATAGGACTACAGTGGATATCTCTTAACTGAATAATCCTGTTAGTTGAATATAATTTCCTAACACAAAACCATTTACTATACCTCCAGTATAAATTTGACCTGTTAATTGAATATGGGTTATAGAGTACACTTCTGTTAATTGAATTAAAAAATCTTGTAACCTGTAGAGAAATTACCCGGACTCTCCCCAGTTTTCCTTTGTTTATAGACCTATTTGGCCACAGTACATCCAATACAGGCATTTAATTTATTGTATCTTGTTTGCTCAAGAAGCTCTGTCAAACAAGATATAATAGAATAAATGCTAAGTTTATCTCTAGAATACAGGAAAGTGACACAATCCCTGTTAATTGACTACACTTGTTAATTGAATAATTGTCATTGGCAAAGTGGCTATTCAGTTAACAGGTTTGGCCACACAAAGTAGATCTTCTGTTTCTCAGGCCATTATTTGTAAAATTGCATGCGATCGAGCGTTTTTTTATTTTATTTTTTATTTCTGTAATTTTTTATTTGCCATCAAAAGTTCATGTTCTTGGTTTATGTGTTGGGCCTCATAATTTACAGAATAGCATGGGTGGCGGTGTATTTCATCCCTCGAGAGCAAAAAGGCTTTGGAATGCTAAAGCATTGCAAAGCCCTCTTGCACTCAAGGGACAAATTTATAAAAAAAATTTTAACTTGGGTAAAATATCAGACAAAAACCATTTAATTTTTATTTTTTTTAAGTTCATTTTGGTTATAAAAAGAGAGCATGCAGTAACCAAAGGGACAATGCAGGAGGGCCTGAGAAAACAGATTTTTTAAATTTTTTTAGGCCTTTCCACTGTATCAGTTCTATTTCATAACATTAGATGAATGTGATAGTAGGTCTGCATGGTATATCAATAAACCGATACGTACCAGTATTCAAACCAGTATCGATTGAATACCGGTGTAATTGCAAAAATATCGGTTTATCGTCATTATTTGTTTACCTGCAGTTCAATTTTCAAGATGTCCTGAGTTTTTTAGCTGTAGTCCCGAACGAATAATATTATCCATGTACCTAATGAATTGGCCAGATCCGCCTGGGTAATATACAAATTGTGCAGTTGCACAAATATTAATTTTCCAAAAAATCAACAAAACCATATCATGTGACCCCTCATTGGAATGAGCTTGACGAGCTCGTTCCAATGAGGGGTCACTTGATATGGTTTTGTTGAATATTTTTTGAAAATAATCGATAAACCAATATTTAAAAAAGTTAAAAAATTTATAGTAATTTATATATTTTTTATACTTACCAATGACCCAGACTTAGCTGGTGCTAACTCCAACAAAACCAGGGCCAAACACAAATTTTGCCCCCCAATCCCCAAAATTTGCCTCCAAAACAAAAAGAAATCATGTCCTAAAGGACCTCCATAGTACGCCTCTACTGCGCATGCGCAGTGACGCAGTCGTCCCGAAATTGGCGCCAATTATCATTCTTACTGGCAGTGCCTGGTCACCGCTATGTACTCAGCGGGGAGGCAAGAGTTCTCAACTCCAGGGAGAGCCATCCCCGTCTGGGTCATTGGTAAGTATAAAAAATATATAAATTACTATAAATTTTTTAACATTTTTATACTGTACCAATGACCCAGACTTAGCTGAATAGTAAACAGGCTGGAGGGCCTAGGACATAGAGGAAAATCCAATAAGCTCAACTATATAGTAAAGAGGTAACCCCTTAAGGAGAAAAGGAGTATTAGGCTTTACATGTATCTTTCTTATTTAATATTAAATTAGAAAGATACACTACCCTTAATAATTGAGCACAATAACATTCATGTTCTCTATTAACATCCAGTATAACCCTTATACTAATTATTTTTAAAGCAAGCCAATAAATAAAGTAGTCCAGAGAATTGAGACTCTTTATAATCATTTAAAAGTGTCCGAGTATTGTATATTAAAGCCCGTTTGACACTTGACATATACAAATGCTTCACACCGAGCTACACTTTAAAAATAAGACATGAATGAAATTAAACATTAATATTACACTTTAAAACCATCCCGGAAGCGACTCAGAAATACTGACTTGGAGGAGGCATTCCCTTGCTTTTCACTATAAAGCAGGTGACCTAAGGGAACACCCGCCCCCCCCCCCCCCCCCCCCCCCCCTTCCCCTTGCCCTGGGCAAATAGCCCAGAGCGAAGAGGGCAGCCGGACGGAGTCACTGCCGGAACAGAAAGCCTGCATAACTATAGTTGCAACTGTTTAGTGGACGACATTCTGAGCAACAGATAACGGACCTAAACAATGCAGGTCTCCAGAAATGGACTCAATATTTCTGAGATAAAAATTCGTAAATGTGGATGGCTGAGACCAATAAGCAGCCTTCATTAAATCTGTAATAGCAACACTATTAGCATAAGCCCAGGAAGTAGAAAGAGCTCTTACTTCATGAGCAGAAATCTTAAGCACAGACTGCTGAGAAGAAGATAAATCTTCATAAGCAGTACGGATAGTTAACTGAATCCATCTAGCAATAGAATGGACTGAAATGTCCTTTCTATTAGGCATCAAAGACAGAAAGAAACGTTTCCGTCCCTTTCTGATAAACTGAGATCTCTGTTTATAGATACGTAGTGCTCTAACAGGACAGAGTAAAGGCCTACGCCCGTCTGAAGACGGAAGAGCCTTAATAACAATAGGTTCCGGATATTTATTAGGAGCCTGATTCTTAGCTAAAAAACCCACATTAGTAGTGAAGGTGATAGTGTTCCCAACACTACGATAATGAGAATCATCCACCGATAGTGCATGAAGCTCACTGACTCTTCTGGCAGAAGAGAAAGCTAAGAGAAAAGCTGTCTTATAAGATAAGAATTTGAAATCTACTGTCCCAAGAGGTTCAAATGGCTTTTCCTTCAATTTAAGGAGAACCCAAGCTAAATTCCACTTAGGAATTAATCTAAGAGTTCTGGGTCTATTTATCGAAAAGTTTCTAACCAATTTCGATAAAGAGACATTAGATCCAATTTGTAAACTATCATGATGTGCATAGGTATCAGATAACATAGATCTATAACCCTTTATAGTAACAGGCTGCAGTTTGATTTCGTCAAACAAGTATACTAGAAAGTTTGCAATGTCTGGTATAGAGGGATCAAATATATCTACAGAATGATCCCTACACCAACGACGAAAAACCTTCCACTTAGCCGCATAGTTTAGCGAAGAGGAGGTCCTCCTACAGTTAGAAATCGCGTCCACTGCTCGTCCTGTAAAGTGCTTGCCATGCAAGAAGGACCGCACAACGGAAAAACGTGAAGGTTGAGACCTTGCAGGTTGTGATGGAGTTGGCGCGATTTCCCCTGCGAAAGAAGATCCTCTCGTGGAGGAAGCTTCCGCGGTAGGTCCCACAACAGACACCTGAGTAGATTTATCCACGGTCTCTGTGGCGACAGAGATGCTACCAACAGAATCTTGCATTGAGATTGTTTTATCTTTAGCAATACTTGTTGAATTAACGGCGCTGGAGGATACGCATATCCTATCATTCCGTCCCAAGGGATCGACAGAGCGTCTACTGCAAATGCTCTTGGATCCGGACACGGGGACACATACGTCTGCAACTGATTGTTGAGATGTGTCGCAAATAAGTCTATCATTGGCCGTTCCCATTGGTAGCAAATCTGATTGAATACTTGTTTGTTGAGAGTCCACTCCGACGGCAACAAGCGACCCTTTCGTGAAAGGGAGTCTGCTAGCACATTCAGACGACCCGGTATGTGACGGACCGAAAGAAGAACGTGATGTTCTAACGCAAACAGAAGGATTCTTTCCGTTAGATTGAACAACGGAACTGAATGAGTGCCTCCCTGATTCCGTATATACGCCACTACTGTCGTATTGTCGGATAGGATTTGGACATGAGCATCGTGAATAATGTCCATCCAGTGACGTAACGCAAGCCAAATTGACATCATTTCCTTGATGTTTATGTGCTTGCACAGGAATTGCAGATCCCAAAGACCCTGGCATCTCGAATCCGTTGGGATTAATGATGCACCCCAACCTGTTTGACTGGCATCCGTCATAACGGTAAAACTCGGATCCGGCAACTGCAGCGGAACTCCTTGAGTTAACCACTGAATGTTTGCCCAAGTCTGAATCTCTTGTTTCACTTGATCTGACAAGAGAACGTCTACATCGAGCGAATGAATTTTCACACTCCAATTCTGAGTCAGGAAAATTTGAAGAGGACGTGTGCGTAGCCGCCCCATCGGAATGAGATCCGCGGCGGCTCCGCACAGACCTATCAGTCTCATAAATTCTCTCGCCGTGACTTTGTCTGCGTGCAGACAATAGCGAGCGTAACAACTGACTAATTTCGCTCTGGTTAACGGCAGACGAACGAGATTGTTGTGCGTCTCGAAGCTCATTCCCAGATCAGTGAATGACTTGGACGGCACCAGATCCGACTTCTCCTCGTTTACTATGAAACCGAGACGTCGGAGCAATAGAAGAAGATTCTGAACATCGTTCTGAAGCGTTAACTCGTTGCCGTACCTCTGAAGAATGTCGTCCAGGTAGGCCGACGTTACCGCAGACGAATGAGCTCGGAAGTAGATCATTACCGAGTTCATTACCCGAGTGAAAGCCCAGGGTGCTAGATTCAATCCGAAGCACATGGCCCGGAACTGATACACCACTCCTAGGACTGCGAAGCGTAGATACTTTCGGAATGTCGGATGTACCATGACGTGAAAGTACGCATCTTTGAGATCTATGCTCGTTGCATAATCGTTCACCCGAATACTCGCTCTGACCGATCGAATCGTCTCCATATAAAACTTCGGAGCGACGATCAGCTTGTTTATCCAGCTCAAATCTATGACTGGACGGAACGAGCCGTCTGGTTTCGGAACCAGAAACAGATGGCTGTAGAATCCCAGAGATTCCTGGTTTTCTACGACCTCTACCGCGTTCTTCATTAAAAGAGACTGCACCTCTGATAACAGAGCGTCTCTTTTCTGTGGATTTGACAGAAGATGAGTCCACTTTGGACTTCGAGTTAATGGAGGCTTTCGTTTGAAGGATATCTTTAGACCTTCCGAAGTCACTCCTCTCACCCAAGGGTCGTCCGTAATCGACGCCCACTCTTGTGAAAAACTCGACAACCTTCCGCCAACCGGAACGCGATAGAGGTTTAAGCCATCACCTCCTGGACCTGCGAGGCCTGCGGTAGGAGAAACCACGTCTTCCACGACCCGCACCTCGCCTCGTCGACCTCGGGGCGTCCGACCGATTGTCCCGGCCTGAAGGACGTCCCGAACGAGAGTCGCTATCCTGACGGTCTCTCGAATAAGACCAAGAGGACGCACCGGAACCTCTATAGGAACCTCTCTTGGGCGCATTAGACCCAGAAGTGCCTGTCTTATTCGTGTCTGCTGTATCCGACTTTTTAGGAGCGGATCTGAACAACAGAGAATCATTAGCTTTCTTTTTAATTTTATCATAAATAGCGGAAAGCTTGCCGTCAAAGAGAAGTTCTCCTGAGACCGAAGCGACTCTAAGAGAGTTCTTCACCTTAGAATCCACTAGTGTGGATGTAGCTAGGGCTGCGTCACGTCTAACCAACTCCAGATTTGCCACTGAAAGGGCGGAGTTACACGTGGAATAAGCTACTGCCCTTGAAAGAAGTCTTAAAGAGGATTGTATATCCTGAAACTCTTCCCCTTGAAGGCGCAGTGATAACGCCTTAGTAAGGTGATCTGCGTAAGATAAGGCATCTAAATTGGCTCTGTTAGACGCAATAGCTGTTTCCAACACCGCGGTTGGAATAGAAGCTGACGACGGTAATGATAGCTCTAAGTCTTCCGCCTCGTCGTCCATACGCAGAGGAACTCTCGGTATACCCTGTCCTGCCGTATCGAATTTATTCCTTGCATTAATGAAAGGCAGGTTAAGAGTATTAGCGGACAAGAAACCTGCTTTCCCCGTCCTGGAAGCAAGTTTAAATATAGCGTCGTTCAATAATTCAAATGTTCTTGCAACATTATTGGACTGCGACGGAAACTCGGGAGCGATGTCCCTGAACCGCTCAAAAAATTCAGAGTCCAATGATGCTATAATTCTCTTGTCCGGAAACGCAGCAGTCTGGCCCGACGGAACAACTTGAGGGAGAAAGTGCCGGATGAAGTCCACGGCAGCTTTATGTTGTTCCGAAAGGGATAGCTCCAATTCATCCGTATCCCTTTCACCATCCGGTCGGACCTCCCGATGTTCCCGGTCGTCCGCCCCCGATGCTTCGGTGGAGCGTACCGACCCAGCGCCGTCGGATAATTCTCGATTCGACACCGTTTCTGTCGGCTGCTGGGATGCTGCGATAAGCTGTGCTATCTGCACAAGAATGTCCGACGTCGAGACCTGCGGAGGCACAGTCTTTCGCTGCTTCGCCGAGGGCAGCTCCGCATCAGATGGCTCCCGCATACTTTTCCTATGCGAACGTCCGGAGTCCATCGGTCTCGAATCCCTGGCTGCCGGATGGTGTGACCTGGTCGCCGAAGAATCCTTCATCGGCGAAGCTGGTAAAATATCGGAGGTCACGCAGCCAAGGTGCGGTCGTGTGCGCTGACGAGAAGAGGAAGCCTTAACAGTCTCTGCGGACTGCTTATACAACGGAGCGTCCCGAGCGACGGACGTATGCTCCGCTAAAGACACATTTTGTACCACAACATCTGGTCCCAGATGTTGTTGTACGAGAGAGGGACCTCTCTCGCTCGTGGCCCGGCTGGACCTGGACGAGCTAGGAACCGGACTAAAAGGCTTCCTCCGTTCTCGTTTACTATCCGCCGTCACTGGGTGTGCATCTATTATGTTTATAGTGCTCGCATCACCCAAAATTTCCTCTTGGACCGCATCGGACGAACCCGGCTGCCGAACCATTCGGTGAATGGACGCTACACCGGGCGAGCTAGCGGACGACATTTGTCTAATCTCCATGAGCACTTTTGCCGCTAGCTCTGAATTCATTTGTGACGACGGACGCACACTTGAAAAAGATAACATGGAAACATCACCCTGTTCTGGTTCCTCTGAAATAGAAACTGAGAGAGTAGAGTGACCTTGTGGAGAAAGAGCCGGCATCGCGCTTTCTCCAGAAACAACATATCGTGACACACGTTTCCAATGTTTCTCATCCCAATGTTCACATATAGGACAGGGATTAATGCGAGAACACTGACTACAATTAATACAATGATCATGAAAGTCAGAGGAAGATTTCTTCCTATTACAATTTGAACAATGTCCCTTCATTGTGAAAGAACAACAATAAGTCCTAGTTACTCGCAAAAACCCCTGACACAAAGATACATAATAACATGATCCATTAATAAATGAAAAAACAATTGCAAAACAAAATAATTTTGAAAAAATATTTTTTCAGAGAAGCCCAAGTTGCTGAAAAGTAACGTTGAGCCCCGATGGATCCGATGGCAAAGTGTGGTCAAAAATTTTAAATTTATATAAAATAATTAATGAGACACTTTCGGATAATATAAATGTATCTTATAATGAGATAAACTACCACAAAGGCAAACAGCCCCCCCTCAAAAAAGGCTGTTGCCAATGAAAACAAACAGTGTAAACACACTAGAAAACATGACTCCAGGCACTGAAAAAACTGGCCCGGAATCAGTCATCAATTACACTCTATCTGATGCAAAACAGAGACTCCCAGGGGAGAATCTGTAGAACATCAGATGGAAGATGCAGAACACAAACGTTATACACCCATGGGTGAAAACGTAACTATGGGGAAAATAACAGAAAACATTCTGTAACCAAGCAACTCTCCCAGGAAATTTTAGAAATGAAACTTCTCAAAAATATGCCAAAAGCATGGGAGAATTGCCAGGGGGGACTTTAGAAGGCTAGGGGAGAGGAAACACTGAATAAGCAGTGCAACAATTAGCAAGAATGACAACAAGAGGCCCATGCCTCGAAAATAGGCAACTTAACATAATTTCATCAAAAAATTTTAAGTACAGCCCTGATTATTTTTTGCCACTTCTTTTTCCTCTCCTCCTTCTATCCTCCTTAGAATCACATTTTCTCCAAAAATTACGTGTCTGGCATCCTTTAAACTGAGATTTACAAGCACAAAGATCAGTGAGATGTTGACTGATGAAGGGCCAAACAGAGAATGATAATTGGCGCCAATTTCGGGACGACTGCGTCACTGCGCATGCGCAGTAGAGGCGTACTATGGAGGTCCTTTAGGACATGATTTCTTTTTGTTTTGGATGCAAATTTTGGGGATTGGGGGGCAAAATTTGTGTTTGGCCCTGGTTTTGTTGGAGTTAGCACCAGCTAAGTCTGGGTCATTGGTACAGTATAAAAATATAAATTTTTATATTGTCTGCATCGGGTAAAGAGTTATTCGACCTGTATCATCAAGATGTACTGATTTGTTCCGACTGTGAAGGATCAAGTCCCGATTATGGTACTTGTGTCCAGATATCTGAACAGTCTTTCGATATACCGGTATACCGCAGTATTTTTTTGAACGCCGATACCGGTATTCATTTTCGAATACCATGCAGCCCTATGTGAGAGCATTTCATTGTGTCTGATCCACTGAAAAACAAATAATTAAAATAAATTTTGATATTGTGTGAGTAAAGTAAGGAGTTAAAATACATAATGCAAGCTACCTACATTTTTTGCATACACCCACAACACTGGTCTTTTTGCAACATATTTTCCAACTCCACCTTCAACAACTGTTCTTGGATTGGTGCTGTCCCTGTGAAACTTATGTTCTGTCTTCATTTGATGAAGCTGATAAACATTTAGCACTGTCAGGGTTATACCCAAACAAAGTATTATTATGACAAGATAGATGATGACTGGCTGTGACTGGATACGAAAACCCTCAGCTCTGGATGGTAAACTGTTAACATTATGATATGGTAAATCCTAAAAGAAACAAAATGTACAGTGGAACCCTGTTAATTGAATTGACACTCCACTAGTGAGAATTATTTAATTAAAACAAGCCATTAAGGCCTAAAAAATTAAAAATCTGTTTCGCAGTCCCTCCCGCATGCTCATTTTAGCTGCCGCATACTCTTTCTTTATAACCAATGCAAACTTGAAAAAAATAAAAATGAAATGGTTTATGTCTGATATTTTACCCAAGTTAATAAGTTTGATAAATTTGTCCCTTGAGTGTCAAATGGTTTTGCAATGCTTCAGCATTGCACAGCCTTCTTGCACTCAAGGGATGAAATACACCACCATCCATGCTATTCTAGAGATTATGAGGCCTAAAACATGAAACAAACCAAGAACATAAAATAAAACAATCGGCCCCAAGGGGCCTTAATCGCTCACTGGGCAAAGTGATTCAAACAAAGTGGTTCAAAGAAGTATTTGGGGTCACATTCAGTTAGACATGGTTCATCAACACTACAAAGGAATGAAGTCATGAGAGACAAATTTTATGGAACTAGGGACATGGCTTGAACAAACTTGAATCTTACCCCCCTAAGGATGCTGCATACAAATATCAAAAGCATTCATTTGCTGGATCTGAAGAAGAAGATTTTTAAAGAAAATTCCTCATTTTGAACTAAGTTATCATGCGGGCTCCAACAGTGAGCACAAATATGAACCCAGGGACTTGGCTTGAACAAACTTGAATCTCACCCCCTAAGGATGCTGCATGCCAAATATCAAAACATTCTGACTGCTGAATCTGAAGAAGACTTTTAAAGAAATATTTCTCATATTGACTAAGTTATAATTCAGGCTCCCACAGGGAGCCCAAATATGGACCCAGGGACTTGGCTCTAACAAACTTGAATCTCACCCCCCAAGGATGCTACACACCACATATCAAAACATTCCGACTGCTGGATCTGAAGAAGAAGATTTTTAAAGAAAATTCCTCATTTTGAACTAAGTAACAATTCAAGCTCCCACAGTGAGCCCAAATATAGACATAGGGATATGGCTTGAACAAACTTGAATCTCACCCCCCCCCAAAGGATGCTGCATACCAAATAACAAAACATTCCGACTGCTGGATCTGAAGAAGAAGACTTTTAAAGAAAATTCCTCATTTTGAACTAAGTTATCATTCGGGCTCCCACAGTGAGCCCAAATATGGACCTAGGGACATGGTTTGAACAAACTCGAATCTCACCCCCCTAAAGATGCTGCATACCAAATATCAAAACATTCTGACTGCTGGATCTGAAGAAGAAGATTTTTAAAGAAAATTCCTCATTTTGAACTAAGCTATAATTCGGGCTACCACAGTGAGCCCAAATATGAACCCAGGGACTTGGCTTGAACAAACTTGAATCTCACCCCCCTAAATCAAAAGATTCTGCCAGTTGGATCTTGAGAAGACGATTTTTAAAGAAATTTGCCTGAAAGGTATGAAGTTCAAATTTGGGCTCCTATACTGAGCCCAAATATGAACCCAGGGGGGCCGATTTGAACAAACTTGAATCAGATCCATCCCACAATGTTGCATACCAAATATCAAAAGATTCTGCCGACGATGACAGATGCCAGACGAGGGACGACTGGTGATAAGTTAAGCTCCCTTCGGTGAGCTAATAAACTAGAGGCCCGATGGGGCCTTACGCGCTCACCGAATGTTCCATACTGTTAAGACACAAATTTTATCAAAAGCTATTCTTAAGGTTCTACAGAGTAAATCTATACTCTCTGTGCAGCTAAAACATCAACAGGACTGAATGGGACAATGCTGCTGATCAAATATCAAAAGATTCTGCATGATGGTTCTGAAGAAGATTTTTAAAGAAATTTCCTTGAATTGCACAAAGTGAATCCAACCCATACCAAGATGCTGCATACCAAATATCTAAAGATTTTGCCCACAGGTTCTGGTGAAGAAGATTGTTAAAGATTTTTTCTTTCCAAGTAAAAATTCACACCCCCATAGTGATCCCCAATATTGAACGGGGGATTCAATTTGAACAAACTTGAATCAGACCCATACCAAGATGCTGTATACCAAATATCAAAAGATTCTGCCCACTTGTTCCTGAAAAGAAGATTTTTAAAGAAATTTTCTTAAATTGCACTAAGTTAATATTTACACCCCTTTAGTGAGCCCCAATATTGATCGAGGGACTCAATTTGAACAAACTTGAATCAGACCCATACCAAGATGCTGCATACCAAGTATCAAAAGATTCTGCCCACTGGTTCTGAAGACGATTTTTCCTTAAATTGCACTAAGGAAAAATTCATGCCCCTATGGGGAGCCCCAATATTGATCAAGGGACTCGATTTGAACAAACTTGAATCAGACCCATACCAAGATGCTGCATTCCAAGTATCAAAAGATTCTGCCCACTGGTTCTGAAGAAGATTTTTTAATAATTTTTCTATAATACATATTGTGCTATCAGAGTTATGCCCCATACAGAGCCCCCAAGGGACGTGGCCATTTCATTTGACCAAACATGAATTGCCATATAGTAATGAACATCCACATGAAGTTTCGTGAATATCGGACTAGAGGTTTCAGAGGAGAAGTCGTTTGAAAAATGTTCATGACGGCGGACGGCAAGTGATAAGTTGAGCTCCCTTTGGTGAGCTAAAAATTCCTTATATTGACTAAGTTATAATTCGGGCCCCCACAGGGAGCCCAAATATGGACCCAGAGACTTGGCTTTAACAAACTTGAATCTACCCCCACCCCCCCCCCCCCCCCCCACCCTCCCCCCTGAGGATGCTACACACCACATATCAAAACATTCCGACTGCTGGATCTGAAGATGATTTTTTAAGAAAATTCCTCATTTCAAACTAAGTTACAATTCAAGCTCCCACAGTGAGCCCAAATATGGACCTAGGGACATGGCTTGAACAAACTTGAATCTCACCCCCTAAGCATGCTGCATACCCAATATCAAATGATTCTGCCTGCTGGATCTTGAGAAGAAGATTTTTAAAGAAATTTGCCTGAAATGCACTAAATTCAAATTGGGCTCCTATACTGAGCCCAAATATGAACCCAGGGGGCCGATTTAAACAAACTTGAATCAGATCCACCCCACAATGTTGCATACCAAATATCAAAAGATTCTGCCAGCTGGATCTGGAGAAGAAGATTTTTGAAAAATTTGCCTGAAATGCACTAAGTTCGAATTCGAGCTTTTATAGTGAGCCCAAATATGAATCCAGGGGGCCGATTTGAACAAACTTGAATCACATCCACCCCACAATGTTGCATACCAAATATCAAAAGATTCTGCCTGCAGAAATTTGCCTGAAATGCACTAAGTTCGAATTCAGGCTTCTATACTAAGCCCAAATATGAATCCAGAGGGCCGATTTGAACACACTTGAATCAGATCCACCCCCACAACGTTGCATACCAAATATCAAAAGATTCTGCCTGCTGGATCTTGAGAAGAAGATTTTTTAAGAAATTTGCCTGAAATGCACTAAGTTCGAATTCAGGCTTCTATACTGAGCCCAAATGTGAATCCAGGGGGCCGATTTGAACACAATGTTGCATACCAAATATCAAAAGATTCTGCCTGCTGGATCTGGAGAAGAAGATTTTTAAGAAATTTGCCTGAAATGCACTAAGTTCGAATTTGGGCTTCTATTGTGAGCCCAAATATGAATCCAGGTGGCCGATTTGAACAAACTTGAATCAGACCCATACCAAGATGCTGCATACCAAGTATCTAAAGATTCTGCCCACTGGTTCTGGAGAAGATGATTTTTTAATAATTTTTCTTTAATTCATACGGTGCTATCAGAGTTATGCTCCATACAGAGGCCCCAAGGGACGTGGCCATTTCGTTTGAACAAACATGAATTGCCATATAGTAATGAACATCCACATAAAGTTTCGTGAAAATCGGACCAGTGGTTTCAGAGGAGAAGTCGTTTGAAAAATGTTCACCACGACGGACGGCCAGTGATATGTTAAGCTCCCTTCGATGAGCCAAAAACCCACCCACATGCAATTTACAAATGAAAGTGTCAATGACACTGTAGCTCAACTTGTCAAGACAAAGACATGTACATGTATAGTATGTGACACAGCAATGACAAACATCTAGGTAATGACCTGATAACAAAGGTACATATAAAGTATTGTAATGGTCTAAATACTGACCGTTGCCTGTAACAAATGTATAGGTAAAGTATTGTAAAGGTGGGTGACAGTCAGATGCTAAACTAGAAAAAAATCTTTGAGTCCCAGAG
This sequence comes from Pictodentalium vernedei, assembly GCA_031216915.1. Taxonomy (NCBI): domain Eukaryota; kingdom Metazoa; phylum Mollusca; class Scaphopoda; order Dentaliida; family Dentaliidae; genus Pictodentalium; species Pictodentalium vernedei. The sequence goes on from CM062292.1 coordinate 51,859,971, forward strand.
TGGGTGTGACTGAACCCCAAAATATTTGTTCTCATAGCACAGTGATAACAAAGGCACCCCAAAACACACTCGTTCCTGTCCCAAGGTGAAGACAAAAGTGCCCAAGAAGTTTTGTGAAGATCAGTTCATAAATACGAGTCGAGCTGTATAGAACTTGTGACAAAAAACTGATTGGACCTAATTTCGGTACAAAATGGCCACTGGCAGCCATCTTGAATTTTGGACCGTACCCAGAAACACTCATTCTCATCCCAAGGTGATAACAAAGGTACCCAAGAAATTTTGTGAAGATCGGTTCATAAATACAGCCTCTACCCTGAGCCGTATTGACATGTGTGCTTACATTGTGTAAGTAGCACTGAATAAATCAAAGTTCATCTAATTTGCATAATTTCTGCACGAAAAAAAACCCCTTAGAATATGTGATGTATTCCATGTTACTGAACATTCATACAAAAATTTATTCAAATCAGAACTTTCATACAGAAGTTCTGTACAAAAGACTGATTGCACTAATTTTGGTACAAAATGGCTGCTGGTGGCCATCTTGAATTTCGGACCACACCCAAAAACACTCGCTCTCATCCCACGGTGATAACAAAGGTACCCAAGAAGTTTCGTAAAGATTGGTTCATAAATATGGCCTCTAGTCTGAGCTGTATAGAAGTTGTGTTCAAAAAACTGATTAGACCTAATTTCGGTACAAAATGGCCACTGGCAGCCATCTTGAATTTCAGACCGCACCCAGAAACACTCGTTCTCGTCCCAAGGTGATAACAAAGGTACCCAAGACATTTCGTGAAGATCAGTTCATAAATACAGACTCTAGTCTGAGCCATATTGACATGTGTACTTACTGTGTGTAAGTCGCACTGAAAAAATCAAAGTTCATCTAATTTGCATAATTTCTGCACGAGAAAAAAACCTGTATTATATGTGATGTATCCCATGGTACTAAACATTCACACAAAAAATTATTCAAATCAGCGCTTTCATATGGAAGTTCTGTGCAAAAATCTGATTGCACCTAATTTGGTACAAAATGGCTGCCATCGGCCATCTTGAATTTCGGACCGGACCCCAAAACACTTGTTCTCGTCCCACGGTGATACCAAAGGTACCCAAGAAGTTTCGTAAAGATAGGTTCATAAATACGGCCTCTAGCCCGAGCCGTATTGGCATTTGCACTTACAGTGCTGAAAGTAACCAAAAAAAACATCAAAATTAGTCTAATTTGCACAATTTACGCACGAGAAAAAAACCTGTATTATATGTGATGTATCCCATGGTACTAAACATTCATACAAAAAATTATTCAAATCAGAGCTTTCATATGGAAGTTCTGTACAAAAGACAGATTTCTGCATCGTCGGTACAAAATGGCGGCTGGCATCTTGAATTTCGGACCGCACCCAAAAACACTCGTTCTCGTCCCATGGTCATAACAAAGGTACCCAAGAAGTTTCGTAAAGATCGGTTCATAAATACGGCCTCTAGCCCGAGCCGTATCCAATTGTTGACGTACGGACAGACGGACGACGGGCGACGGGCCATGACAAAAGCTCAAATTTGGCTTCGCCAAAGTTGAGCTAAAAATGGCCTGAAAAACTTCATGCAAGGCTCGAAATAATTTTTTTTCTAGTGCAGATCAAAATGTCCTCTCCCAAGTACATGTAGTTGGAGCAGGTCATTTTAATTTGGAGCAGGTCATTTTCAACATAATGCTTTACGCATTGTAAATTGACATATAGTGACTATTAAATGAGTAAATGACTTGATCATTTCTGACATCAATTTACTTTTTAACCCATTGTTATATTTTTAGTAATGTGTTTCTGTCAGACGAAAACCCATGATTAGTCATGCCCACTTTTTTCAGTGTTTTTGAGTTTATCGGAATTATTTTCCATTTTTTTCCTTTGCGAGCAGATGTGTGGCCTTTTCATTGTTCATTCGCAATGGAATTTAAGTTTATACCAGTGTTTTTTTTAACATCGGATTCTAAAATATTGAGCAGAATTTTGTGTCGGTAAAACGTCTGATGGATTTCAAAGTGTGTTGGTGTTGGTCAAAGTAAGTTTGGTGTTGGTCATTGTCCTTGTCCGGCCACTTATTTCAAGCCTTGATCTCATGTTACCCCTCATTGGAATGAGCTTGTTCCAATGAGAGTGAGTGTGTGTGTGTGTGTGTGTGGGGGGTGGGGGGGGGGGGGGGCATATGACATGTTTTTTTTAAGCTTTTGAAAATAAATGTTTTTTTCAAACTGCTTAACCCTTTACCCAATGCAGACGATATCAAAATTTATTATTTTAAATTTCATTTTTTCAAATTTTTCAAAACATTTCAACAAAACCTTATCATGTGACCCCTCGTTGGAACGAGCTTGATGAGCTCGTTCCAACGAGGGGTCACATGATATGGTTTTGTTGAAATTTTTTGAAAAGTTAAAAAATTTATAGTAATTTATATATTTTTTATACTTACCAATGACCCAGACATAGCTGGTGCTAACTCTTAAAAATCTAGGGCCAAACACAAATTTTGCCCCCCAATCCCCAAAATTTGCATCTAAAACCAAAGAAAACATGTCCTGAATGGCCCTCCATACTTTGTCTCTACTGCACATGCGCAGTGTCAAGGAGGTCCTGAAATTGGCGCCAATTATCATTCTTACAAGCAGTGCCTGGACAGTGCTATGTACTCAGCGGGGAGGTATGAGTTCCCAACTCCTGGGAGGGCCATCCCTGTCTGGGTCATTGGTAAGTATAAAAAATATGTAAATTACTATAAATTTTTTAACATTTTTATACTGTACCAATGACCCAGACATAGCTGAATAGTAAAAAGACTGGAGGGCCTAGGACATAGAGGAAAGTCCAATAAGCTCAACTATATAAAATAGAGTCATCCCCTCGAGGAGAAAAGGAGCATTAGGCTTTACATGTATCTTTCTTATTTTATGATAAATTAGAAAGACATAACACCCTCCATAATTGAGCATAATAACATTCATGTTCTCTATTAACATCCAGTATATCCTTTATACTAATTATTTTAAAGTAAGCCAATAAATAAAGTTAGCCCAGAGAATTGAGACTCTTTATACTCTTTTAAAAGAGTCCGAGGATTGTATATTAATGCCCGTTTGACACGTGACATATACAAATGCTTCACACCGAGCTATACTTTAAAAATATGACATGAATGAATTTTTAAACATTAACTTTACACTTTAAAACCATCCCGGTAACAACTCAGAATTACTGACTCCGGAGGAGGTATCCCCTTACTTTTCACTATAAATCAGGTGACCTAAGGGAACACCCTCCCCCCCCCCCCCCTTCCCCTTGCCCTGGGTCAAATAGCCCAGAGCAAAGACGGCAGCAGGATGGAGTCACTGCCTGAACAGAAAGCCTGCATAACTATAATTGCAACTGTTTAGAGAATGACATTCTGAGTAACAGATAACGGACCTAAACAATGCAGGTCTCCAGAAATGGACTCAATATTTCTGAGATAAAAATTTGTGAATGTGGATGGCTGAGACCAATATGCAGCCTTCATTAAATCTGTAATAGCAACACTATTTGCGTAAGCCTAAGATGTAGAAAGAGCTGTTACTTCATGAGCCGAAATCTTAAGCACAGACTGCTGAGTTGAAGATAGATTATCATAAGCAGTACGGATAGTTAATTGAATCCATCTAGCAATAGAATGGACCGTAATGTCCTTTCTATTAGGCATCAGAGACAGAAAGAAGCGTTTTCGTCCCTTTCTGATAAACTGAGATCTTTGATTATAAATACGTAAAGCTCTAACCGGACAGAGAAAAGGCCTATGCCCATCTGAAGACGGAAGGGCCTTAATAACAATAGGTTCCGGATATTATTAGGAGCCTGATTCTTAGTCAAAAATCCAACATTAGTAGTAAAGGTAATAGTGTTCCCGACACTACAATAGTGAGAATCGTCCACCGAGAGCGCATGAAGCTCACTGACTCTTCTAGCAGAAGAGAAAGCTAAGAGAAATGCTGTTTATAAGACAAGAATTTGAAATCTACTGTCTCAAGAGGCTCAAATGGCTTTTCTTTTAGTTTAAGAAACCAAGCTAAATTCCATTTAGGAATTAATCTAAGGGTTCTAGGTCTATTTATCGAGAAGTTTCTAACTAATTTAGATAAAGAGACATCAGATCCAATTGTAAACTATCATGGTGTGCATAGGTATCAGATAACATAAACCTATAACCTTTAACAGTAACAAGCTGCAGTTGATCTCGTCAAACAAGTATACTAGAATGTTTGCAATGTCTGGTATGGAGGGATCAAAAATATCAACAGAATGATCCCTACACCAACGACGAAAGGCCTTCCATGGACTTAGCCGCATAGTTTAGCGAAGAGGAGGTTCTCCTACCGTTAGAAATCTTGTCCACTGCTCGTCCTCTCGTCCTATACAATGCTTGCGGTGCAAGAAGGACCGCACAATGGAAATACGTGAAGGTTGAGACCTTGCGGGTTGTGATGAAGTTGACGCGATTCCCCTGCGAAAGAAGATCCTCTCGTGGAGGAAGTTTTCGCAGAAAAATCCCACAGCAGACACCTGAGTAGATTTATCCACGGTCTCTGTGGAGACAGAGATGCTACCAACAGAATTGCATTGTGATTGTTTTATCTTTAGCAATATTTGCTGAATCAACGGCGATGGAGGATACGCATATCCTATCATTCCGACCCACGAGATCGATAGAGCATCTACTGCATATGCTCGGGGATCCGGACATGGTGACACATACGTCTGCAACTGATTGTTGAGTTGTGTCGCAAATAAGTCTATCATTGGCCGCTCCCATTGGTAGCAAATCTGATTGAATACCTGTTTGTTGAGAGTCCATTCTGACGGCAACAAGCGACCCTTCCGTGAAAGGGAGTCTGCTAATTCATTCAGACGACCCGGAATATGACGGACCGAAAGCAGAACTTGGTGTTCTACAACAAACAGAAGGATTCTTTCCATTAAATTGAATAGCGGAACGGAATGAGTGCCTCCCTGGTTCCGGATATACGCAACTACTGTCATATTGTCGGACAGGATTTGGACATGTGCTTTCTGAATAATGTTCATCCAATGACGTAGTGCAAGCCAAATTGACATCATTTCTTGGATGTTTATGTGCTTGCCTAGAAACTGCGGATCCCAAAGACCCTGGCACTTCGAATCCGTTGGGATCAATGTTGTACCCCAACATGTTTGACTGGCATCCGTCATAATCGTAAAACTCGGGTCCGGCAACTGCAGTGGAACTCCCTGAGTCAACCACTGAATGTTTGCCCAAGTCTGAATCTCTTGTTACACTTGATTAGACAAGAGAACGCCTATAAATTGCTGAAAGCTTGCCATCGAAGAGAAGCTTCTCCGTAGACCGAAGCAACTCTGAGAGAGTTCTTCACCTTACTATCCACGCGCGTGGATGTAGCTAGGGCTGTGTCACGTCTAACCAACTTCAGGTTTGCCACTGAAGGGCGGAGTTATACGTGGAATAATCTACTGCCCTTGAAAGAAGTCTCAATGAGGATTGTATCCTGGAATTCTTTCCCTTGAAGACGTAATGATAACACCTTAGTAAGGTGGTCCGCGTATGATAAAGCGTCTAAGTTAAGTCTGTTAGACATTATTGTCGTTTCCAACGTCGTGGTTGGAATTGACATAGACGACAGTATAGACAATTCCAAGTCTTCAGCCTCATCGTCTAGACGCAGAGGAATTCTCGGTATGCCCTGTCCTGCCGTTTCGAATTTATTCCTTGAATTGATGAAAGGAAGATTTAGAGCATTTGCGGACAAGAAACCAGACTTGCCTGTTTTGGTAGCAAGCTTATATATAGCGTCGTTCAATAATTCGAATGTTCTTGTGACATTATTGGACTGTGTCGGAAAACTCAGGGACAATGTCCCTGAACCGATCAAAAACAAATTCTGTGTCCAATGACGCTATCAGTCTCTTATCCGGCATCGCGGCATTCCAGTCCGATGGAACAACCTCTGGAAGATAATGCCGGATGAAATCTATGGCAGCTTATGTTGTTCCGAAAGGGAAAGCTCGAAATCCTCCGAATCCCTTTCGCCATCATGTCGGACCCTATGAAGCTCTTGGTCGTCCGTACCTGATGCTTCAGCAGAGTGTACCGACCCAGCGTCGTCGGATTATTCCTGATCCGACAGAGATTCTGTCATTTGCTGGGATGCTGCAATAAGTTGTGCTATTTGGGATAGCACCGTCCGTCACTGAGGCCTGTAGAGTAGCGGTCTTACGTTGCTTTGCCACTGGAAGCTCCGTGTACGTTGACTCTTGCATACTTCTCTTATGCGAACGTCCGGAGTCTACAGGCCTTGTGTCCCTGGCTACCGGATGGTGTGACCTGGTCGCCGTGGATTCTCTGATTGGCTGGATATCCGTGGTCACGTAGCCAAGGTGCGGTCGTGTGCGCTGCCGTGAGGATGAGGAAGCCTTATCGACAGTCTCTCCGGACTGCCTATATAACGGAGCGTCCCGAGCGGCGGACGTATGCTCCGAATGCGAAACATTTTGGACCACAACATCTGGTCCCAGATGTTGTTGTACGAGAGAGGGACCTCTCTCGCTCGCAGCCCGGATGGACCTGGACGAGCTAGGAACCGGACTAATAGGCTTCCTCCGTTCTCTTCTCTGATCCATCGTCACTGGGTGTGCACTTTTGTCTTATTATAGTGCTCGCATCACCCAAATCTCCTTCCTGGACCGCAACGGACGAACCCAGCCACCGAACCATTCGATGAATGGACGCTACACCGGGCGAGCTAGCGGATGTCAATGCTGTCGATCCTTCTAGGGACCTCTTAGGCAATTGACATATTTCCATGAGCACTTATTGCCGCTAGCTCTTCATTCAACTATGACGACGGAGGCACACTTTTGGAAGACATCACGGAAACACTTTTGCGAACAAGAAACCAGACTTGCTTGTTTAGTAGCAAGCATATATATAGCGTCGTTCAATAATTCGAATGTTCCTGTGACATTATTGGACTGTGTCGGAAACTCAGGGACGATATCCCTGAACCGATCAAAAAAAAATTCTTGTGTCCAAAAACGCTATCAGTCTCTTATCCGGCATCGCAGCATTCTGGTCCAACGAAGCAACCTCTGGAAGGTAATGCCAGATGAAATGTACGGCAGCTTATGTTGTTCCGAAAGGGAAAGCTCGAAATCCTCCGAATCCCTTTCGCCATCCTGTCGGACCCTATGAAGTTTTCGGTCGTCCATACCTGATGCTTCAGTGGAGCGTACCGACCCAGCGTCGTCAGATATTACCTGATCCGACAGAGATTCTGTCGTTGCTGGGATGCTGCGATGCTGCGATAAGTTGTGCTATTTGGGATAGCACGTCCGTCACTGAGGCCTGTGGAGTAGCGGTCTTACGTTGCTTTGACGCTGGAAGCTCAGTGTACGTTGACTCCTGCATACTTCTCTTATGCGAACGTCCGGAGTCTACAGGCCTCGTGTCCCTGGCTACCGGATGGCGTGACCTGGTCACCGTGGATTCTCTGATTGGCGAAGCTGGCTGGATATCCGTGGTCACATAGCCAAGGTGCGGTCGTGTGCGCTGCCGTGAGGATGAGGAAGCCTTATCGACAGTCTCTCTGGACTGTCTATATAACGGAGCGTCCCGAGCGGCGGACGTATGCTTCGAATGCGAAACGTTTTGTACCACAACATCTGGACCCAGATGTTGTTGTACGAGAGAGGGACCTCTCTCGCTCGCAGCCCGGATGGACTTGGAACCGGACTAATAGGCTTCCTCCGTTCTATCCTCTGATCCGCCGTCACTGGGTGTGCACTTTGTTGATTTATAGTGCTCGCATCACCCAAAACTCCTTCCTGGACCGCAACGGACAAACCCGGCTGCCGAACCATTCGATGAATGGACGCTACACCGGGCGAGCTAGCGGACGTCAACGCCGTCGATCCTACTAGGGACCTCTTAGGCAATTGACGTATTTCCATGAGCACTTTGCCGCTAGCTCTTCATTTAATTGTGACGACGGAGGCACACTTTTGGAAGACATCATGGAAACATCACCCTGTTCTTGTTCCTCTGAAATAGAGATTGATAAACTAGAGTGACCCTGCAGAGAAAAGACCGGCATGGCCATTTCCCCGCTAACAACATACCGTGACACACACTTCCCATGTTTGTCATCCAATTGACACATACTGAACAGGAGTTAGTGCGAGTACACTGACTACAATTAATACAATGATTATGAAAGTCAGAGGAAGATTTCCTCTTATTACAATTTGAACAATATCCTTTCATTGTGAAAAGAATACAAAAAGTCCTAGTACTCGCACCAACCCCTGAAAACAAAGATACATAATAACATGATCCATTAACATAGAAAAAATAATTGAAATCAAAAAAAAATTTTGAAAAAATATTTTTCCAGAAAAGCCCAAGTTTCTGAAAAGTAACGTTGAGCCCCAATGGATCCCAAGCCTAAGTGTGGACAAAATTTTTTAAAATATTTAAAAAAATTAATGCAACACTTACGAATAATAATAATGTATCTTGTTATGATTAAACTAACACAAAGACAAGAAATCCCCCTCCACAGAGACTGTTGTCAATGTAAACAAGAAGTGTATAAACACCAGAAACATGACTCCAGGCACTGATAACCATGGCCCGAAATCAGTTACCAATAATACACTATCTGATGCAAAACAGAGACTTCCGGGGAAGAAACTGCAGAACATCAGATGGTAGATGCAGAACACTACGCCTAAACACCCATGGGTGAGGACGTAAACATGGGGAAAAGAACAGAATTCATTCTGTTACCCAGCTAAAACTCCCAAGAAATTTTAGTAATAATATTACAGAAAATATGCCAAAAGCATGGGAGAATAGCAAGGGCGGACTTAAAGGAAAGGGAGAGAGGAAACACTGAACAAGCAGTGTAACTTTATAGCAAGAATGACAACAACAGGCCCATGCCTCGAAAATAGGTAACTTAACATAATTTCATGAAAAAAATTTAAGTTACAGCCCTGATTATTTTCTGTCACTCATTTTTCCTCTCCTCCTTCTATTTCCTCTTTAGATCCACCATTTCTCTAATATTTATGTGTCTGGCATCATTTAAACTGAGATTTACAAGCACAAAGATCAGTCAGATGTGAACTGATGAAGGGCCAAACAAAGAATGATAATTGGCGCCAATTTCGGGACTTCCTTGACACTGCGCATGCGCAGTAGAGGCAAAGTATGGAGGGCCATTCAGGACATGATTTCTTTGGTTTTAGATGCAAATTTTGGGGATTGGGGGGCAAAATTTGTGTTTGGCCCTACATTTTTAAGAGTTAGCACCAGCTATGTCTGGGTCATTGGTACAGTATAAAAATATACTATTTTTTCAACTGCGGAATTTGCATATTACGCGGGCGGATGCGGGCGATTCGTTGGGTAAAGGGTTAATTAAAAAAATTAATTTGCAACTTATGCGGAAGGATGTGGTCAATTCATTAGGTAAAAGGTTAGGATGATAAAATATACTGGAATACTAGATGGGGTAGACAAAGAAAAGAATTATACATGTATCTCAACTTACAATGAGTGACTTTCCAGATCTTTTCTTCAACAAATTCATTTTTAGCTTTCGCAAGTTCAGTCCAGTCCCTCTAAAACATCTGACTACCAGTACAAACTAACATTATTTCACCCACATTCATCTTTTTATGTGATTAGGTCACAGCTAAAAATACAAAAAACATTTTTTTATTTACCGGTACCGCCAGGCCTGAAAATAAGCAGTCTGACATTAGCAGAATGAGGTCCCCAGAGGGTGAATTTGATGATGCTATCCCATGTAGTCGGCCAATTTATCCTCTGGGTACCTACTTCTGTTTAGTTTTGAGACCGTAATTCAGATTGAGGTTTAACAAAGGGTAAATTTAGTGATGCTACCCTGCAGTGCAGGGTAGCATCACTAAATTCACCCTCTGGGGACCTCATTTTGCAGATGTCAGTCTGCTTATATTCTGGCTTGGGTACCGCTGAACTATAAATTAGCAAAAAATGTTAGAGTATGAAATTAGAGAAAGCAGAAAGTATAAAAGAATAATTAGTGTGACGACGGTGAGAGCACTTTACATACAGGAAGATTTTTGTCAAATAAAACTGGTCCCAAATTTTCTATCAGTATGGTGTACAATACAGCTGTCGTGGACTGGTTATTTTCCACAGGTGGGCAATATTTCCAGGGATGCAATAATATTATATTCCAAATACTAATCATAGGAACAATCATCAATTATTTAATTAATTAAGCACCGGTACAAACCGGGGCTTCATTAATTAAAATTTACTGATGATGATTTTTATTACCTGTTAAATGCATACATGGACATAACTGCCCACGCATGGATTATGATCAGTCCATGGCGCCTGTATCATGGTTTTCAAGAGGGCAATTTACACTTCTATAGTTGACACCAGAATTTTCTCAATTGTCTACTTCCTTAAAAAAATTACTAGATGGTGTCACTTGTGTGCAAAGCACACTATAGTGTATCCCCGCATTTGCATCCTTGACTTTGTATGAATGCTTGATACAAAGATGAAATGTATTATATGACACACTAAAATCATATTGAGTGGCACAGGTGACACAGCTTCGTGAGCACCTACAGACTCCACTGCAACATTTGAGCATGGTTTTAGCGTTACGAATTACATACATGTACACTGGGAGCCTTTCGCCAGAAACGGTCTAAGAAAACAAGAAAGTGGCAACGGTGGCACAGCCACGTGGCACCCCAAAAATCTGAAACCTTCGTGCACATCTACAGACCCTACTGCAACATTTGAGCATAGTTTTAGCATTTCAAATTACATTCTCTGGGAGCTTTTCGCCAGAAATGATCTAAGAAAACATGAAAGAAAAACGGTGGCACCGCCATGTGGCATCTGAAAAATCTGAAACCTTTGTACGCATCTACAGACCTTACTGCAACATTTGAGCATGCGTTTAGCATTTCCAATTACATACCCTAGGAGCCTTTCGCCGGAAACGGTCTAAGAAAACACAAAAGTGGCAACGGTGACACAGCCACGTAGCACCCAAACAACCCAAAACCTTCCTGTGCATTTACAGACTCTACTGCAACATCTCAGCATGGTTTTAGCGTTTTGAATTACATACTCTAGGAGCCTTTCGCCGGAAACGGTCTAAGAAAACACGAAAGTGGCAATGGTGGCACAGCCACGTGGCACCTGAAAAATCCGAAATCTTTGTGCACATCTACAGACCCTACTGCAACATGTGAGCATGGTTTTACCATTTCGAAATACATACTGTAGGAGCCTTTCGCTGGAAATGGTCTAAGAGAACGGTGGCACAGCCACGTGGCACCTCAAAAATCCCAAACCTTCGTGTGCATCTACAGACCCTACTGCAACATTTGAGCATGGTTTTAGAATTTCGAATTACATACCCTAGGAGCCTTTCGCCGGAAACGGTCTAAGAAAACGTGAAAGTGGCAACAGCACAGCCACTAGGCAGCTGAAAAATCTGAAACCTTCGTGCGCATCTACAGACCCCACTGAAACATTTGAGCATGGTTTTAGCATTTCGAATTACATACCCTAGGAGCCTTTCACCGGAAAGGGTCTCAGAAAACACGAAAATGGCAACGGTGGCACAGCTGAAAAATCTTAAACCTTCGTGCGCATCTACAGACACCACTGCAACATTTGAGCATGGTTTTAGCATTTCGAATTACATACACCAGGAGCCTTTCGCTGGAAACGGTCTAAGAAAACACGAAAGTGGCAACAGTGGTACAGCCACATGGCACCCAAAAAATCCGAACCTTCCTGCAATCCACAGACCCTACTGCAACATCTGAGCATGCTTTTAGCATTTCGAATTACATACTCTAGGAGCCTTTCGTCAGAAACGGTCTAAGAAAACATGAAAGTGGCAACAGTGGCACAGCCATGTGGCACCTGAAAAATCCAAAACCTTCGTGCGCATATACAGACCCTACTGCAACATTTGAGCATGGATTTAGCATTTCAAATTACATACCCTAGGAGCCTTTCCCTGGAAACGGTCTAAGAAGACACGAAAGTGGCAACGGTGGCACAGCCACGTGGCAGCTAAAAAATCCAAAACCTTCGTGCGCATCTACAGACCCCACTGCAACATTTGAGCATGGTTTTAGCATTTCGAATTACATACCCTAGGAGCCTTTCAGCGGAAACAGTCTCAGAAAACATAAAAGTGGCAACGGTGGTATAGCCACGTGGCACCTGAAAAATCCGTAACATTCCTGCGCATCTACAGACCCTACTGCAACATTTGAGCATGGTTTTAGCATTTCGAATTACATACCCTAGGAGCCTTTCGCCACAAACGGTCTAAGAAAACACAAAAGTGGCAACGGTGGCACAGCCACGTGGCACCTGAAAAATCTGAAACCTACGTGCACATCTACAGACCCTACTGCAACATTTGAGCATGGTTTTAGTGTTTCGGAAAACATACCCTAGGAGCCTTTCACCAGAAACGGTCTAAGAAAACACGAAAGTGGCAACGGTGGCACAGCCACGTGGCAGCTGAAAAATCCAAAACCTTTGTGCGCATCTACAGACCCCACTGCAACATTTGAGCATGGTTTTAGCGTTTCGAATTACATACCCTAGGAGCCTTTCAGCGGAAATGGTCTCAGAAAACACAAAAGTGGCAACGGTGGCACAGCCACGTGGCACCTGAAAAATCCGAAACCTTCATGTGCATCTACAGACCCTTTTGCAACATTTGAGCATGGTTTTAGCATTTCAAATTACATATCCTACGAGCCTTTCGCCACAAACGGTCTAAGAAAACACAAAAGTGGCAACGGTGGCACAGCCACGTGGCACCTGAAAAATCCGAAACCTTCGTGTGCTTCTACAGACCCCACTGCAACATTTGAGCATGGTTTTAGCATTTCGAATTACATACCCTAGGAGCCTTTCGCCGGAAACGATCTAAGAAAACATAAAAATGGCAACGGTGGCACAGCCACGTGGCACCTGAAAAATCCGAAACATTCGTGCGCATCTACAGACCCTACTGCAACATTTGAGCATGGTTTTAGCATTTCGAATTGCATACCCTAGGAGCCTTTCGCCACAAACGGTCTAAGAAAACACAAAAGTGGCAACGGTGGCACAGCCACGTGGCAGCTGAAAAATCTGAAACCTTCGTGCGCATCTACAGACCCCACTGCAACATTTGAGCATGGTTTTAGCGTTTCGAATTACATACCCTAGAAGCCTTTTGCCGGAAACAGTTCAAGAAAACACAAAAGTGGCTACGGTGGCACAGCCACGTGGCACCCGAAAAATCCGAAACCTTCCTGCGCATCTATAGCCCCTACTGCAACTTCTGAGCATGGATTTAGCATTTCGAATTACATATCCTACGAGCCTTTTGCCGGAAACGGTCTAAGAAAACACAAAAGTGGCTACGGTGGCACAGCCATGTGGCACCCGAAAAACCCGAAACCTTTGTGTGCATCTATAGACCCTACTGCAACATCTGAGCATGGATTTAGCATTTCGAATTACATATCCTACGAGCCTTTTGCCGGAAACGGTCTAAGAAAACACAAAAGTGGCTACGGTGGCAAAGCCACGTGGCACCCGAAAAATCCAAAACCTTCCTACATATCTACAGATCATTTAGCAACACCCTAGTGTAATTTTAGAACTCCGAATTACATAGGTTGGGACTATTCAGCAAAAAAGTGAAAAAATAACGCATTTTTTAAGTGGTTCCACAGAAGCCGCCTGGTGGCACAAAAATTTAAAAGTTGTATTTTTGGGTTGCACAGACCCTATTGAACAACTGTAGAAAGTTACAGCGTTTCGAATTACAAAACTGGACGTACGGAAGTACGGACGTACAGACGTACAGCCGTACGGACATACGGACGGAGATCATGACAATATCCCCGCATTTTTTAAAATGCGGGGATAATAAAGAACAGTGTTGGTTGGTTATTCGAGGTATAATTATAACAAAAGCATTTAATTTGAAACATGTTGAGGCGAGAAGAAACATGTAAGAATAAGCAGTTGGTTATATTGGACATTTCAAACAATGCTCTATACACTAATTTATACACCCCCCCCCCCCCTCCCCCCCCCTGTTCAGCAAGTTTATAAATGAGAATATTTGGAATTATTCTTGTCGATTGTAGAGCTGTAGGTTTTTAAATTTCTTGTTCGGTTTCAGTTTTGGTTTTTCAGGTGGACAAAAACCTCGGTTCGGTTCGGTTTTCGGTTTGTTCATGAGGCCAAGTAAAATTCAGTAAACTCATTCTTATGTCCGGAGTCATAACTGAATGGTAGTGAAATTGAGTGAAACTCAATGAATGCCCGAAATAAGCTATAATACATGAAGAATCAGGAAGGCCAATATGATAATTACCTAAATATACAGAACTTTTATTGTACTTAGCCATTTTTCAAGGTCTGACACCTACACGCAACTTGAGGAAAGCTGCAAACACAACTAAACTGAAATGTCAGAAATTCACAGAATGTAGCCTTCCCAGAGTAGTGAGAGTACCCAGACACTGCCATTGGCAGTGTCTGGGTACTCTCACTACTCTGGGATGGCTACATTCTGTGAATTTCTGCAGCAAGAGAGTATTTAATAAAAAACGAAAAACCTTAGATTATGGGATGTCGACGGTTTCGGTTTCGGTTTTTTAAAAAAACTAAAAACCTTGGTCCGGTTTCGGTTAACCTACAGCTCTAGTCTATTGAGCCCATTGGGTTTTAGTGTTTGAAGTTTGTTAATCCAAAATGCTTCACGACCCCCTCCTATAAGCTGTATTTTGTTGATTAATTTGTTCAATCCCAATAATCTTAAAATTGTTTATACTAGAGTTTTTGGTCAGAAAATGATGTGGTACCGGTTCATTCATAACCTCAAGTTTTATTCTACTCAGATGGTTTTGGATTCTCTCATACAATTTTGTCCCCGTCTCTCCCACGTACACAACTTCATTGCACTTGTCACAGAGAATCCCATATATCACATTCCTGGACATGCAGGTGGTTTTTTTTGCCTATGTAGTAGGCTGTTCCGTTCTTGTCTGCGAATTGTTTTGTTTGGAGCATAAACCCACAGACTGCACAATTTTTCTCGCATCTATCAGATCCCGTCCCTTGATTGTTAAACATTTTATTATGCTTGCTATGGACTATAATATCTCCCAAATTTTTCAGTCTTTTGTACAAAATCAGGGGAGGTTTTTCGAATGCCAACTTCATGCGTTTTGAGCGGTGTAAAATGGGCATCCACTCCTGCGTTATTTTACCGATATCGGGGAGGCGCCGCAATTCAGTGACCACAAACAGGACTCTTTCGCCAGTTGATTTGTTGGATCGTTTTTTAAGTAACTCTTCACGCTCGATTTGGTCCACCTTTTTCAGTTGTTCGTTTACAAACTTCTCGCCGTAACCTCTGGCATGCAGGTGTTGTTTTATATCATTTTTGTGGCATTCATATTCAGCAGTATCGGAACAAATTCTTTTCACTCTTGAAGCTATTCCATATGGTATCACTCTTCTAGTGTTGATTGGGTGATCTGACTTTGCGTGCAGGTATTGTTGCATGTCCGTGGGTTTTGTATATAAACCGGTTTTAAGAAATCTGTCTTCAATTTTGACTATCGTGTCTAAGAATTCTATCCTATTTTCAGCCCACCTTAAATCAACCTGTATTCTTGGGTGTATCGTATTTGCCAAAGAATGATATTGTTTCAGAGACTCCAACCCATGTGTCCATACTCCCCAGATATCATCAACGTACTGTACCTGTTCAAGGGAGTGTAACTTCAATGCTTTTAACAATTTCTCTTCCCATTCACCCATATATGTGCATGCATAATTCATCCCTAATTGCAAACCTATTGCAACGCCATCCATTTGTGAATAATGTCTTCCTTGAAATGAAAAATTGTTATTGTCCAAAACAGGTTCTATTAGTTTCAACTCTGTTGGGAATAAATTTCTTTTATTAGAGTTTTCTAGTGCTTTTTTGCATGCTAATATACCTTCATTACGTGGGACGCTTGGATCTAGTTTCTTGACGTCCACACAGTACATGCTGTTTTCAGGGAGTGGTTGGGGTATACAGTCCAGTCTGTTCAAGAAATGTGTGGTGTCGCGTATGTAGGATGGTAATGACTCAACGTGTTGTTTTAATTCAGACTCCATCACTTCTGCTATTTTCTCTGTTGGGTGGTTTATTCCCTAAATTATTGTTCTTAAAGGGGCTTCATTTTTATGCATTTTGGGGTTACCTTTTACTCTTCCAGCCTGTGGCTGCTTAGGTATCATGTACGCTAATACTTTTTTGTCTATCAGTTTGTTTTTTCTAGTTTTTTGAGTTGGCTTTTAATCTTATTTTCTCTGTCAGATTTACAGGTACTTCTTTGTATATTGTTTGGTCCCCCAACTCCATCAAGATCTCATTTTCATATTTAATTGCATCCAAAACGGTTATTCCAGACCCTTTATCGGCTGGTCGCACGACTATTGTATTATCATTTAACAACTCTTTCAGAGCCTTCTCTTCCATTTTTGTTATGTTGTTTCGAATGCGTTTTTTTACGCCCTTCAAAATATCTTCCTGTACTATCTCTAAATAAAGGTCAAGGTGCTTATCTCTACATTCTTTAGAAGTCCACGGGTTGAACTCTTTAAATTTATCATTAATATATTGCTGTTTATTGTCTAGGAAATACTCACATAGTCGCATTCTATTGTCTACGAAATACTCACATATACACATTGGAATGGCACTTAACGTAACGGAATATCAATTAGTCAAAAATGAAAGCTGCTTAGAAGGAAGAAATCTTCTGGGCATGACGGCAAATTGACGAAGTTATATAAAATACAGTTAAAACTAGAAGTCCTGTCATGAAATGCGCACAAATAGCACGTTGATATGCACGTTATGGCCCAAGTAAAGCTATCAAATTCTGTACATATGGCCTGTGCACAAGCAATGTTTCAGCCAATGGACCTCCGGGTAACCCGGAGGTCCATTGGCAGAAACATTGCATGTGTTTGCTATGAGTAACCAGGAGAACCTGCCGTGGTTTGGATGCCATTCGATATGGCAAATGCAGGCAGTTCCAACGCGCTATTAAGCCTACATAAGCACACTATTCGTGACAGGACTTCTAGTTTTAACTGTATTTGATGAAGTGTGTATATATATATATAGATTTTCTGTGCACCTAATCGGCATGATGTTCAACTCCTCCTTTGTCAATTATGCATACTTAAAGAAGTGACATCAAATCTTAGATCGCAAATTCTCAATGAAAAGAAAGTGACAGTTTTGTCAGTCGACAGAGGAGACGTAATAATCTCAGGTGCACATGCAAAATTATTGAACAACAGAGACAAAAATCAGGCCTTTAAAAATAGCACGAACTAGCATTTAGTTTGTGCACCGTTCGAGCAAACGTCCTGTAGCTTAACCTTTATTCTGTTGATACAAGTTCTTTTTTGTAATGTGAAACATCAACTGAAAAAGTGAAATGGGTTCAGCAAAAAAAAAATGGGCTACGCAAATTTTTTTTGCTTAACGAAATTTCTGGTTAAGCAAATTTTTAATTTTTAAAGGCCTGAAAATAAAACCACTTGTGTTTCTGGTCACCTAACAGACCCTATTTTAAGCTTGCAACCCTATTATTTATTTATTTATTTATTGGAGTTTAAGGTCACATATTTCTGCACAATGGCTAATCATGACCACGACAGTTTTACGGGTGGAGAAAGTCAGAGTACCTGGAGAGAACAGAACTACCATGCAACTGTCAGCTCCCCAACATACTAACTCCACACCAGCAGGGTTAGCATTAGTTAGAGACAAGTGCACCCATCGACGTGCAGTACACCTTAGTACACAATGCCACCGTACACCCACATGGGCAATGTGGGTGAAGTGTCTTGCCCAAGGACACAATGCGGTTGCCACGGGTGAGATTCAAACCGAGGACCTACAGTTAAAACTAGAAGTCCTGTCATGAACTGTGCGCTTATCTAGGCTTAAATGCGTGTACGAATTGCATCCAAAGCACGGCAGGTTCTGCTGGTTACTCATAGCAAACACAGGCAATGTTTCAGCCAATGGACCTCTGGGTTACCCAGAGGTCCATTGGCTGAAGCATGCTTGTGCACAGGCCATATGTACAGAATTTGATAGACTTACTGTGGTCATAATGCGTAGATTAACGCACAGATCGACATGCTACATGTATTTGTGCGCATTTCGTGACAAGACTTCTAGTTTTAACTGTAAACCAACCTATTGGCTTGTAGTCTGCACCTCTACCTACTGAGCCATCGATCATGCCCCCTTGCAACCCTATAAAAACGTTTTCATTATCTTGATGTGCATAGCATAAGTAACATGCATCTGCAATCATCAATACAGATGATCGAGAGCATGGGTGCGTCGGTTTGGGATACTCCAGGCAGGATGGTTTGTCGCAAGTTGGTTTGAGGCCTTCAGGAAAAATTGGGGCAGGCCAAGGGGCTGTGGAATAGTGGATGTCAAAAAAGTGTTTGTTCAAACTCTGCTACTAAGCATAATTATTTATATAACAATGAGCCTATGCACTATGTACTGAGGCAAGTTGTTCTAGATACGCCTTTTGGTCAGAATAATTCAGACAAATATTAAAAAAAGAAATCTTCTGTCGGAGTGTCCCCTATTTTGTCTACACGGGTAGAAGGCGACAAATCACATACCCACCATACACCCCACCCTCACCTCCTGCAAGCTCATCTAGTTTCTGCATAGTTTATTTGCTTTATGTGCATAATAGGTCAATTCCAATTTGCCTCCTGATTCAGTTTTATTAACAACTTGATGTTGTTACATGTAGATTTTGGCATGTCTTACTTAACTCACAAAGGTGACAGGAATAGTAGGAACCATCAGAACTGCACAAAATTACTCATTTTAGGTTTGTAAATGAGATACATGTCTATCCCACCCCAGGCCTGGCATTCCTAAAAATGCAGGAGGGCTAAAAATTGCTTCCCTCGCCTGGCCTACAGTTAAAACTAGAAATCCTGTCACGAATTGTGCGCTTATCAAGGCTTAATTGCACGTAGGAATTGCGCGCAATTGCCATATCTAATCATAATGTCATCCAAAGCACGGCAGGTTCTCCTGATTACTTATAGCAAACACAGGCAATGTTTCTGCCAATGGACCTCCGGGTTACCCGGAGGTCCATTGGCTGAAACATTGCTTGTGCACAGGCCATTTGTACATAATTTGATACTAGTAGCCTTACTATGGTCATAACGCGTAGATTAACGTGCAAGTTGACGTGCTATTTGTGCGCATTTCATGACAGGACTTCTAGTTTTAACTGTAGGGGAGCGATTATTTATTTATTGGGGTTTAAGATCACATACTTTTGCACAATGGCTAATTGTGACCATTAGGGGTGCGATTAGCTCTCTTCAGGCTTACAAAAGTTAAAAGTGGCAAAAAGAAGTTTTACTACTAATCAATTCTGCCTCGTGGGTTTTGTACATTTTATTTGGCGTTGCTAACAGGGTAGTCTCTGTGAGACGGCTACGTTGTCCCTTCCACACCTCCGGGCCTCAGCAAGGCCCGGAGGTGTGGGAGGGACAGTGTGGCTGTCTTACAGACACCAGTAACACAGCACAGAGATCTGAAAAGATGTGGGTTTTAGGAATAGGCTATTATGGTAGTCATTATTTTCTATGGCCAGGAGGGCTAGTTTTCGCATCCCCCCCCCCCCCCCCCCTTAATTTTTTTAAGGCGAGCGAATAAATCGCTCTTCTGAAAATACCAGGCCTGCCATCCCCTCCCTTGGCCAAGAAGCCTCATAGTCATAATGACTATCATGGGCAAGATAATACCTGGTACCCCAATACATTGTAACTGATGCAGAAAAACACTAATATAAAGATACAACTTGTTTCTAGAGGTCAGAGAGAACAATTAAAGTCGACTTTTAATTGATTATTTTTCTTCAAGAGTCAATTATGAAATTTCATAATCGGGCCACCTCTAGGCAGATTGCCTTCACACTACACGCTATTATTATATGGAGACTGCACTGCTGCCATATTACTTGCAATGTATCATGACATCTGTTTGAATTTCTAAGAATTACGAGATTGTTTTTCGATGACAATTTGTGGTATCGCATGAAATATACATGTCCGTTGGCAATGAAACCCTTCATCAATACAAAAAAATGCAGACACAGTGTTGGCCTTTCCTCAAATGCAGTCCTGTTGCTGCATCGTAGTGTTTCGAATATTCGTAGCAGACTAAGTTCCAGGAACCATTGGTGCCTGCTGTCAATTCTGTGAGTTCAATGCATGAATTTTTCATGTCCTATACATCACAGCCTTCATTTTGATGTATAATTTGTGTATATTTCATTTAAGGTCTTTAGGAACAGCCGAATTTCCCCAAATGGTCAAAAACAAAATAGTTCTAAAACAACTAAATTAAACGATTTTCGTACAAACGGTGACAAGCTATGATACTGGTTTGATCTAAAGAATATTTTGTTTGCTGAAGTTGTAAACTAAAAAATAATTTTATTGTTGAAAATCAACTTTTAAAATGTAGATCGCACTAACAACAGGACGGAAAATCCACGCACGCAACTCTTAAATTAATGAAACCAAAATTAATCCAAAACATATATCTATAGCACTTTACCGAGAAATGAACTCTGGGGTGATTTTAAAATTAATTAAAACATGTTTTTAATGTCCATTCCAAAATATTTTTCCAGTCATGAGTGATGACACCAAGACATGACACCTTAAGAGACAAATGGCACATGCAAGATGTACATAACACCTTGGCTGATGTATTTGGTGCAGATATGCATGAATGTTTGTTGACATTGATTGCTAAATCCAAACATCTAACACTGACAGAGTTGTACAATGTTGAACCTTCTTATGAAATGGCAATACATGATACAGCTGACTGGTCAAGGATAAACACACTAATTATTTTGTCTCTAACACTAGATGGCCAATCATTGTTCAGTTGATGGTAAACAGAACAAATGAAAAGAATGAAACTCCAGTGAATCCTAAGCATGCATTCTTAAGGACTAAGGTAAAACATCTTAATATTGATACTAAAAGAATCTTTCAGAGTGGAGATTGAAAACCTGTTTTAAATAATTCAAAAAGCACATCAAAGTTTATTTGACGGTAAAGTGCTGCAGATACATGGTTGAGATTAATTTTGGTTTCAGTAATTTAAGTGTTCCAAATGTGAATTTTTAGCTCTGTTGTTAGTGCAATTTGCAATTTAAAAGTTGATTTTCAACAATAAAATCACTTTGTAGTTTGAAACTTCAGCACTCCAAATATTCAAAACAGTACCATTGCCAGTTATTGCTTGTAAGTTGTATGAAACTTGCGTGTTTTGGAACCATTTGTTTTTGTCTATTTGGGAAACTTCGTCAGTTCCTATAGTATAGACCTTAAATTTAGGGAATGTCATAGATGGGAATTTCAAAGTAAACAAATTTCCCTTACTTATATAATAATATTATTAATATAGCAGCACCTCAATATACTACAGTACAGGTACGAGCAACTCCAATGATGGAAAAATGGTTGAGGCGTATCTCCTCATTCACTGAAAATTTACTCCCGTCAAAGGCGATCGACAAACTGTACCGCCCATGAATTGCCACATCACGCTCGAGAGCAGAAAACCTGTCAATCGGTGAGGACCAGTTGAATTATCTAACAACTGCAACCGGATTAATGGGATTAATGAGGTGTGAAGATTTCTGTTTTCATTCAGCGCGCCATCTACAAGGGAAGTAACTTTCGTTCCTTCAATGCCGAAAGACGACATATTTCTACTTTCGTGTATCGAATATCAACAAATGGGAAATGACACTTCAAAGTAAAAACATCAGAAAAATGGGGGAGATTCAATGAAAACGATACATAAAAGTATTGAAAGCTATTTTTACTGATGATGCTTATAGACATTATCAGGACATGCAGTTGGTAACTTTAAAAGAAACGTTTGTTTTCACGATCTGATGATGCAGTGTTTGCCGTCTCCATGACAGTAACATTAACAAGGCAATGCCCGTCTATGTTTGTTATTGTGCTGAGAGCAGTGTAAATAGAACCGGCTTTGTAACAATTGTCCGATTGTATTTGAAATGATATTCCCGCTATCGATATTCCCAATGTGAAAACTGAAGCCTTCAAAAGCCTTTTAGTTAGCAGACTTGTTTATTGGATATGTAAATCGGCATTCACTGAGACACACAAGACTGATTTTATTCAGTGATTGAACAGACAAGTGTGACTTGTAACCAACCACTTTCCTGTTTACTTGGAGTTATTCAGTGATAAGATGGCACTTGATATACTGTGAACTGTTTTGTGTTAGTTTGGATGTAAGTTGTCAAATCCAGTCTGTTTTCTGTTTGTGACAAATGAAAGTTTTACCACCTAAAGGATTATAGAGGTGACTGGACACTCATTAAATTTTAACCCTTTAATATGGAGCTTTTTCACATTTTGTTAATTTTTTATTCTCTGTAAAGGTAATATAATTCACCATTCCTGTATCAATATGAGACATAGTACATTGTGGAAGGATTACCATGGAAACCCTCACTGAATGAAGTTTCCATCTGATAAACTCCTTTAATTTTTTGTTTAAAATCACAAGAAGCATGAACATAAGTTCAGCCTGGTGGTCCATTGACTGAAACTTTATTCATGCTTCATACAGAACAGTGAACACAAAAGTTGTGCCAAAAAATTCTCAAATCAGATTACAATTCTTACACGAGTTTGTATCCATTTCATAAATAAAATATAGCAAAACTAAGACTGAATCAAGAAAAAGAAACAGTACAGTATTCCAATTATAAAAGAGGACAGAGAATTGGATCGTGATCCAGGCAAAATTTTCTGAGCACTTTTCTCTTTGCAGTACTATAGAATCTAGTCTGTTGATAATGGCATGCAAAAATACTGTATCACAGTACATTACGGCCACTGTGGACTGGTCACTTTTCACGGATGAGCAATATTTCCATGGCCACAGTAATATGATATTCTAAACACTAATTATAGGAATAATTATCAATATTTTAATTGACGAAGTTCCGGGTACAACCCGATGCTTCATTAATTAAAATTTTGCTGAATACGATTTTTATTACCTGGTAAATGCATGTGTGGACATAACTGCCCATGCATGGATTATGACAAGTCCACCGAAGATGTACTGTGCCTCAGGTATATTTTTAGTCTGCTAAAGCATCCTAGTTTGGAATTCAAGGGATTAGCTTCATGTTGATTTTTGTCCTGTGTCATTTTTGCTAAATTTCGACCATTTTAGCTGACTATGGGATGGAGATTATACACAAATACAATGAGTTTGGGCACCCAATCCAGTCCAGTATACCTGTTCCAAAAATGTCCTACATATGGCCCTGAGACTCCCAAGATCAGCCCCAAAATGTTTTTTGTCTATCACTAGCCCTTCCCTCCCCCACCCCCCCCCCCCCCAAAAAAAAAAAACAAAACATTTTATCATCAAGTTTAACTGAAATCGGCCCCTTTGGTACAAAAGTAGGCCCTGAAAGTCCATGCTGGGGGCCTAGTGGTAGGCATTTCAGAATGCAAGCTCAAAGGCCTACACACTTGACATAAAACAGAGTATTAACTCCTCATTTGCTGGCAGATAGTCCTGCCTAGGGCAAGGACTAGTTGCCAATGAAATCCAGTAAAGCTGACGTAGATTGGTCACTTTCCATGGGTGGGCAGTATTTCCTCGGATGCAATAATATTAGATTCCAAACACTAAATACTGGAATAATCATCAAACATTTAATTAATGAAGCACCAGGTCCAACCTGGTGCTTCATTAATTAAAATTTTCCTGATGATGATTTTTATTACCTGGTAAATGCATGCATGGAGATCACTGTCCAAGTGTGGATTACGAGCTGTCCACGGCGACTGTACTGTGAATATTATTTAAGCACTTTATCCACATATTCTCCCTTGTTGATTGAATTATCTGTTTGACAAATGATTTCTTGAATTAAATTTATAGGAATTTTCTATCAAATATAGTCGTGGCTGCTTCACAGCAGCCATGAAAAAATATTTTTAAAATACTCAGCGAGTTAAGAGTTAATTAACAGAGGCTTCAAGCTAACCCTTTTCAGGCTACAATTATTTCTAATTTGTACAGATCAGAGTTATGTAACTTACGGCTCTGCAAGAGTCAAAAATGTGAAATTAAAAAGTCCTCAAGTCAAACGTATTATAAACAAATTTCTATAATTTCTTCCCAAGTGATTACTTGTAAAGTGAATACATTTCTAATGAGTACCTGCACAATCAGTCCATTTGGTTATAAGTGATTTTTGTTTTTCTTTCTGACAAAATAGAACAAAGAAATCCCTCTGTGTCATTTCCCATACATGTCAAATATATAAAGAGAGAATAAAGAAAAATGCCAAGGGGAGGTGGAATGCCGGCTGGCAACAAGACCGCTGCCAGAATGGAACATGAGAATGCATACAAACTTCATCAAGAGAGGGTGAGTATTTTTTATCTCTGAATATTTTTTTATATCGTAATTTTGATGATAGTGCACCCATATATACTAACTCCTACTTTTATTTGTGGATATAGTGGAGCCAACTTTACTGAATATTGCTTATTTGAATAAGCCTGTTAATTGAATATACAGTTGAAACTAGAAATCCTATTATGAAATGCGCACAAATAGCACATCAATTTGCACATTAATCTACGCGTTATAAGCATAGTAAGGCTATCAAATTATGTACATATGGCCTATGCACAAGCAATGTTTTGAGCCAATAGACCTCCGGGTAACTCGGAGGTCCATTGGCAGAAACATTGTCTGTGTTTGCTATGAGTAACCAGGAGAACCTGCCGTTCTTTGGATGCCATTCGGTATGGCAATTGCGTGTAATTCCTACATGCAATTAAGCCGAGATAAGCGCACAGTTCATGACAAGACTTCTAGCTTTAACTGTACTTTCAGAACAAAACCATTTACCATACCATAAGTTCAAATTTGGTTGTTAATTGCATTTAGGTTATTGAGTAAACTCCTGTACATTGCGTAAAAAATCTTGTAATATGCCAAGAAATTACCCTGACAGACACCAAATCTATTGTCCAATTTTTTCCACTATGTAGCTGTACGTAGTACAATTTTTCATCAGTCACTGTAGTAATACCTTGAAATGAATATACAGTACATAGAGAGTGTATTGTCAGTAAATCACCTGTGGAGTTATGATTTCTCTCAAGCAATACATGTTAATTTGATGCAAAGATTAATTAGTATAAGCAAAGTTTCAGCCAATGGACCTCCGGGCTGAACCTGGAGGTCCATTGGTTGATACATGGCTTGTGCTTCTTGTGTTTCTATACAAAATTTGAGAGTAGCACCTTGGGTGGTACCTCCACTCCATGGGCGATTGGGTGACAATCCACCCTCCATGTACTGTAACCAAAATAGCATACAAGTATACATATTGAAAATTCCAGGTGCAATTGCACTCCCAAGCAATCTGAGGAGGGCATTTGTTTTGCACTCCTTGATTTTCTAGACTGCCAGGTCTGTAGAATACAGAGAATGGATCAAATCCCTGTTCACCCGCCACAGAAAGATGTGGAAATATAAAAATTTCAACCTGAAAATTTTTCCCATAATACAGTAGAATCCTCTTAATTGAATATCCATTTTGCCAGTGAAAATTATTCAGTTAACAGGAGTACACGTATACAATTAACTGGGATTTGGTCAGTTTCCTGTGTTCTGGAGGTAAATTGAGCATTTATTCTATTATATCTTGTTTGACAGAGCTCATAGAGCTCTGTCAAACAAAATATAATAGAATAAATGCCTGTATTGGATGTAGTGAGGCTAAAAAGGTTGCTAAATATGGGGAATTTGGTGCGTGTCACAGTAATTTTTTCACCATATTACAAAAATTTATATACAATTAACAGGAGTTTACTCTACAACCCATATGCAATTAATATATCAAATTTGTACTGAAGGACGCGTGGTGGCATAGTTGGTAGAGGTGCAGGCTGCAAGCTGAGAATCCCACCTGCGGCAACCATGTTGTGTCCTTGGACAAGACACTTCACCCCAATTGCCCATCTGGGGACATGGTGATGTCGTGGACTAAGGTGTACTGCACATCGATGGTGCACTTGTCTTCAACCAATGCCAACCCTGCTGGTGTGGAGTTAGTATATTGGGGAGCTGACAGTTGCCCGCCATTGCTCAGTGGTTCTCTCTGGGTACTCCAGCTTCCTCCACCCGTAAGACTGTCATGGCCATGATCAGCCACAGTGCAGAAATATTTGACCTTAAAACCCCAATAAATAAATATATTTGTATTGAAGGTATGGTAAATGGTTTTGTGTTTGAAAATTGTATTCAGTTTACAGGGATATACAATTAAGAGATATCCATTTAAGTGGGCTCCACTGTACAACTATTATTTTATGGTTGATACATCATGGAGTGAGAAAAATAAGAATGTCAAATGACTATTTTATAAAAATTTCAAACACTGTCCAGAACCATTGCCTCAGATTACTTTAACCATCTGCACACTGATGCCAGAATACCAAAATTTCAAGTAGCAAGCTTTTTCCATAATGCAACTAGGAATTTAAACAATTCAATGTTACTTGACAAAGCTCAATGAGCTCTGTCAAACAAGACTGAATTGGTTAACTTCCTAGTTGCATCATGGGAAAATTTTGCTGCGTGAAATTTGGATATTTTGACATCAGAGTGCAGAGGGTTAATTGACTACCACTGTTAATTGAATAATTCTCAATGGCAAAGTGTTTTTTCAGTTAATAGGGTTCTTCTGTATTTTGTTCAGTAGAACCTGGTACGACTATAAAAAAGTGATGTACATGTACAGAGAATTTCACCCTTGCTTTAAAAAGGCAACAGAAACACAAGTGAAGTTTTATTATTGGAATGAGGTTTTTGGGGTTTTTTTTTGACAAGTGAGCCAGTTTTCACTGTCACATTGGTGACATTTGTATTCCATGAATACAAATGTAACCAGTGTGCTAGTATAATTCCAACACAGGTGACCCTGTCTGTCGAAAGTGTCATTAAACCCCAATAAATAAATGCTAGTTTAAACTACCATACAGTTAAAACTAGAAGTCCTATCATGAAATGCACACAAATAGCACGTTGATATGTGTGTTAATGTACGCATTATGGCCCAAGTGAAGCTATCAAATTCTGTACATATGGCCTGTGCACAAGCAATGTTTCAGCCAATGGACCTCCGGGTAACCCGGAGGTCCATTGGCAGAAACATTGCATGTGTTTGCTATGAGTAACCAAGAGAGCCTGCTGTGGTTTGGATGTCATTCGATATGTCAATCGCTCGCAATTCCAACACGCAATTAAGCCTAGATAAGCGGACTATTCGTGACAGGGCTTCTAGTTTTAACTGTATTAGCAGAGCCGACAGAACATTTTTGAAGAAGTGGGGGGGGGGGGGGGGGGGGGAAGGTGGGATGGGGGAAATATAAATTAGAGAAGGAACTCTACATCAGTATACCAAAATTTGCTTGTGCAGAGTACAATATACATATACAGTATGGCCGTCATGGACTGGACACTTTCCATGGGTGGGCAATATTTCCACGGACACACTAATTATAGAGGAATAATTAAAAAAAATTGAATTAATGAAGCACCGGGTAAAACCCGGTGCTTCATTAATTGAAAGTTTGCTGATTATGATTTTTATTATCTGGTAAACACATGCGTGGACATCACTACCCACATGTGGATTATGACCAGTCCACAGACTGTACTGTAGTGCTGAAATGGTTAGCCGGATAACCGGTTTGAAGTCGGTTACTTACCTAACCGATTAAAAAAAACGTCCATCGGTTATCCGAAATATCAATAGTGATCGTCATTCCACATTTAAAACGTAGTAAATCTGCTGCTTCTCCTTTGGGATAGATTACACACTCGAAGCAGTGCTGTATATATTGAGAAATAATCGACTTTGGCGTTCAAGACGTCATTAATGATCGGCAATTCCTGTGAGTTCTGAGTAACCGCACAAACTATTCCGTAGTATGTATACAAACGAACGTTGTTGAATACTCGATAACGTTTGTTTGTATACACACTACGGAATAGTTTCTGATGAATACTGCTTTCCAATCCCTATAGTTTTGATCCCAGATTCAGTGAAATAATGACAATGGTTAACCGGATATTATCCGGTTATAGCTCTCGGTAAGTCGGTTGTGAAAATGAGCCAACTGTTTCAGCCCTACTGTACTGTATAGTAAATTGTCCTATTTTATTAGCACACACATACACATTGTGATTTGCGAGGGAATTAATATATCATCAAAAGACTTGGATGTTTAAATATATTCAAACATGTATAAACACATTCTGGGGGTAACTCAGTGCCAAGCAATGTATTATACAGTATGGAAAAAGTACACCAATTTCAGTTTAAATTTGAATCACCGCAGAATGGCAAATTCTAGTTTGTTGATAGTCAATGGTGAGTACAGTATGACTGCCATGGATTGGTTACTTTCCACGGGTTGGCAATATTTCCATGGATGCAATAATATTAGAATCCAGACACTAATTATACGAATATAATCATCAAAAATTTAATTAATTAAAACTTTGTTGATTAGGATTTTTATTTCAGTACAGTCGCCGTGGACTGGTCACTTTCCATGCGTGGGCAATATTTCCACGGACGCAATAATATTAGATTCCAAACACAAATTACAGGAATAATCATAAAAAATTTAATTAATGAAGCACCGGGTACAACCCGGTGCTTCATAAATTAAAATTTTGCTAATGATGATTTTTACTACATGGTGAACAGATGATAACTGCCCACATGTGCATTACGACCAATCCACAGCGACTGTACTGTACCTGGTAACCTCATGCGTGGACATCACTGCCCACGTGTGGATTATGACAATCCACGGCGACTGTACTGTGCAACCTTACCAGTTCATTCTTGTTTGAAAGAAGGTTAATAATTTATCAATTTACATGTACATGCAGTGTGGAAGTGCTATTCATTAACTTTTTTAGCACCACCTGCCAAAGTCAGCAGAGCTTTTCTGATGCTTAGTTGTCCATCGTCCATCCGTCCATCAAAATATTGTTTGTCTGGGCCATAACTTTTTAACCACTAAATATTTTTTGACAAAATTTTCTAACAATATGTATTATCAAAAGAGAGTGTGTTGTGAATTATAATGTAGTATGTGCTGCTCAAAGTCAAAGTCATAGGCCCTATTATGTCTGAGATGGTTTTTGTGTCTGTTTTTCATGATTTGGTCTTGATTGCACAATATTTTATTTATGAAATCTCAGGGCACCTGTCTTTTTATAAGTATAAAACTGATTGCAGTCTGATCAAGAAATATACCATTTTTGTTATCTCATTATGGGAGAACAAAAATATGCTGGATGGATGATAATTGCAGGAAACATGCAAATGTTCAGAACTGTAAAGGCATAACCCATTTTCCAGTTTGGGGCATAATAAAAGTAATATGTTAGGCTAAAGAAAATCAATCTTTTGATTCCCAGGCACTGGCACATTTTTGTTTTTTGGAATGCGTTCGTCATTTTATTTTGGAGTCAAAATTCAAAATGTTCAATACTGCCATGTGATTTTAGCGGTATCACATCACAATTTGCGATGCATTATGTCCAATACATTGATACAGTATTGTTATTCTTTTCATGAAAAGCGACACAGTTCTCATATGTATACAAAATAAATATTTATTTAACTGGTTGAGGGTTAGATTATTTTGGGTGGTCTGAATTTGTTCATCAGAAATTGTTCTGTTACAAATTATTGAAGAGTGCCAATAGGCACTCTCCAATAATTTGTAATAGAACAAATTTGTATAAACATACTATTATTTACGTTTAACTGAATACGAAAGATGGGCAAGGAAAATGTTACTTTTGCATTGGTATCCTAATTTTTTTGAAAGGCCTGATTGTGGCTTCTAGCACTCACTCAGTTAAAAAACTCCTTATTATTTTTTATCTCCATTTTTGTTGTTCTATATTGATTTTGTGTTGTGTGGTCACTGTTACAAAAAAAAATCTATCGGCAAAATCAACATGGAAGCTCTAGTATTTAATTTTAGGCTCTTACAATTGGATTTTAGGCATCAGAAACCATTCCGTCAGGAATAAAAAATAAAAATAAAAACTGCCCTCCCTCATTCGTTTTGAAAAAAAAATACCTGAAAATCATTTATTTTTCCCCCTGGGGGGGGGGGGGGGTATATAGGAATCACCCTGTCCGTCTGTCTGTCCGTCTGTCCATCCTTATAAGCGCAACTCCTCCTGAACCGTGTGAAGAATTTTCATGAAACTTTACACAATGGAAGAACTCCACATGAAGATGTGCATGAAGCAATATAATTCCGTTCTGACATTTCCAAAGGGAGATAATCTAACTTATACCGTCTGTCCATCCTTGTAAGCGCAACTCCTCATAAACCATTTGAAGAATTTTCATGAAACTCTACACAATGGAAGAACTCCATATGAAGATGTGCATGAAGCAATATAATTCTGTTCGGACATTTCCAAGGGGAGATAATCTAACTTATACATTTCAGGCGTGGGGGAGGGGGGGGGGGGTATCACTTTGTGAGTTTTCTCACAGTACATCTAGTTTAATTTTGTTTGGCCTTACAATGCATGCATGAAAAATATAAAGAAGTCATTAATTGAAAGTTGAATATGTTTTCACTTTTGGAATTCACTTTAAAAGAATCTCCGAAATCCAGTATAACTATTTCCATCAGTTTCTTGAATCCTGCACAGTTTGTAACATGTGACCACTGTATTTTTACATCCTTTGCGATTGTATATTTTCAAGTAGTGTTTGATATGGCAGTTACCAATTTTTTATAACCCAAAAGTTATTGCACAGGGTTACTCATATTTTCTGGTTATAAAATATGAAAAAAATTCATTATTAACTGAGTAACTAACCTAGGGCTGTCGCGATTATTCGATTAGTCGACTAACCGTCGACTATTGAAGTAGTCGACGTTTTTTATTTTTAGTCGATCGTCGTTCATTTTCAAGGTGGTACACGT
Source organism: Pictodentalium vernedei (assembly GCA_031216915.1). Lineage (NCBI taxonomy): Eukaryota > Metazoa > Mollusca > Scaphopoda > Dentaliida > Dentaliidae > Pictodentalium > Pictodentalium vernedei. The sequence continues at coordinate 51,891,336 of CM062292.1, forward strand.
CTACTACACGTCGGGGCTAAATTGCATTGTTTTGTGAGGTGAATGATCAATGAAGGTGAATAACTTCAAATATCTAACCATAGTTAACATTCATATCCGGAAGACTGTACGACTGTCACTGACTGTGTAAGAAAGAACACTCACAGTTACTCGAGAAGAATAGATTCTTCTGAATTTCTCCAGTCTTGTACACACGAATGCACCCATTGGAAAACCCAAAGTGCGGAAGTGACAAAATTATGACGAAAGTCAGAACGTCAGATCACTTCTCAAAGTTCGGAACTTCAGACTAAGATCCAATTTTAACAACTGACGAGGGAATGCATAGATCTCAATGTTCAAAATTTCGAGAAACTTATTGCAGAAAGGAAACACATGCAGGAACGTTCTTTGGTAAATTCATTTTAATTCATCGGCTTCAATCTAGTTCAAACTTGGACCCGCAGTCAGTAATATTATTTTTGGGGTTGGTACGTCCTACAGGACGTACCAACCCCAAAAATTATATTACGGACTGTGAGTCCAAGATTGGACTACATGTAGCTTCAGTCGGGACCGATTTGTTGTTCCCACAACCCCACTTCGTCTGAACACACTGGTGCCATTGTCATTTTCAGAGTTTTACGAACAGAAGAATGATTTGCTAAAAAATCATGGGAAGCGACTATTAATCGACTAACCGTCGATTACTGGTCACGATTATTCAATTACAAAAAATGATAGTCGCGACAGCCCTAAACTAACCCTGTGCACTGAAAAGTCATTGGTCTTTGTGTCAGTCTCATCTATATCAACTTCATATCCAATATAATAGCCTAAACCAGCCAGTAATATTCTCAAAAAACATTCAAACTCAGTTTATAGCACATCACTACAGTTAAAACTAGAAGTCCTGTCATGAACTGTGCTCTTACAGTTAAAACTAGAAGTCCTGTCATGAAATGCGCACAAATAGCACGTTGATATGCGCGTTAATATGCGCGTTGTGTCCCAATGAAAGCTATCAAATTCTGTACATATGGCCTGTGCACAAGCAATGTTTCAGCCAATGGACCTCCGGGTAACCCGGAGGTCCATTGGCAGAAACATTGCATGTGTTTGCTATGAGTAACCAGGAGAACCTGCCGTGGTTTGGATGCCATTCGATATGGCGATTGCGCGCAATTCCAATGCACTATTAAGCCTACATAAGCGCACTATTCTTGACAGGACTTCTAGTTTTAACTGTAACTTGCGCATAGGAATTGTGCGCAATTGCCATAATGAATGGCATACAAAGCACAGCAGGTTCTCCTGGTTACTCATAGCAAACACGGACAATGTTTCTGCCAGTGGACCTCTGGGTAACCCGGAGGTCAGTTGGCTGAAACATTGCTTGTGCACAGACCATATGTACAGAATTTGTTAGCCGTACTATGGTCATAACGCGTAAATTAACCTGCAGATTGACGTGCTATTTGTGTGCATTTCATGACAGGACTTCTAGTTTTAACTGTAGAATGTGGATTGTGGAATTTTCTTTTTTTTGTGAATTCCAAAAATGAAAACATATTCTATTTCCAATTTAATAATAGCTTGTTTATTGTGGTAATGGACATAATAGCATTTCTAATCAATTGATAATAGGTTTTACAAAAATCAATGTTGTTCTGACTTTTTATTTAATTGACTCATGCCATGCACCAACTGAGGTGTCTTTGGTAACAAGTGGCAATCAGGATTTAAAGAAATGACTTTATTGATCTTCTCATGCGGCTGATTTTAATTAATTGTAGTTTAGCTTTCTCGGTGCTGAAAATTACATTTATGACCTTACTGAAAACTACAGTTAAAACTAGAAGTTCCGTGATGAACTGTGCGTTTATCGAGGCTTAATTGCGCGTAGGAAATGCACGCAATTGCCATATCGAATGGCATCCAATGCACGGCATGTTCTCCCGGTTACTCATTGTAAACACAGGCAATGTTTCTGCCAATGGACCTCCGGGTTACCCTGAGGTCCATTGACTGAAATATGGCTTGTGCACAGGCCATATGTACAAAATTTGATAGCCTTACTATGGTCATAACGTGTAGATTAACGCACATATCGACGTGCTATTTGTGCGCATTTTGTGACAGGAATTCTAGTTTTAACTGTACTAACTGTAATAAGAGGTATGATTTCTGTAGGCAGGTATTTTGGAGAGTGTCGCAGCACCCATTTTGCCTGTTAGAAATGTACACTTAACAAGAGTATTCAATTAACAGGAATTTGATCATTTTTAGCTCAACTTTGACGTAATTCAAATTTGAGGTTATGCCATGGCCCATCAACAATTCAATACGGCTCATACTAGAGGCCGTATTTAGGAACCGATCTTTACAAAACTTCTTGAGTACCTTTGTTATCACCGTGGGATGAGAATGAGTGTTTTTGGGTGCGGTCCAAAATTCAAGATGGCCACCAGCAGCCATTTTATACCAAAATGAGAGCAATCAGTTTTTTGTACAGAACTTCTGTATGAAAGTTCTGATTTGAATAAATTTTGTATGAATGTTTAGTAACATTGAATACATCACCTGTAATACAGATTTTTTTCTCGTGCAGACAGTATCCAAATTAGATGGACTTTGATTTATTCAGTGCTACTTATACACAGTAAGTGCACATGTCAATACGGCTCAGGCTAGGGGCTGTATTTATGAACCAATCTTCACGAAACCTCATGTGTACCTTTGTTATCACCTTGGGATGAGAACAAGTGTTTCTGGGTGCGGTCCAAAATTCAAGATGGCTGCCAGCGGCCATTTTGTACCCAAATTAGGTCCAATCAGTTTTATGTACACAACTTCTATACGGCTCTCCTAGGGGGGTTTGATCATCCCCTACTAGGCGGGTCCTCAGGTGGCGGATAGAGGACGGCCTGCTCAATTGGGCAGGTTTGCTAATTTCTAATTGGCAGGTTTGCTCAATTGAGTTGGTTTGCTCAATTGAGTTGGTTCGCTGCGAACTACATAAATATGCAGCCCTGGACCAAAATGATCAATCCTGCTAATACCATCTGGCAGGCACCTTGTTCTCCCATGAGGTGCGTTCCGAAGGCCCCGGAAGAAGGAATCCTGGCAGTTGAGGACTCGTAGCCCCGGTTAGGGCAGTCTCCGGGATGGAGCCCTGGTCTCCATTTCGGAGATAATGTTGTTCAACACACTGCTTTGGCCCCAATTTCGGGAGTAGAAGGATGGTCCGTTCTGGCCAATCAGGAGCCCCCACCCAAAAAAGTACTGGGTGTCACGTCGGGGGGCATTTGGTGGCCATTCAGTCAATCATTTCTTTTATTCACAGAACATAATTGCCATTGTGTATTGTTTTTAAACACTTTATATTTTAATAACCACTTAGTTTTGCTGCGCTGTCTGTTTCGGTTATGCATGGCAACCTTTTATTACAGTGTTTTATACAGTGATTGATTGGATGGCCGCCATCTGAAGACCTGGCACTTCCACACACGGGCCAATCAGTCAGTGGTATGCCTCGGCATCAACACTGACTGAGTATACTGCCCCATACCAGGTATGTGGGAATACTGGCAACCCGGTGGGTTCACTGCATAGCAGTAACCCTACCCCTTGTTGGACTCCATGGTGGGTGGGAGCCAGGGCAATGAACAACCTATTTTCTCAACATGGCAACAACCAAAAAAAATCAAAAACGAGGATATGCATTAGATTTAACTGATTCTGATTCTGACTCTGATCATGAAAAAGATAACATTATAGTAAACAGTTGGCCTAAATTTGTTATAGTTTATGCAAACAATGAAGATCAAAAGGCATCAAATATTAACCCCTTTGCATTGGCTAAAGCCATCAAGGGTATAGCTGGCGACGTGAAAAATGTTCGAAAATTATGATCAGGTGCCATACTAATTGAATGTAGACGAGAAATGCAGGCATTCAATTTATTGAAGATGGATAAACTCGTCGATATGGAGGTCAACGCCTTTGCGCATAAAACTCTAAATAGCTGCAAAGGCGTTTTACGTACTAGGGAACTGTCAGGCATTGATGTACTAGAAATACAAAAAGAATTACAATCACAGGGTGTCACGTATGTTAAAAGGATTGAAATAAAGAAAGAGGGTAAAACTATTCAAGAAAATTCATACATTGTAACATTCAACTCCTCTCAGCCACCAAAATCTTTAAAAATAGGATATATGAACGTCGGAGTGGATTTATATATACCAAATCCACTTCGATGTTTCAGATGTCAGAAGTATGGCCATGGCCAGAGTAACTGTAGAGGAAAGCAAATTTGTTTTAAATGTGGCGAAGAACATCAAGACCAGTGCACTAATCCCATCAAATGTTGTAACTGTCAGGGCAACCATGTGGCTGCATCAAAGGATTGCCCTGTCTGGAGAAAAGAAAAAGAAATTCAAAAAGTTAGATGTGAACGACAGATCAGTTTCAAAGAGGCCAGAGACATAGTATCATCAATGCCTGGCATGAATTTATCATCACCTACATACGCTAAAAAATTGACTCAAAAATTACCAACAACGTCAGTGAAATGTCAAACTCAATACACATGGCTTAGAGGAACAATTCCATCTTTAGTACAGGGCTTCACAATAGACCAACCCGACACACAGTCAACTCACACAAATTCCACAACGCAAACAACAGAGAAATTAAAAGATAAATTTGAACAGAAAAAAGAACAAAACCTCAAACCAGAACCTACAGTTTCAAAAACAGGGGACAAACCAGAACGAAAACTAGAAAACATTACGCCTAAAGCTGTACAAAATAAAGACCATATCACTAATTCAGAACACAAAAGTGAACAAAATAAAACAAAGTCTAAAACACAGCAAGAACAAAAATCTCAACACCAGAATCTGAGTCAGAATCAAACGAGAAAACTAGAAAAAGAAGAAAAAAGAAAAGAAAAAATGAAACAAAAACAATTATCGGACAGAATACCTAAGGTGCTTCAAAACCCTGTTGTTCGTAACAGGTTTGAAGGCCTTGAGGGAATGGAGGTAAGTGATTGTATCGAGGACACCTTCGAACACTTACGTCCGACTTCCTCACAGAATAGATCCCCGCGGAAAAATTCACCGAAGAAAACCTCCGGGGCTATTTCGCCCATATGTCCACCCTCTAATTCTTCAATGAAATATGGCTGATACAAACAAAATTAATATAATACAGTGGAATTGTCGAGGTTTTAGAGCCAATTTTAATGAACTGGGTCTTCTCAGCCAAAAATATAAACCTGCTGCTTTTTGCCTGCAGGAAACTCTTTTAAAGAAGCCCGAGGCTCAGGATCATTCAGCTTTTAAGCATTATACTTCGTATAATGCCTGGGCAGATGATAATGATCTTCATGTTCGTGGAACGAGTGTCTTGGTTAGGAACGACATCATTCGCAGTTCTGTACCACTACAGACAAATTTACAGGCTGTGGTGGTACGCCTAACTTTGGACAAAACAGTTACACTTTGTTCTATTTATGTTTCACCAAGTAAAGCCTTACAACTGAATGACCTTGAGCTGCTGGTCCGACAACTCCCAACTCCATACATTTTGTTGGGTGATTTTAACGCACATAGCCCCCTTTGGGGTAATTCCTGCAGTCAAGAAGATGCAAAAGGTAAAACTGTAGAAGAGTTCATAACAAAATATGACTTGTGCTTGTTCAATGATGGGTCAGATACTTACCTGCACCCCGCATCTGGTTCTTACACGTCAATTGACTTAACAATTGCATGCCCTTCTGTCTTCCTTGATTTTTCATGGAAGGCAGAAGATGACTTGTGCGGGAGTGACCACTTTCCGATTGTGTTGGAGAGTGTAGTTCTGGCGGATGATGAGAGGGTGCCCCAGTGGAACTTTAAAAAGGCTGACTGGGACACTTTCTCATCGCTTTGTTCTGAACATCTCACACGGGAGAAATTTCAGGACAGTACTGACCAGATTGAACACTTCACCACAGAGTTGATTGACATTGCAAGCCAAGTCATTCCTAAAACCTCGGCAAATCCAAAACATTTCCATAAACCATTTTTCGACACGGATTGCAAATAGGCTATTCATCAACGAAAAAAGGCTGAACGGGATTTTAATAAGTCACCAACGACGAATAATTTAGATAAATTACGTATTGGTCGAGCACAAGCCCGACGGCTCATCAAACAAAAGAAGAAAATGTCCTGGCAAAATTATGTTTCAAGATTGAATCAAAATACCCCCATCAAAAAGTTCTGGAAAATGATCAAGAAAATTAAAGGTAAAGAATCAAAATCTACAGTACAGCACCTCGAACATAATAATAATAAAATAACATCTAAAAAAGATATTTCGAACACCCTAGCTTCTACCTTTTCCAAAAATTCCTCTTCTGAAAATTGCACTCCGCAATTTATCCCTGTTAAAAGCAACAGGAGAAACAAAAACTAAAATTCCAATCTGATAATGATGAAAATTATAATGAACCATTTTCTATTGATGAGCTACTAGCGTCATTGAGTAAAGCAAAAGATACAGCAACTGGTCCTGATGAAATACATTATCGGATTTTAAAACATTTGCCAAATTCATCGCTCAAGCTTTTACTTTCTATTTTTAATGATATATGGGTGACTGGCCAGTTTCCATCTTCCTGGCGCAAAGCAACAGTCATTCCTATTCCCAAGCCTGATAAGGACCACCGCAATCCAAGCAACTATAGACCAATAGCGCTCACTAGTTGCCTTTGTAAAACCATGGAAAGAATGATCAATGATCGGCTTGTTTGGTTTCTGGAATCGAACAATCTGCTGGCAGATGTTCAATGTGGCTTCAGAAACCAGAGAAGCACGGTTGATCATCTAGTCCGCCTTGAAACGTTTATTAGAAATGCCTTTGCCAGAAGAGAGCATGTGGTCGCCGTGTTCTTTGATCTGGAGAAGGCATATGACACTACGTGGACGTATGGGATTTTAAAAGACCTCTTCAACATGGGGTTGAGAGGCAGAATGCCACTTTTTATTGAAAATTTTTTAAAGGACCGCAATTTCCAGGTTCGTCTTGGGTCAACATTATCTGACCCTCACGACCAGGAATTGGGAGTACCTCAGGGTAGTATTCTATCTGTTACCCTTTTTTCAATAAAAATCAACAGCATTGTTACAGCTATTGAAACAAATGTTGATTCTTCATTGTATGTAGATGATTTCCTCATCTGCTACAGTGGCAAGAAAATGCCTGCTATTGAGCGCAAACTTCAGCTATCCTTAAACAAGGTTCAGCTCTGGGCTACTGAAAATGGTTTCAAGTTTTCAAAAAGTAAAACAAATTGTGTTCATTTCTGTAAACTCCGGAAACACCACCTGGATCCGGAGTTATTTTTAGATGGAACTCCACTTAAAGTTGTAAAGGAAGTGAAATTCCTTGGCTTGTTGTTTGATGAGAAACTAAGTTTTCGGTCTCACATCAAGCAACTAAAAATTAAATGCAAGAAAGCACTTAATCTGCTAAAAGTTGTTGGCAGCACTGATTGGGGTGCTGACCAAAAAACTCTGCTCCATCTGTATAGAGCTCTTGTACGATCAAAGTTGGATTATGGTTGTGTGGTTTATGGTTCGGCTAGGAAATCCTATCTGAAACCTCTTGATGCCATCCATCATAGTGGTATCAGAATTAGCCTTGGAGCGTTTCGTACGTCACCTATAGATTCTCTTCTTATCGAAGCAGGTGAGCCTTCTCTTGAGAAGCGTCGAATTAAACTCTCTTTGCAATATGTCTCAAAATTATCTGCAAATCCTTCAAATCCTGCTTACTGCTATGTTTTTAAACCTCTAAATAAAGTTTTTTTTGATAAAAATCCAAAACAGATTCCTCCACTGGGACTCAGAATCAAAACCCACATGGAGGCTACTGGTGTTGCTCCAGATTCTGTGGCAGAAAATCGTAAACCAAATATACCCCCTTGGCGTCTGTCAAAACCCAAGGTTATTATAGATCTGGCCTCTTCTAAAAAGGCAAACACAAATTCTTTGCAATTTAAGCAAGCGTATGCCGAGATTAAGTCTCACTATAGAGCATACACTATGTTCTATACAGATGGATCCAAGGATAATGATAGAGTGTCATCTGCTGTTGTTAGTGGTGATCAGACCAACTCAACCAGGATACCTGATACGAGTTCCATTTTTACAGCTGAGGTAAAAGCTATTGACCTTGCGCTCGATGAGATTGAGGCTGAAGAGGAATGGAAGTCCATTATCTTCTCAGATTCTCTTTCTTGTTTACAGGCTCTTCTCAACCCCAGGTTGAAGAACCCTCTAATCTTGTCACTTCGTGAACGACTTACTGTAATGAAGTCTGACCAATATGATGTTGTGTTTTGCTGGTTACCTGGACACGTTGGTATTGCTGGTAACACCAGGGCAGACAGTGCAGCAAAACAGGCTCTGAGTAAGCCAATCACTGATTTTCCAATTCCTTACAGTGATTACAAGCCGCTTATTTCTAAATACATCCGGTCTTTGTGGCAGTCGGAATGGGATGGAGCTACCAATAACAAGCTCCACCGATTCCGACCAACTGTGTCTGATTATTATCCTCTTTCTCATCTTTGTCGAAAAGATCACGTTATCCTTACACGATGTCATATTGGTCATACCAGACTCACTCATAGTTTCTTATTGGAGGGCACTCTGCGACCTGAATGTGTTCCTTGTCAGCAGGGGCTGTCAGTGGAACACATTCTTTTAGATTGTACAGATTTCGATCACGTTAGGCGGCAGTTTTTCACTGTGGAGTCTCTTAGAGACCTTTTTTACACTACCAGTCCGCGCAAGCTTTTGTCTTTTCTAAAAGAAATCAACCTTTTTAGCAAGTTTTAGAGCTTTGTCTTTTAATCTTCCCATCATGATTTGGTATCAATAGGTTGATTTGTATTATATTTGTTGTTCTTCTTTCATTATGAATATTCATTTTCACATTTTCATTGTATTATCGTTCATCTATCACAATTTTTTTTTTTTTTTTCTTTTTAAAAGCAGTCCTGACCATTACCTTTTAACTCATTTTCATGACTTTCTCGCCACGATATGGGCTTTGTTGCTGATGTGGCGTTAAGCACCAATAAATAAATAAATCTATACGGCTCAGATTAGAGGTCGTATTTATGAACCGATCTTTACGAAGCTTCTTGGGTACCTTTGTTATCACCTTGGGACGAGAGTGAGTGTTTTTGGGTGTGGTCCAAAATTCAAGATGGCTCCCAGAGGCCATTTTGTACCGAAATTAGGTACAATCAGTTTTTTTGTACAGAAATTCTATATGAAGGTTCTGATTTGAATAAATTTTTGAATGAATGTTTAGTAACATGGAATACATCACATATAATACAGGTTTTTTTCTCCTACAGAAATTATGCAAATTAGATGAACTTTGATTTCTTTAGTGCCACTTATACACAGTTAGTGCACATGTCAATACAGCTTGGGTAAGAGGCTCTATTTATGAACCGATCTTCATGAAACTTCTTGGGTACCTTTGTTATCACATTGGGATGAGAATGAGTGTTTTTGGATGTGGTCCAAAATTCAAGATGGCTGCCAGTGGCCATTCTGTACCAAAATTAGGTGCAATCAGTTTTTGGTACAGAAGTTCTATATTGAAGTTCTGATTTGAATAAATTTTTTAATGAATGTTTAGTAACACGGAATACATCACACATAATACGGGTTTTTTTCTCGTGCAGAAATTATGCAAATTAGATGAACTTTGATTTCTTTAGTGCTACTTATACACAGTAAGTGCACATGTCAATACGGCTCGGGCTAGAGGCTGTATTTATGAACCAATCTTCACAAAACTTCTTGGGTACCTTTATCACCTTGGGACAGAAACGAGTGTTTTTTGGGTGCCTTTTATGTACAGACCGTTATAATACTTTGCATGTACCTTTGTTATCAGGTCAATACCTAGATGTGTGTCATTGCTGTGTCACATACTATACATGTACATGTCTTACACAAATTGAGCTACAGTGTCATTGACACTTTCATTCTACATTGTAAAATGATCATTTATACAGTATGGCCACAATGGGCTGGTCACTTTTCATGGATGGGCAATATTTCCACAGATGCAATAATATTAGATTTCAAACACTAATTATGGGAATAATCATCAAAAATTTATCCACAACTCAGTGCTTCATTAATTAAAATTTTGCTGATGATGATATTTATTATACATGGAATCACTGCCCACGTGTGGATTACTTTCAGTTTATCATCATTATTTATATACCCACAATTTAAGTTTCAAGATGTTTTCAGTTTTTTAACTGTAGCTCCAAATGAATAATAATAACACTTTACCCAAGGAATCGTCCGCATGTGCCCACGTAATATACAATTTCAGCAGTTGAAAAATTTTTGTCCAAAATTTCAAAAAAATATATTTGTAGACATTTTTGAAATTTGATAAACTAATATTTAAAATAATTTTGATATCGTCTTGTGTTGGGTAAAGGTTTTTCGAACCACATCACCAAGGCATGCTGATTCGTTCTGACTGTGATGCCTCAAGTCTTGATTGTGGTACTTATGTTCAGATATCTGAACAGTTTTTGATATACCGCTATACCGGTACCGCAGTATTTTTTAGCTCAACTTTGCCGAAGTCAAATTTGAGGTATTGTCATGGCCTGTCTGTCCCACCGTCAACACGGCTCGGGCGAGAGGCCATATTTTTGAACCAATCTTTACAAAACTTCTTGGGTTCCTTTGTTATCACCGTGGGACAAGAACGAGTGTTTTGGGGTCCGGTCCAAAATTCAAGATGGCCACTGGCAGGCATTTTGTACAAAATTAGGTGCAATCAGATTTTTGTGCAGAACTTCCATATGAAAGCGCTGATTTGAATAATTTTTTGTGTGAATGTTTAGTACCATGGGATACATCGCATAAAATACGGGTTTTTTTCTCGTGCATAAATTATGCCAATTAGACTAACTTTGATCTATTTAGTGTTACTTTCAGCACTGTAACTGCAAATGCCAATACGGCTCGGGCTAGAGGCCATATTTATGAACCGATCTTTACGAAACTTCTTGGATATCTTTGTTATCACAGTGGGACGAGAACGAGTGTTTATGGGTCCGGTCCAAAATTCAAGCTGGCCACCAGCAGCCATTTTGTACAAAATTTTGTGCAATCAGTTTTTTGCTCATAACTTCTATATGAAAGCTCTGATTTGAATAAAATTTTGTGTGAATGTTTACTAACATCACATATAATACTCTATAATGTCCCATTCTTTAGACCATTGCAGTCATCTTGTAATTGATTTACTTTGGTTGACGTGGTCACAACAAAACTCCTTTTTCTCTTATTCATTATTGTTGACTTGGTCACAACAAATACTGATTCCTGTCATATTCATTATTGTTGACCTGGTCACAGCAAATACTAATTCCTGTCGTATTCAAAGTTGAGCCACAGTGTCATTGACACTTTCATTTGAATACCGATACCGATACCGATACCGGTATTCTGTTTTGAATATTGTGCAACACTAGTTCTATTTCTCAATAAAATTGTGATCTGGTCACGACACACTTACTGCACTGTGGTTCAAGATTTCAGAATAAAATACAATGAAATCAAGACTGTATCTAAGAAATGAGCAGAAAAAGTATCCAAGATTCTATCATTTCCTTTTCAACAATAATTCTTCTTCAAAACTATTAACCATAACATCACTATTACTGGTACAGTGGAGCTCATTTAATTGGATATCTCTTAACTGTATATCCCTGTTAACTGAATATAATTTCCCAACACAAAACCATTTTCCATACCTCCAGTACAAATTTGACCTCTTAACCCTTTACTTAACGAATCACCCACATCCGCACACGAAATTTGCAAACTGAGCAGTTAAAAAAAATAAATTTGTTCCAATGAGGAGTCATATGATATGGTTTTGTTGAAATTTTTTGAAAACATTTAAAAAATAGTAATTAAAATAGAGTTAAAACTAGAAGTCCTGTCACGAAATGCGCACAAATAGCACGTCGATCTGCGCGTTAATCTACGCGCTATGACCATAGTAAAGCTATCAAATTCTGTACATATGGCCTGTGCACAAGCAATGTTTCTGCCAATGGACCTCAGGGCAACCCGGAGGTCCATTGGCAGAAACAGTGCCTGTGTTTGCTATGAGAATCCAAGAGAAACTGCCGTGCTTTGGATGCCATTCGATATTGCAATTGCGCGCAATACCTATGCGCAATTAAGCCTAGATAAGCGCACAGTTCGTAACAGGACTTCTAGTTTTAACTGTAATAAATTTTGATATTCTCTGCGTTGGGTAAAGGGTTAATTGAATAATGGTTATAGAGGAAACTCCTGTTAATTGAATAAAAATGCCTGCGAGGGGGGGCACGGTGGCATTGTGTACTAAGGCGTACTGCACGTCGATGGTGCACTTGTCTTCAACCAATGCTAAGTTTTTGCTAACCCTGCTTGTGTGGAGTTAGTATGTTGGGGAGCTGACAGTTGCTCACCGTTACTCAGTGGTTCTCTCTGGGTACTCCGGCTTCTTCCACCTGTAAAACTGTCACGGTCATGATTAGCCATTGTGCATAGCTTTGTGACCTTAAACACCAATAAATAAATAAATATATTGAATAAAACTCATGTAATCTGTCGAGAAATTACTCTGACTCACTCCAGTTTTCCTTTGATTATAGACCTATTTGGCCTCAGCTCATCCAATACAGGCATTTAATCTATTATATCTTGTTTGAAAGAGCTCATGGAGCTCTGTCAAACAAGATATAATAGAATAAATGCAAAGTTTATCTATATAATACAGGAAAGTGACACAATCCCTGTTAATTGAATACTCCTGTTAATTGAACAATTGTCACTGACGAACTGGCTATTCAGTTAACAGGGTTCCACTGTATTAGACACTAATTTTTTTCAAAACTAATAACCGTAAGGCCACACAAAGTAGATCTTCAGTTTCTCCGGCCATTATTTGTAAAATTGCATGCGGGCGAGCGGTTTTTTATTTTATTTTTTATTTCAGTAATTACTTCTTTGCCATCAAAAGTTCATGTTCTTGGTTCAAGTTTTAGGCCTCATAATCTACAGAATAGCATGGGTGGTGGTGTATTTCATCCCTTGAGTGCAAGAAGGCTTTGCAATGCTAAAGCATTGCAAAGCCTTCTAGCACTCAAGAGACAAATTCATCAATTTTTTCAACTTGGGTAAAATATCAGACATAAACCATTTAATTTTTATTTTTTTCAAGTTTAAATTGGTTATAAAAAGAGAGCATGCGGCAGCCAAAAGGACCATGCGGGAGGGCCTGAGAAACACATTTTATATTTTTTTTTAGGCCTAACATCAATATTACTGGTATTAGACACTTAGCTTGTCTATTTTGATTGAAAACATGCATGGAACTCAATACTTATTTCTGATTTCTATTTCAGCTGCAAAAAACACATTCAAGAGTGGATCATTCACCACCCAAAAAACACCCACATTTGGCATACAAACTCAAGCAAGTTCAGGTAAAATATATATGTGTTAATTCAGTGTTCCATTTCTGATGTGCACCTAAGTCCTATGTTGCACATCACTATAAATGCAAGTGAGGTACATTTTTTATCACATTCCTAAATTATGAGCAGTAGAATACAGTACGTGGAGAGTGTATTATCACGAAATCACCCGCAGAGTGGAGATTCCACCCAAGCAATAATTGCAAATTTTTGCAAATCCTAACCAGCACAAGCAAAGTTTCAGCCAATGGACCTCCAGGTTAAACCCGGAGGTCCATTGACTGAAACACTGCTTGTGTTTTTTGTCGATGGGTACAAAATTTGAAAGTTATAGCTTGAGTGATAACTCCACTCCACGGGTGATTTAGTCACAATCCACTCTCCACGTACTGTATATCAAATAATTTCTGCACAAGTCAACAACTGGGCGGTATTGGAATTTTGAGGTCAGTATCGGTTTCAATTTTTTAAGGGGGAATTGGTGTGGTATGCTGTATCTGATGTGCCTGAGGTTTGCTGATAGAACCAAAGGGGAATTCACACCAGAAAATACAGAATAAATTGTTCTTGTTAGCTCACCTGACTGAAAGTCAGTGTGAACTTTTGCCATCACTTGGCATCTGTCGTCCGTCAACTTTCGCAACTTGGTCTTCTCCTTCAAAACCACTAGCCCAAACCCAAACAAATTTGACATACAATATTTTGGGGATATTCTCTTTCCAGTTTGTTAAAATGAACTCGGTGCCTCAAATCATATCTACAGTAAATTTGTGACTTGTTCCAAACACACCTTAACTTTTAAAGGCTACTTCAGGCTTTTGCAATCCCAGACCATGTTCTCTTAACATACCATTATTAGGAGGTCCTGCTGTCAATAGACAAATACCCAGGTGGCAGCTGGACAGTGATTTTTAGTCCTGTCTTGGCTGCCTGTGACAGGACTATAAATCACTGCTAAGCAACTGGATATGTACAGGTTGTAGTCCAGTGGGAATTCTGGTTAATTGCCCAGACCCGTATGGCTTAACAAAACTGAAAAGAAAATCAGTCACTTTCATGAAAATGTATAATTTAACCCTTTACCCAATGAATCGACCGTATCCAAATTCAGCAGTTGAAAAAATATTATATTTCAAAAAAATTCAACAAAACCATATCATGTGACCCCTCGTTGGAACGAGCTCATAGATCACGTTCCAACGAGGGGTCACATGATATGGTTTTGTTGAAATCTTTTGAAAAATTAAAAAAAAATGATATTCAAAATAATAAATTTTGATATCGTCTGCGTTGGGTAAAGGGTTAACTGCTCTTAAACCCCAACAAGGCCTTATAAATACTGCGTGTAGAAAATTTGAAAATACATATGGCTTTGGTATTCAGTGGTTCGGTTCGTTTTTTCGGTATCCCCATGATATCGGTATTGTTTTAGTTTTTCAGTACATTGCCCATCTCTTACAATAACCCAGGTGTACCTGGGAATAGGGCTCAGGTGGACCTAAGTAGCGGCATGAGACAAAACACTAAAAGAGTAAAGTATAGATGGTCTGGAATCAACAATCTGATAAGGCACACATGAAATACAGGAAAAATTCCAAGAAGAATCATTGATTCCTGTCTGACAAAACACAAAAAAAAAAAGAAAAGAAGAACTGGAATCAATGATCTGATGAGGGGTCACATGATATGGTTTTGTTGAAATTTTTTGAAAAATAATATTTTTGTCAATTGCTGAATTTGCATATCACGCGGGCGGATACGGGCGATTCATTGGGTAAAGGGTTAAATATTAATGCCTTGAATTGGATGCAGGATTTTGTTTCCATTCATTAATTTCAATTTTCTAGCTTTGCTTACATGTATGTAAGGTCAGAATGCAATACGCCTGCACGTGGTGCAGTGTAAATGTTTATGTGATTTTCTTTTGTACAAGTTATTTTCATCACTATATATCGGGTTATAACAGCTACTATTTATTTATTTATTTATTTATTTATTTATTTATTTATTTATTTATTTATTGTCCTCCGACAGTTTGTCGGAGGACTCTTTGTAATCAGCTGTGTCCATCCATGCATCTGTCCGGATTGATGACTAAAGTTTGGGTCATCGAAATCAAAACCAAATTTGGTGTACATATCCCTTACCCCAATGATTAGGTGAATTCTGAATACCGGCCGAAGCTCTGTTTTACTGGTAAAATAGGACACAGTCACCAATGCTTGGGAGGTGCAAACCCTCTCTAAAATGGGCAATATGGCTTATTAATGCTCACTCCTGGTCTTGAGTTGATGCTCATCTTGTGGTCATGATTAGCCATTGTGCAAAAATATGTGACCTTAAACACCAATAAATAAATAAATAATAAATAGATAGAATATCGGCTGATCTGATAATTTGTGTTGGAGTAATGCCCCTTTTTCAATGGTTTTCTGCCCAATTTCGCAACTTTGGAAATTTGGTGTCCGGATAAAAACTTCAGTTTGAGTTCTTGAATCAACACCAGACTTTGCACATAGGTCTGTCTCAAGAGTATGGAGGTCAAGTTCGAACTTGGGTTTGGTCCGACCAAGTTTGGCTGAGTTATGCCCCTTTTTCCGTTTTTTTACTGAAAATTGTATGCCCGGCTGATAACTTTACTTTGAGCTATTGAATCGACACCACATTTTGTACATAGGTTTGGTTTATGAATATGCAGGTCAAGTTCAAATTTGGGTTCATTCCGACTGAGTTGCGGCCCTTTTTCCATTTTTTCAACATTGAAAATTTGTTGTCTGTATGATAACTTTAGTTAGATTTATCAAATCAGTCCCTTTGAAATTTTTTAGTATTCAGTATGTCCAATGTAAGAACTTGTTATCGGGGGACATAGCCCATGCCTGGCGGTGATCTTGTTTAACGACACTTTCGACAGCCATGGTCACCTTGTGTCAGATAGGTTTATGGGTGAATGAAGCTAGAGTACCCGGAGAGAACCACTATGCAGTGTACTAACTCTGCACAAGCAGGGTTAGAATTGGTTTTATCCTTTACCTATCATGAAAAGCAGACGACACATGCAAACAAAATTCCTGAATAAATTTTTTTTTTTCATTTTTAGTCTAAAAAATATAGGTTATGACCCCTCATTGGAACAAGCTCAATGAGCTCGTTCCAAAGAGGGGTCATAACCTATGTTTTTGAGACAAAAAATGAAAAAAATAATGAAATTTAATTGGCGATTTTTGTGATTAGCACTGGCCAGTTTTGGCCGTTATGTTGGGGAAAGCGTTAAGGCAAGTGCACCATTGACATGCATCACACCTAAGTGCCACCATATACCCATAATAGCAGTACTGGCACAGATGGTCAATTTTAAAGTGTTTCAGTATTTGCCTATTCAAACTTCATGATAATTCAGCCTCTAAACTTCCAATTTCAAAGCCTTATACATTAACCCTTTACCCAATGCAGACGATATTAAAATTTATTATTTTAAATATCATTTTTTTTAATTTTTCAAAAAATTTCAACAAAACCATATCATGTGACCCCTCGTTCCAACGAGGGCTCACATGATACAGTTTTGTTGAAATTTTAATATTTTTTCAACTGCTGAATTTGCATATTATGCGGGCAGATGTGGATGATTCGTTAGGTAAAGGGTTAAAAGTAATATACACAATGTCACAAAGCAGTCTGTACAACTTTGGGATGACGGCAGTAAAATGTCTCAGGCCAGTAATAACTGTGCTATTTCTGCCATTGTTTTCCATGGAAAATCTGAACATAACTGATGCTCCAACATGAAGAGACATCACATGATCACCCATCCCCTGAATTGTAGGTACAAGTTAATGAGTACAAACCAAACAGTGATATAATTGCACCTTTGAGCCATTTTAGTCAAGTTTTGATGAAGTCAAACTCGACTTATAGTTTGGTGAAGTGGCGGGCAGGCGGGCGGGCGGGCGGGCGGGCGGGCGGGCGGGCAGGCGGGCGGGTGGGCAGTCATAAACAATTGGTTTCCGGGCAATAACTTTAGTTCTATTTGATGCACCTTTACCAAAATTATACCAGAGGTTACCCTATAGGAAAGGAAGACACCTATCGATTTCAGAGTCTCGCGCCCAAGGTCAAGGTTACTGTTACTATAAATAGAATATTTTATGACAAATTGGTTTCCGGGCTAACTTTAGTTCTTTTTGACACACCTTTACCAAACTTATACCAGAGGTTACCCTTTAGGAATTGAAGACACCTATTGATTTCGGAGTCTGGGACTCCAAGGTCAAGGTCACTGTTACTATAAATAGAATATTTTATGACAAATTGGTTTCCGGGCTAACTTTAGTTCTATTTGACACAACTTTACCAAACTTATACCAGAAGTTACCCTATAGGAAGGGAAGACACCTATTGATTTTGGAGTCTGGGACTCCAAGGTCAAGGTCACTGTTACTATAAATAGAATATTTTGTGACAAATTGGTTTCCGGGCAATAACTTTAGTTCTATTCCGTGTATCTTCACCAAACTTATACCACAGGTTACCCTATATGAAGGGAAGACACCTATCGATTTCGGAGTCTGGGGTCCCAAGGTCAAGGTCACTGTTACTATCAATAGAATATTTTGTGACAATTGGTTTCCGGGCAATAACTTTAGTTCTATTTGATGCACCTTTACCAAACTTGTACCAGAGGTTACCTTATAGGATGGGAAGACACCTATTGATTTTGGACTCTGGGACTCCAAGGTCAAGGTCACTGTTACTATAAATAGCTTATTTCTTCAGAATTTAATGTCAAAACTCGACTTCTGGATCTGTGATCCTCTTGCTGGATTTTTCTATCCTAAAATGTCTTTTTGTTATTTCTGTCTTAAAACAGGATGTATACATTCAACAAATCGAGGTGTAGCAGCATAAAAATGTTACCAGTTAATCATCTCATCAATATTTGACAGAGCTCATTGAGCTCGGTCAGACTAGATTTAATTGGTTACCATAAATATATCATTTCATTGTGGGAAAATATATGTTGATTGAAATTTTGGTATTTTGACAGCTGTGCGGAAGGTTAACTCCTTATATGCTGTTGGCAGATATTCCTGCCTATGTCAGGGTTTCTCTTGTTAACCCTTTACCTAACATGAAAAGCAGACGACCCTTACAAAAAAAATTATTGAATAGCTAATTTGTTTCATTTTTTGTCTCAAAAACATAGGTTATGACCCCTCATTGGAACGAGGGGTCATAACCTATGTTTGTTTAACTGGTTGAGGGCTACCTTATTTTTGATGGTCTGAATTTGTTCATCAAAATTTATTTTATCACAAATTATTGAAGAGTGCCCTCAGGCACTCTTCAATAATTTGTGATAATACAAATTTATATAAACAAAATATTATTTGGGTTTGACTAAATATGAAACATGAGCAAGGAAAACATTGGCTATTGCTCTGGTACCCTCATTTTTTTCAAAGCCCTGATAGTGGCTTCTAGCACTCAACCAGTTAAACAAAAAATGAAAAAATAATGAAAATTAATGGGCATTTTTTTAGAATAGCGCTGGCCGGTTTTGGCTGTTACGTTGGGTAAAGGGTTAAGGAAATAAGTATAATTTGGGTACATTTAAGTTTTCCCCTAGTAAATTGCATAGATATTTCCACCAATGACTTCTTGAGTTAAATTTGGATGCATTTTTCACAGTGTTCAACCAGTTACAAAGAATGGCCACTGATCGATTACCGGTTATTTGAGCTCACACTCGGCCGATTCCGATGCCGATTCTGATTGTAATACTGTGCACTACTTGATGAGTTTAGACTTGAAAAAACTATGTGAAACTGAACATTTTTCATAGTGTTAAATGTTGTTGATTAAGGTCGTCGCAAAATGACCACACACTTGGGCAGTATCTGTGACTCTCAAAGCCATGTATACCACCTAAGTACATGCAACTGTTCATTTTACTGTGAGCTGAGTCAATGGAGTAAAAGTGATTAGCCATTGTGCCAAAATAGTGACCTTAAACACCAATAAATATAAATAATGGAGTGAAACCTTCACTTTCTGGTATGAACTGGCGATTGCCGCATGTATGCTCAGTTGTATATCTTTACATTGGTTTGACTTGTATATCCCATAAAGTGGCATCTAGAGAAATTAAGAATACATGTGTTGGTTTCTCAACTTTATGGAATGGTATCATTGACATCATTTTACATTAACAATTGCAGAAAATAAAATGTGGTGAATCACAAAAATATACTTGGCAACAATCGGTTGAACCAATGTTTCAAGAGCCGATGCTGTTGTCATCTGATTGCCCACAATCGGCCAATTTGGGTGGCCGATTCTGATCATCGATTAAACACTAATTTTTCATCAAATCTACAGTCAAATCTAGAAGTCCTGCCATGAAATGTGCACAAATAGCACATTGTCTGTGCTTTAATTTACGCGTGATGACCATAGTAAGGCTATCAAATTCTACACATATGCCCTGTGCGCAAGCAATGTTTCAGCCAATGGACCTCCGGGTAAGCAGAAGCATTGCCTGTGTTTGCAATGAGTAACCAAGAGAACCTGCCCAGCTTTGGATGCCATTCGATGTGGCAATTACGCGCAATTAAGCCTAGATAAGCACACAATTCATGACAGGACTTCTAGTTTTAACTGTAGTCATGGCTGCTTTATAGCAGACATGCCAAGATTTGATGAAAAATATCTTTAAAATATTCGGCAAGCTAAGCGTTAATTCAGCACACTGATTTATTCCATTGTCTCCTGATCAGGTACAAGTTTCACTTATATTAAAGTTATGATGTTCTGACTAGGAGGCAAGCAAAATCAATATGCCACACTGTGTGCCAGTATTTTTCTTTTTACACTGTATTATATTGATCTATAAGACTATATGATAATTCTTACATGATTGCCTCTCAACTGTTTACTTGAGTGTTGTCATGACAACAATAATGAGGATGAAAACACCCTCATAACTTCCTGTACTCAATTATGCATAAGACATTTTTTTTGAAGGAGCTCTTCCTTAACTGGCAATGATTCAATGAACCGTCTCTGCATTCTAATGATGTTGAAATTGATTAAATTGATTTTTGATGTTTGTGTCTATTCTGTTACCATATGTGCACCATAAACAATAACATAAACAAACATCAATACCTCAGCACTTGTCTTTCATCCATTGAGATTTTATGGAATATAAAATTACCTACTGACCTGGGTCTAAGCCCAGGGGGTGCGCGAAATAAAAGAGGGCAAAAATATGTGGGTGGGCTTATTTTTGTAAGATCAAGCCTGCAGGAGAATTTGGAGGCAAAGTTGACACAAAGTTAGGTGACACATTCAATGCCATAACAAAGATTCATTAACTCTTTACTTAACGATTCAATCACATGCATACATGAAAATTTAAAACAATTTCAACTATATAATTTGATCCCTCATTGGAACAAGCTTGTCAAGCTCATTCCAATGAGGAGCAACATGATATGGTTTTGTTGAAATCTTTGAAACATTTGAAAAAAAATAATTAAAATAACAAATTTTGATATCATGTGCTGGGTAAGGGGTTCGTTTTTATTGTAACAACTTACATGTAAACACAATGGATTTTTTTACCAATGATTTTTAGTCGAGTTTTGACAAAGTCAAACTCGACTTATAGTTTGATGAAGTGGCGGGCGGGCGGGCGGCGGACAATTGGTTTCTGGGCAATAACTTTAGTTCTATTTGATGCACCTTTAACAAAATTATACCAGAGGTTACCCCATAGGAAAGGAAGACACCTATCGATTTCAGAGTCTCGCGCCCCAAGGTCAAGGTCACTGTATGTATAGTATATAGCATCTCTATGCAGACCAAATTCATGTTTGTTCAAATCGAGTCCCTGGGTTTATATTTGGGCACCCTATGGGAGCCCGAATTTTAACTTAGTGCAATATGAGGAAATTTCTTTAATAATCTTCTACTTCAGATCCACCAGTCAGAATCCTTTCATATTTGGTATTCAACATCTCTAGGGGGTCAGATTTTTGTTTGTTCAAAGTCTCTGGGTTTATATTTGGGCTCCCTGTGGGAGTCTGAATTTTAACTTAACTTCTTTAATAATAATCTTCTTCAGATCCACCAGTCAGAATCCTTTCATATTTGGTATTCAACATCTCTAGGGGGTCAGATTTATGTTTGTTCAAACCAAGTCTCTAGGTTTATATTCGGGCTCCCTTTAACTTAGTGCAATATGAGAAAATTTCTTTAAAAATCTTCAGATCCACCAGTCAGAATCTAAATTCTATGTAAGCTGTTCATTCTTCACTTAGGTATAAGTGAATCTTGTAAAGGAACAGTGACTGGTTTGTCATGTCATGTCATCAATACCTCATTGTCACAGCTCTGACCAAGTTGCTACTGATGCCATCAAACTCATTGAAACAACTGGCCATCACCAGTCGAGGTAATCCAAACCAGATTGTGTCTGACAAATAATTTTCATACTCAGTAGATGTTGATAGCATTGCTTTTTATTATTTCAAGAAAAAATAAACAAACATCACTGAATTCATTTAACCCTTTACCCAACGCAGACGATATCAAAATTTATTATTTTAAATACCATTTTTTAATTTTTTTCAAAAAATTTCAACAAAACCATATCATGTGACCCTTCTTTGGAACGAGCTCGACGAGCTCGTTCCAAAGATGGGTCACATGATATGGTTTTGTTGAAATTGTTCGAAAAATAATATTTTTTCAGCTGCTGAAGTTGCATATTACGCGGGTGGATGCGGGCGATTCGTTGGGTAAAGGGTTAATATAGGTGAACCAATATTACTATCAACATTAATAGGGGGGGGGGGGGGGGGGGTTGAGAATTTTTGGATGATTTCGGCTAAATTATGTGCACTGCACTCCATTCCTGAACTACAGGTAGGACGTCGAACCACAATAAACCTTAAAAAATCAATTTAGTGCAATGTATGTGATGTCAGTTTATGTTTGCATTATGTTATGTTGTCAATTGGACGTGTGTCGTATACCCATGTATGGGGATGAAAGACAATAAAATTATTATTATTATTATTATTATTACATAAAATCTCAAGTCTGCATTCCACATCTGGTCTGCATCAAGTGGCAAAGTGTGAGATGATGGGTTATTTCTTCCCACCATCAAGGAGACATGTGTTAGATTAGCTATTTATAGATAATTATGAAGTCATATATGTATGTGTGTGTGTGGAATTTGTCATGGAACAGAAAATTTCACAATTCTTGTCTTATTTCATAATCATTTCATAAACATTGATACTTTCATTCAGGCCTGAAATTAAGCAGTCTGACATTTTCAGAATGAGGTCCCCAGAGGGTGAATTTGATGATGCTATCCCATACAGTGGGCCAGTTTATCCTCTGGGTACCTCTTTCTGTTTAGTTTTGAGACCCTGATTCAGACTGAGGTTCACAGAGGGTAAATTTAGTGATGCTACCCTGCTGTGCAGGGTAGCATCACTAAATTCACCCTCTGGGGACCTCATTTTGCGGATGACGGACTGCTTATTTTCTGGCTTGCTTTCATTTAGGTTTCTATGGGGGCCCAAATTTTAACTAAGAGCAATGCGAGTACATTTCTTTAAAAACTTTCTTCTTCAGATCCACTAGTCAGAGATCTTTAATATTTGGTATATAACATCTCAAGGGGGATCGGATTCAAATCGGATTCAAGTTTGTTCAATTTGAGTCTGTGGCTTAATATTTGGGCTCTCTTTGGGTGGAGGGGGGGAGTCAGGGAGAGGGGAGCAGGTTAGGATCAAGTTGGTCAAATCCATTCCTTAGTGTTTTTCCATAAATTTGCCTATCATCACTTCATTCCTTTGTAGTGTTGATGAACCATGTCTAACTGAATGTGACCCCAAATACTTCTTTGAACCACTTTGTCAGGTGAGCGATTAAGGCCCCTTGGGACCTCTTGTTTTGAAAAATATTTTCAGTAGAGCCATGATAGTGGCTTCTGGAACTCAACTAGTTAATTGAACCATATACAACAGGGTTCTGAAACACTGACCTTCAAATTACTTGGTTCTATCACTTTGAATATATCACTACCAAAAAGAGTTTGGACATTTATTGTCCACAATATTCTAGTCATGAAAAATCAACCCATAGTTATCTTAGCAACAGGACTAGATTCAAATAAGAATTGACCAGGTATCATCCAAGTGGACGAAGAAAAATCCACAGATCATCCCTTGAATGGAACAACAAGCCTGAAAATAAGCAATCTGTCATTTGCAGAATGAGGTCCCCAGAGGGTGAATATTCTGATGCTATCCCATACAGTGGGCCAATGTGTCCTCTGGATTCAGACTGAGGTTCACAGAGGGTAAATTGAGTGATCCCACCCTGCTGTTCACCCTCTGGGGACCTCATGTTACAGATGACAGACTACTTTTTTTCTGGCTTGTGGAACAAGTTGTTATCAAGGGATGTGGCGACAGGGGGGGTGTCAGGGAGTGTCTCCCCCCCCCCTCCCCCCCCCCCCCCCCCAGCTAGGAGTATTTTTTTTCAATAGTTGGAAATTCCGAGGTCAAAAATCAAATGGTTGAAAATTCAATAAATTAACATTGTTCATGAAAAATATTAAAATTCCAACTAATGATGAGAAATTTTGATCTTTTATTTGCAACTCGAAACTTGAGTTTCAAATTTCCTACTCAAAAATTGACATGACCTCAAAATTTCGACTCTGACATCAATCCGGTAAATTTTCTGACCCAGACACATTATAAATGATGCTTTTCCTTTTCAGGACAAGTGAAAATTTCCAACGCTGACGATTTCAAAATTAATTATTTTAAATATCATTTTTTTTAAATTTTTTTAAAAAATTTCAACAAAACCATATCATGTGACCCCTCTTTGGAACGAGCTCGTTCCAAAGGGGGTCACATGATATGGTTTTGTTGAAATTTTTCAAAAAATAATATTTTTTCAGCAGCTGTATTTGCATATGATGCGGACGGATGCGGGCGATTCGTTGGGTAAAGGGTTAAAAGATATCACCCAGCACTGCAGTGCAACCACCTATCGGAACCACTCACAGTTGGAATTTACACCGGTGCCCCCCTCTCTTGTTCCAAAGGGGGTCACATGATATGGTTTTGTTGAAATTTTTCAAAAAATAATATTTTTTCAGCAGCTGTATTTGCATATGACGCGGACGGATGCGGGCGATTCGTTGGGTAAAGGGTTAAAAGATATCACCCAGCACTGCAGTGCAACCACCTATCGGAACCACTCACAGTTGGAATTTACACCGGTGCCCCCCTCTCCCCCCCCCCCCCCCCCCCCCAGCTGAAACCCTCTAGCCACATCCCTGTTGTTATCCACAATGCTTTAGGGTCGATATATTGTGCAGACTTGATGTAACGTGATCTTTGCCTCTGCCATTGCTTCAAATAATGATAATAATGTAGTTTAGAGCTGATGTGTCCACAAATATGAGTTGACAGGTTTTACATGAAAAAGAAAATTAAAATTTAGTGATAGGTCAAAACAAACAACATCAATTTGGTGTAGAGATGGGCAGTTAACCAAAAAATCGGTTTGGTTTCGGTTTTGTTATCAATTACAGAAAACCTTCGTTGCGGTTTTCAACTTCAATGTTGAAAAACTCTAAAATCTCTAATCAGGTCTTCAATTCTCAGAATAAAGAGGTACCGTAAACCGGGGTGTATAGGGACTGCGGTGTGAGTAGGGACAGTAAACTGAAAAGTTGTTTCATGTTTTGTAAACATGCCTAGATATATATTTTTTTATTCTTTATGTATTATTTACGGATGGGTCTATGACTGAAGAAAACTCATGAAGATAGAATAATAGTTTTGACACATATCAAGTGTAATGATAGAGCCAAGAACAAGGGACGTAATTTCTGAAAAATTTTGGAAGGGGCGAAAACTTTGTATGTCCAGAGCTAAGTTTAGCAGATATGGGCTCCTGCAACATTTGATACCTCAACCCCAGGTGTCACAAGAGTAAATTTGCGATATCAATGAATTCCTGCATTACGTTGTTCTAATATGAGTTTTTTCTATTTTTCAAGTGTTTGTTAAAGTTTTCGAGGGGTGAATAGGGACAGACATGCCGCGAAACTATAAACCAAAGCTGGGTGGAAAAATCTATCGTAAGCACGACAAAGATGCTTTGAATGCTGCATTAGCTGCTGTGAAGGGGGGTATGTCATTTCGAAAGGCCGAGAAAAAGTTTAATATCCCCAAAACTGTTCTATACAGACATAAAAAATGTCCAGAGACTCGAAAACAGGGTGGGCAGACTGAACCGGATAAAGCTACTGAAGATCACTAAGTTAAGAGGTTGAAGACTTCAGCAGAGTGGGGCTATCCTATGGATCAGTATGACGTCAGAATAATTGTGAAAGGCTATCTGGATCGGCGTGGCATAACATCAAAAAAATTTAAAAACAATATGCCGAGTGGGGATTGGGTGCATTCATTCCTGAAAAGGAATAAAGATGAAATAGCACAAAGAATGTGCCAGAACATAAAACGGTCAAGGGCCGGGGTTTCACCAGAGACAGTTAATGACTATTTTGACAATCTGTCTGAAACACTAAAGGATGTACCAATCCAAGCCCCCTCCTTGCTCAATGTTGACTTATTGTGAATCTAGTCTGCCAAAATATCAGTTCATTTTGCCTTATCATTGTTCAATTTGTTTTTTAAAAACCTGTAAAAAGTCCCTATTATCCCCAAGCAAGGGTAGAAAAGAGACAGCTATATGAATGGCAGACTGTCCCTATTCACCCCACAACGAGGGGTGAATAGGGACAGCTGTTTATTAAAAAAAATATATACTTAAATAATCAACAGAAACTAAAACTATTGATAGATCTCAAGTATCACATCGGGGTCATAGTTCAGTATTAGGAAAACCCCAAATTTTGTATGATAACATAGTTTAAAAATATATAAATGTTCAAAAGTGTCCCTATACACCCCGGTTTACGGTAAACAACCTAAACTTAACCTATTTTCAAACTTCAGAGTCGCGATACCCCATTTTCAGTAATTGGTATTGCGTTCGAGCATGGCATTTACCGCAAAAATAGGTGACAAAATTACTTCTTACGCATCGTGTTTTAAACGTTCATCTGTTTATCAAATGCGATTTCCTTTGCTGAACTGGAACTTGTCACATGTTCCACATTTATAATGACAAATATATTTATTTCTACACGTAATTTTGAAAGCATGAACTCCAAAGCCAGCATCAAAATCACAGTTGAAATTGGATGGAAATTTAGGGTTACAATGTCCTATATGAACGACTTTTACTCGATAAAATTTTTATGGTCGGCATAAAATTTTAGGGTGTGTCGGATTACTCTAAACACAGGTATTTGGGGAGGGGGGCTAATTTTGCAACCGACTCGAGGCAAAAATCATTTTTCTCAAACTCTTGAGATAATTTATGCAAATACATTGTGCTCAGGAAATCAGAGTACCGGATATTACACAGTTGAGTTGAACTGGAAAGGGAGTCCCATTGACACAGACTGGTGCCAAATACATCTTCTTAAATGCAAATGCAATATATTGATATGTTTGGACAATGAAAATCGAAACCGAAAACCTGACTCTTTGAATGAAACCGAAACCGAAACCAGCAAGAAATTTGAAAACCACCCATCTTTAATTTGGAGACAACATGAATCAGAGAGTAAGCGTTTGTTAGTAAGACATTAATAATTAAAATGCTGTAAAATTTATGTACTGATACATGGTCCTGACATTTTTATGAATTTTCCCCGACAAAGTCTGTGTTATCCTTTTAAGGTGGATATGGTCAATCTTATTCCTAGAAAACTGGAGAATGAGTTGTCATCTTTAGAAAGATGACAATAAAGAAAAATATAAAATCCCAAACTCTCTGGGATTCATATTTTTCCGATTAATCGAGATGTTTTTGAATTAAATCAAATCAGTGAAAAGATTTGAAACCAAAGGTAGGGGTTTTTTCTTGCTAAATTGTATTGTGGGAGATAAAATCTGTAATTAGGCCACACAAAATAAATTAATTGATTCTTATGTAATTTTTTTTCAAATCAGTGAGAGAGGGTGTGGTGGAGGGGGAGTGTATTTTTTTATTTGTATTTTTTTCTTGCATATAGTGAGCATAGATTTTGAGACTTCCCACTGTCTTTTCACCCACAGAATATTTAGAAAGTGCTTAATTATAAAAATAAAATAATTGAATTTTACAAATAAAACTGTTGCATCTTTAGTTGTGCTCATTACATTTTAGTTACTTATTTCAACCAACAAATGTAAAAAGTTTTGTACAGTGGGACCCTGTTAATTAAATAGCCACTTTGCCAATGAAAATTTATTCAGTTAACAGGAGTATCCCATTAACAGGGATTGTGTCACTTTCCTGTATTCTAGAGATAAACTCAGCATTTATTCTATTATATCTTGTTTGACAGAGCTCCATGAGCTCTGTCAAACAAGATGTAATAGATTAAATGCCTAGATTGGATGTACTGAGATCAAATAGGTCTATAAACAAAGGAAAACTGAGGAGAGTCAGGGTAATTTCTCGATTGGTTGCAAGATTTTTTATTCAATTAACAGGAGTTTACTCTATAACTTATATTCAATTAGCAGGTCAAATTTGTACTGGAGGTATGGTAAATGGATTTGTGTTGGGAAATTAAATTCAATTGACAGGGATATACAATTAAGAGATATCCATTTAAGTGGGCTCCACTGTAGTACTGGAAATCAGGGATCTGGTTACTTTCCTGTGTCCTCGAGATAAACTGAGTGTTTATTCAATTATATCTTGTTTGACAGAGCTCATTAAGCTCTGTCAAACAAGATATAATCGACTAAATGCCTGTACTGGATGTATATAGGTCAAATAGATCTATGGTAATAATAATTTATTGGCCTTCTACTGATTTGCCGTGATCCTATAACAAGGAGGCCTACATTGACCCAGTCCTCCGCCAGGCTATTCCTCCCCCATTCTCCCTCCTAATCTCCCAGCATTCAGACAAAAAGTGTTTCAAAATTACTCCCTTTCATACTTTCTCGATATTCTCAACTTTAAAATTGCCCCTTTCCCTCATGACATTCCCCATCTACATAACCCTCTGGTTTTCACCCCCATTTTTCCATTATTTTTCCAAAGAGTGTTGTTCTACAAGGCAAATATTTATGGCCTTCTAAAATGAAATGTTCCAGGGTTTCCGTTATTCCAAAGCTACACACTTTGTACACCGTCTTTTCTTGCCTTTCCCGATTCTCACCCTCAACTCCAGTGACTTCGATCTCACTTTCAACAACAAAGACATGGTAAATGGTTTGACATTTGTAAGTTATATGCAGTTAGCACGGTTATTCAATAGAGATGGGTGGTATTGGAATTTTGAGATTTCCTGATAGTAACAAAGGGGAATTCACATCAGGAAAACACAGATTAAGTTGCTCTTGAATCATTCTACCACACTGCCTCAAATGCCATTGTCAATGAGCTCATCATTTGTTTGCTAACATAAATCATATCTACAGTAATTTTGTGACTCGTTACCAACACACCTTAACCTTTAAAGGCCTATTTCAAGCTTTTTCAATCTCAGAACATGTTCCATTAACATGCCATCATTGGGAGATCCTGCTGACTAAAGATAAATCACCTGAACATTGATTTCTAGTCAAGTCTTGTCACTTTACTGTGTCCTAGAGATTATTTATTATTATTATTTATTGGTGTTTAACTGGTAGAGTGCTGGAAGCCCATATTTGGGCTTTGCTCTGAAGTACAGGAACCACAACTTAAAGGCTTCATATTCAGTGGATATGCTTCATATTATCTTTGAAGTGAAATTATTTAGCTTGTATGGATTTGCCTTGTTATAATTTATGGGAGAGTGCCTCTTGGCACTCTCCCATAAATTATAACTAGGCAAAGACATGTGAACAAATTTTGATGACCAAAAATAATTTAGCACTCTACCAGTTAAGGTCACATATTTCTGCACAATGGCTAATCATGACCACGACAATTTTACGGGTGGAGGAAGCCGGAGTACCCGGAGAGAACCACTGAGCAATGGCAAGCAACTGTCAGCTCCCCAACATACTAACTGGAGTTAGCATTCGTTGAAGATAGGTGCACCATGGACGTGCAGTACGCCTTAGTGCACAGCCACACCGTGCCCCCCACATGGGCAATGGGGGTGAAGTGTCTTGCCTAAGGACACAACATGGTTGCCGCAGGTGGGATTCGAACCAAGGACCTCTCGGCTTGCAGCCTGCACCTCTACCTAGTGAGCCACCATGTCCCCAGTCCTAGAGATAAACTGAGTGTTATTCTGTTATATCTTGTTGTGTCCTTAGGCAAGACACTTCATCCCGGTTTCCCACAAGGAGGCACAGCGGTGCTGTATACTAAGGCATACAGCACATCAATGGTGCACTTGTCTTCAACCAATGCTAACCCGAGGGATAGCGGGGCTGTGGGCGCTTCAGCCCCTCCACTTTTTTTGCCAGGATATGTTTTTTTGTATGCATATATTTTAACACAACAAATGACTGGTGAAACAAGAGGCGGATCCAGAGCCTCCCCCCCCCCCACCCCCCACACACATTTTCGCCAGCTATGTTTTTCTCATACTTGTTCAGTTTCGATGGATTTTGGATCATTTTTTGCAGTAAGTGGCAGCAAATGCTAAAATGTATACAGGCTGTTAAAAAATCGGTTAACTGAAGAAGATCATAATCTTACAGACATACAAGTACCAAATCCACCCCCAGACAAGATAATCCACAGACAGTATAATTGCTGTAAACTTCCGGTAAAGCATACAGGTGAGGTGTATTTATCAGCTTTGGTCATTACGGCCAAAGCTGATAAATACACCTTACCTGTATGTTTACCAACGTTTTTTAACGGTTCCCAAAGTGTGAAATCTTTCAAATAGATCTGAAAAATCTCAAAATATCCACTCAGATGCATGGAAATGGAGGTTTTGGGACCCTAAAATTTAAAATTTTCATACCGACGACACCCATTGCCCGATCCAGCCCCCTCCCCCCCCCCCCCCCCCCCAACTTTGAAAATCGTTCCGCCGCCCCTGAACCCTGCTTCTGTGTAAAATAAAAACTTTCTAAGTTGCTCTTCATTCACACTGCCTCAAATGCCACTGTCAATGAGCTCAACATTCTTTTGCTAACACAAATCATATCAACAGACATTTTGTGACTTGTTCCAAACACACCTTAGCATTCAAAGGCCTATTTCAGGCTTTTGCAATCTCAGAACATATGCCATTAACATGTCATCATTGAGAGGTCCTTCTGACAATAGATAAATCACCTGAACAGTAATTTCTTGTCAAGTTTTCACTTTTCTGTGTCCTGGAGATAAACTGAGTGTTTATTGTTATATCTTGTGTCCTTGGGTAAGACACTTCATTCTAATTGCCCACAAGGGGCACAGTGAGGCTGTGTACTAAGGCGTACTGCATGTCGATGGTGCGCTTGTCTTGAACCAATGCTAACCCTGCTTGTGTGGAGTTAGTACATTGGGGAGTTGGGCAGTTGCTCACCATTGCCCAGTGGTTCTCTGTAGATACCTCCACCCATAAAACTGTCCAACTCTAGGTTACCCTGGCAGGCCTTTAAATACATTTTCTTTGGGCAAACCGTTTTGCCGTAATTTTGGCATACTCATAAAAACCAGAAATTACAGCCTTATCCTGTTTTGTTTTATTGCCATGTTTTTCTTTGTGTTTCTATGGTCATATTATGATAGAAGTTATTCTCAAATGTAGAAAAGGCACAGAGAATTTATATATTTTTGTTGGCTTCACACCTTCTCTAATTTGGGCACACCTGTATACGGAGTGAAATTTGGGTAATCTAAAGGCTTGCCTGGCTGTCAAAAGTGTCATTAAACACCAATAAATAAATAAATATCACAAAACATTAACACAATATTTATTGTAACTAACAAACTGTTCACATTGAATCTACCAAAATACATATGCAATGAAAATTTAATATCTCAATCTCTAGGTGTAACCATCGACAAACTGTTTGATAAAACTCTCTGTAAATACTTTATTGTGTAGAATAAATTTAATTATAAAATTCTCAAGCATAAATAAATGCACTTAATTTCATAAGCTTATGATTGATTAGTTACTTTTGTGTTTCTAGGCCCTGCATGCCTTTCAGATTGAACAAAATTTATATTACAAGGTAGACTGAAACAGTTGTAGTCAAAACAAATTGCAATTGAAATGTATGATATAGCAATGTGAAAACAAATGTGTACATAGAATTTCAGCTGGTCGTGACTGGGCCTTTGTCCAGTTGAAATTCTCTGTCTGCTTTCCTCCTTTCAATACTATTGTATCTCTCAAATCGGTTTTTCAGCTGGTCGTGACTGGATCTTTGTCCAGTTGAAATTCTCTGTCTGCTTTCCCCCTTTCAATACTGTTGTATCTCTCAAATTGGATTTTCAGCTGGTCATGACTGGGTCTTTGTCCAGTTGAAATTCTCTGTCTGCTTTCCCCCTTTCACTACTGTTGTATCTCTCGAATCGGAAAAAAGAAATGTGACAATATTAACTGGTTGAGTGCTAGAAGCCACTATCATGGCTCTATTGAAAAGTGCGCTGGGCACGGTGATGCTGTGTACTGAGGCATACTGCACGTTGATGATATACTTGTCTTAAGCTAATGCTAACGCTGCTTGTGCAGAGCTTGTACATTGGGGAGTCTGACAATTACTTGCTGTTGCTTGGTGGTTCTCTCTGGTACAGTAAATAAGTAAATAAATAAATAAACTGAAAAGTGCTGGAATTCACTTTATTTGGATTTACACTGTATTCATTAGCTTAATATACAGTTAAAACTAGAAGTCCTGTCACGAAATGCGCACAAATAGCACGTTGATATGCGCGTTAATGTACGCGTTATGACCCAAGTAAAGATATCAAATTTTGTTCATATGGCCTGTGCACAAGCAACGTTTCAGCCAATGGACCTCCGGGTAACCCGGAGGTCCATTGGCAGAAACATTGCATGTGTTTGCTATGAGTAACCAGGAGAACCTGCCGTGCTTTGGATGCCATTCGATATGGCAATTGCGCGCAATTCCAACGCGCAATTAAGCCTAGATAAGCGCACTATTCGTGACAGGACTTCTAGTTTCAACGGTAAAAGAAAAAAAAAATTTATATAAAATTGTTTGGATGCTATTTCTTAGAGAGTGCCTATGGCACTCTCCAATAAATTCTAACAAAACATGAACAAAACCTTGCTAAATTAAGGCTCTTGCTGGTAGTGTGGTATCTTTGAAAAAATACTCATGTTTCAAATCGTCTTTGAAAAATAATTTAGCATTCAAGCAGCAGTTAAATCTCAGATGCTATTTCTTTTCTTTTCCTTCCTCCAGACTTGAATT
The DNA here is from genome assembly GCA_031216915.1 of Pictodentalium vernedei. Classification (NCBI taxonomy): domain Eukaryota; kingdom Metazoa; phylum Mollusca; class Scaphopoda; order Dentaliida; family Dentaliidae; genus Pictodentalium; species Pictodentalium vernedei. The sequence continues at coordinate 51,924,411 of CM062292.1, forward strand.
CAGATTAAGCAAAAAAAAAAATTAAAAATCTGTTTCTCAGGCCCTTCTGCATGGTCATTTTGGCTGCCACATGCTCTCTTTTTATACCCAATGTAAACTTAAAAAAAATAAAAATTAAATGGTTTATGTCTGATATTTTACCAAAGTTAAAAGAAATTGATAAATTTGTCCCTTGAGTGTAAGAAGGCTTTGCAATGCTTTGTCAGATTCAAGTGTTTTCAAATCGAGTTCCTGGGTTAATCATTGGGCTGAATTTTAACATAGTGCCATATGAGGAAATTTTTTTAAAAATCTACTTTAGATTCACCAGTCAGAGTCCTTTCATATTTGATATTCAACATCTCTGGGGTGCAAATTCAAGCATGTTCAAATCAAGTCCCTGGGTTAATATTTGGGCTCCCCATGGAGTATGTGGAAATTTCATTAAAAATCTTCTCCACAACCATCTTTTGATATTTGGTATACAACATCTCTGTGTGGGGTGGGTGGGTGAGTGTGGAGGGGGGGATGTCAGATTCAAGTTTGTTCAAATTGGATCCCTGGGTTAATATTTGGGCTCTCTATTGGGTGGGGGAGGGGGGTGGGGGGGACTGCAGTGACATAACAACCTTTGGAAGTTTGGCAGTGCTTGTCTACAGCTAATAGAATTGGAAGCAGTTACCTATGATAATAATCATCTGATATGGACACCAGACTTATAATTTCATGACTTCATTCCTCTTCATTCCTCTATGGTGTTGTGACCCAAAATACTTCTTTGAACCACTTTGTCAGGTGAGCAATTAAGGTCCCTTGAGGCCTCTTGTTTTCAAATTCATTGCTTATTGTCCCTTTCTCCCCGTGGGAACCCCGGGAAGTAAGCAGCACTTGTTTACTGTGGTAAACCAGTTCCGCTTTACCAGTAAAATAGGACCCAGTCACCAATGCTTGGGGTGAAAGTCCTCTAAAATGGGCAACATGTTGATAAACGATTGACTAAACTTGACTTCATCTCCATGTTGTGTCACGATTAGCCATGGTGCATAAATATGTGACGTTAACCACCAACAAACAAACAAACATATTGTCCCTTTCACCCTTTACCTGACATGAAATGCACATGTCACTTGCAAACAAAATTCTTGAATAACTAATGTTTTTCATTTTTTGTCTCAAAAACATAGGTTATGACCCCTCATTGGAACAAGTCTTGACAAGCTCGTTCCAAAGAGGGGTCATGACCTATGTTTTTGAGACAAAAAATGAAAAAATAATGAAAATTAATCGGCGTTTGGCGATTACATTGGATAAAGGGTTAACTGGTAGAGTGCTACATTTTTCTTGACCACAGATTTCTTTTCACTGTATATTGCTTTGTTACATTTGATTGGATATTGCCAATATGTGCTATGCAATCAAATGTAACTGATCAAGATTTAGGCTGAAACGGTTATGATGTTTTCATAACCAGTTAATCATATGGTATAACCATGGTTAACCAGTTAATCGGATATGTAAGGTATTCCAATTATAAAATTGCTATTTTTTACCCAAACTTCTGAGTAATTTTCCAATGAAACTATACAAACATTGATGTCATTAGAACCGGCTCGGTGAGGCGGTTCTAATGAGATCTATGTTTGTATCAAATGTATGGTCTTACTAAGGTAGTAAAGAGTAACCATAGGCCTTAGGATGGTTATTTAAGGTTACTTTCTGGTTATTTTGGCTGCTGTGTTGGGAAAGGGTTAACCCTTTACCCAACGCAGACGATATCAAAATTTATTATTTTAAATATCATTTTTCAACTTTTTTCAAAAAAATTCAACAAAACCATATCATGTGACCCCTCTTTGGAACGAGCTCGTTCCAAAGAGGAGTCACATGCTATGGTTTTGTTGAAATTTTTCGAAAAATAGTATTTTTTCACCTGCTGAATTTGCATATTGCACGGGCAGATGCGGGCGATTCGGTGGGTAAAGGGTTAAACATCTATTTGCCATAAAATGCTTTACCATCATGGTTTTTAGAAACATTTGCACTGCATATATATTTTCATGTGATAAGAACGGTTAACCGGTTATGAGCTTCAAAATCGGTTGTTCCAATAACTGATGGTTAACCAGTTAACTGTTTCAGCCCTAAGCAAGATGTCAAGATTCTTGCCAGGGTCAATATGAAACCACCATCAGTAGAGAGTAGATGTTATATAGTCACAGTCTGTGATAGTTCGTAAAACCTAAATATGGGCTTCCAGCACTCGACCCATTAAAAGTCTAGTGGTATGCATAAAAAATAGTAATTATTTTATTATCTCACACCAAAATGAAGTTTGCGGGGGGATATAGAAATGGGGTCTGTCTACTGTCCATTTGTCCATCCATTCGTACGTACATCCATAACAACTTTGAACGCTCATATCTCAGTCAGTGGATGTTGGATTTAAATGATCTTTGGTATGCTGATGGACCACCATGGGGGAAAGGATATTCACAAGTAACAGGTTTTGTCCATTTTTTTTCTAGAGTTATGGTCCTTTTCCCACTTTTTTCAACTTAGAAACCCTTCAACTTAGAAACCCTTGGCGGGGGATACCGGTGGCATTGCACCTTACAATTCATAATCTTAATGTCTGTTTTGTTTGTACAATTACTGAAAACTATTTTCAGTTTTTACCCTTTAGCTAACATGAAAAGCAGACCACACAAAATTCTTGAATAACTAATTTTTTTTCATTTTTTGTCTCAAAAACATAGGTTATGACCCCTCATTGGAACGAGCTAGATGAGCTCATTCCAAAGAGGATCATAACTTATGTTTTTGAGACAAAAAATGAAAAAATAATGAAAATAATGATTTTTGTGAATAGTGCTGGCTTGTTTTGGCTGTCATGTTGGGTAAAGGGTTAAGTTGATATGTTCAGTGAGGAATCAAGTACTGTACTCCAAATGTATAAAAAGAATTGGTCCAATTTGAGTGATTTCTTTCTTACAATAAAGAATTTCATTTATTAAAGTATACATGTATTAGAATTCATAACCCTAATCGGTATTTCTTGTTGTGCACAACGGCTGAATGAATATTCAATATACATTGTAAACCATTATTTAATGCCTCTGTCATTCTCAGTATTACAGAAATTTATTTCTTCAGCCAGTGAATAAACGTTCCTCCATAAAATCAATCGGTAATCTATTAATACCTATTTATTAATTCTAAAGTACAGTTCCAGATGACATGACATGTTATGTTCCGTACTTTATTAGAATTACACCACAGTCTGTACTTTGCTTACCTAATTTACCTGAATTAATTTAAATTACCTGTATGTTATCTTATTGAAATCATTAATCCTAATTCTATTGGTTCTGTCAAACTTTCTCATCACTTCTTTGGAAAGCAATTGACAGAGTTTTTCATGAGATGAAAACGTTTTTTGTTGCATCAGTGGGATGGACTCACCCTTCATCTAAAATAATTTTTGGATGACATTACAATTTATTTATTTATTTATTTATTTATTTATTTATTTATTTATTTATTTATTTATTGGTGTTTAAGGTCACATATTTATGCACAATGGCTAATCATGACCGTGACAGTTTTACGGGTGGAGGAAGCCGGAGTATCCAGAGAGAACCACCGAGCAACTGTGAGCTACTTACTCCAGACAAGCAGGGTTAGCAGTGGTTGAAGACAAGTTCACCATCGACGTGCAGTACGCCTTAGTACACAACGCCGCCATGCCCCCACGCGCTCAATGGAGATGAAGTGTCTTGCCCAAGGACACAATACGGTTGCTGCAGGTGGGATTCGAACCGGGGACCTCTCGGCTTGCAGTCTGCACCTCTACCTACTGAGCCACCGCGCTCCCGGATGACATTACAGATATTTGTTCCTAAATACTGTCCATTTTTTCCCCTTTTTTTTATTTGGCTCAAGTGCAATTAATTTAGTGGAGCAGTTGAGGTACAATGGCCATTTAGCTACTAACTTGATTGGTCCAAATCTCTTAGTCTCATGGTAAAGCAATCACTCTGTGTGCTAGAAGTCGACAGTTCGAGCCCACACTTCTCTTTTGATTTGCTATGTTGGTGCAATTGACAAGACCTGAGCAATTTGTGGTATTTAGATGCTGTGTTGAAGCATGGTGGATGTTTCAAGCAATCTGAGCTAGAATCTTGAGTATGATTTACAGGGGTTGAATTGCAAAAGAACATGACAGTAGTGTTGCAGTCAGTCACTATATAAGGGCCATTTACCAATCACACCGATTGGTTTGGATCTCTTAGTCTCAAGGTTCAACTGGCCGCTTTGTGTGCTAGAGGTCGATGGTTCGAGCCTCAGTTCCCACACTTCTTCCTCGATGTGTTACAAAATGAATATGATCTCTACAGTTACCCAGATAGTAGTTGAAATTCCGAGAAGAGTTCTGCAGATTTGGTTTGAACTTCCCCTTTAACCCTTTACCTAACAAATCAACGGCGTCTGTTCACGTAATATGCAAATTCATCAGTTTAAAAAAGATATTTTTCAAACAATTTTGACAAAACCATATCATGTGACCCCTCATTGGAATGAGCTTGCCCCATTACAAGATGAGACTCACACCAAATCTACTAAATCAAATCTAGCAAACACATTACAAGATCAGACTCAAACGAAAGCTATTAAACTCATTTTATAACTTCCCATGTCTGCTAACTGTTAGTCCTATCTCAATCATACTAGAAACAAAGAACTTTTATCACATTCCTATGCTTTTTATGTCCCAAGAACCTATCGTTTTCACCATGTCTGTCCTTCCTTCCATCGTCCGACATCTGGCCATTAACTTTTGGTTTCCGTCCAATAACTAAAGAACCGGTTATTTGATCAAATCATAATTTTAGGCGTTACTTGTGGATGACCAGACAATGCTTCCTTTCGATTTTGGTCCAGCCAGCCAATTCAGTATGGCTGCCATGACAGCCATATTGAATTTGGTTTCCCTCCAGTAACTGAAGAATGCTGACCCGCATCATATTTTTTTTTAATTTTGCTTTGTTGGTGTCTAGAGGAAGCTTTCTTTTGATTTTAGGCCAGTCAGCTGAACCAAGATGGCCACCAGCGCCCAATTCATTATGGCTTCCATACAGGCCATCTTGAATTTGTTTCCATCCAATAACTAAAGAACCGCTTATTTGATCAAATCATAGTTTTAGGGGTTACTTGTGGATAACTAGACAATGCTTCCTTTCCATTTTGGTCCGGCTAACCAATTCAATCTGGCCACTATGGTGGCCATATTGAGTTTGGTTTCCATCCAGTAACTTATGAATGCTGACTCAAATCATTCTTAGCTCAACTTTGGCAAAGCCAAATTTGAGCTTATGCCATGGCCAGTTGTCCGTCTGTCCATCAACAATTCAATACGGCTTGGGCTAGAGGCCGTATTTATGAACTGATCTTTACGAAACTTCTTGGGTACCTTTGTTATGACCGTGGGACGAGAACGAGTGTGTTTTGGGGTCCGATCCAAAATTCAAGTTGGCTGCTGGCAGCCATTTTGTACAAAATTAGGTACAATCAGATTTTTGCGCAGAACTTCCATATGAAAGTGCTGATTTGAATAATTTTTTGTATGAATGTTTAGTAGCATGGGATACATCACATATAATACAGGTTTTTTTCTCGTGCGTAAATTATGCAAATTAGACTAACATTGATGTATTTAGTGTTAATTTGAGCACTGGAAGTGCAAATGCCAATACGGCTCGGGCTAGAGGCCGTATTTATGAACTGATCTTTACGAAACTTCTTGGGTACCTTTGGTACCACTGTGGGACGAGAACGAGTGTTTTTGAGTCCGGTCCGAAATTCAAGATGGCCGATGGCAGCATTTTGTACAAAATTAGGAGCAATCAGATTTTTGCACAGTACTTCCATATGAAAGCGCTGCTTTGAATAATTTTTTGTGTGAATGTTTAGTACCATGGGATACATCATATAGAGTACAGGTTTTTTTCTTGTGCAGAAATTATGCAAATTGGATGAACTTTGATTTTTTCAGTGCTACTCACACACAAAAAGTACACATGTCAATACGGCTCGGGCTAGAGTCTGTATTTTTGAACCGATCTTCACGAAATGTCTTGGGTACCTTTGTTATCACCTTGGGACGAGAACGAGTGTTTCTGGGTGTGGTCCAAAATTCAAGATGGCTGCCAATGGCCATTTTGTACCGAAATTAGGTCTAATCAGTTTTTTGTACACAACTTCTATACGGCTCAGGCTAGAGGCCGTATTTATGAACCGATCTTTATGAAACTTCTTGGGTACCTTTGTTATCACCATGGGATGAGAACGAGTGTTTTTGGGTGTGGTCCAAAATTCAAGATGGCCACCAGCAGCCATTTTGTACCAAAATTTGTGCAATCAGTCTTTTGTACAGAACTTCTGTATGAAAGTTCTGATTTGAATAAAATTTTGTATGAATGTTTAGTAACATGGAATACATCACATATAGTATGGGTTTTTTTCTCATGCAGAACTTATGCAAATTAGATGAACTTTGATTTATTCAGTGCTACTTATACACTGTAAGTGCACATGTGAATACAGCTCGGGCTAGAGGCTGTATTTATCAACCTATCTTCACGAAACGTCTTGGGTACCTTTGTTATCACCTTTGGACGAGAACAAGTGTTTCTGGGTGCGGTCCAAAATTCAAGATGGCTGCCAGTGGCCATTTTGTACCGAAATTAGGTCCAATCAGTTTTTTGTCACAACTTCAAAACAGCTCGTATTTATGAACTGATCTTCACAAAACTTCTTGGGTACCTTTGTTTTCACCTTGGGACAGGAATGAGTGTGTTTTGGGGTGCCTTTGTTATCACTGTGCTATTAGAACAAATATTTTGGGGTTCAGTCAGACCCACTCTGGGACTCATAGATTTCTTTTCTAGTTTAGCATCTGACTCTCACCTACCTTTACAATACTTTACCTATACATTTGTTACAGGCAACGGTCAGTATTTATGTACAGGCCGTTACAATACTTAAAATGTACCTTTGTTATCAGGTCATAACCTAGGTGTTTCTCATTGCTGTGTCACATACTGTACATGTACATGTCTTAACAAGTTGAGCTACAGTGTCATTGACACTTTCATTATGTTTGATTATGCATTGTTCATGTCTAGAGAAAGCTTCCTTTCAATTATGGACCAGTGAACTGAATCAAGATGGCCGCCAGTGGCCAATTCATTATGGCTTCCAAGAATAATATTTCATTTTTTATGTTTTGGTTATTTTTGGCAATAATTTGTGTTTTTAATAATTTTTTAGTAAACTGTAGGCATGCAATAAATGCAGAACATCATACATGTTCAAACTGTCATTTTTACCACACAAGATTGATTTTGGCTGAAGAATAATATTGAACGAGAAGAGATTGATTTTGGCTTCTCATTCAATATTATCCCTCTGCCAAAATCGATTTTGTGTGGTTAAAATGACAGTTTTGAACTCGAATGCCATTCAGGCTATGTATTGAGCCTTTAGAAAGTATTTCTCCTTTGCACAGTTTCCAGGTGTCTGCACCTACATGTATGCTACACAAAATACTTCCATACATGTATGCTACACAAAATACTTCCAGACATGTATGCTACACAGAATACTTCCATTCATGTATGCTACACAAAATACTTCCATTCATGTATGCTATACAAAATACTTCCAGACATGTGTGCTACACAAAATACTTCCAGACATGTATGCTACACAAAATACTTCCATTCATGTATGCTACACAAAATACTTCCATTCATGTGTGCTACACAAAATACTTCCAGACATGTATGCTACACAAAATACTTCCATTCATGTATGCTACACAAAATACTTCCATTCATGTATGCTACACAAAATACTTCCAGACATGTATGCTACACAAAATACTTCCATTCATGTATGCTACACAAAATACTTCCATTCATGTGTGCTACACAAAATACTTCCAGACATGTATGCTACACAAAATACTTCCATTCATGTATGCTACACAAAATACTTCCATTCATGTATGCTACACAAAACACTTCCAGTCATGTATGCTACACAAAATACTTCCATTCATGTATGCTACACAAAATACTTCCATTCATGTGTGCTACACAAAATACTTCCAGTCATGTATGCTACACAAAATACTTCCATTCATGTGTGCTACACAAAATACTTCCATTCATGTATGCTACACAAAATACTTCCATTCATGTATGCTACACAGAATACTTCCATTCATGTATGCTACACAAAATACTTCCATTCATGTATGCTATACAAAATACTTCCAGACATGTGTGCTACACAAAATACTTCCATTCATGTATGCTACACAAAATACTTCCATTCATGTATGCTACACAAAATACTTCCATTCATGTATGCTACACAGAATACTTCCATTCATGTATGCTACACAAAATACTTCCATTCATGTATGCTATACAAAATACTTCCAGACATGTGTGCTACACAAAATACTTCCATTCATGTATGCTACACAAAATACTTCCATTCATGTATGCTACACAGAATACTTCCATTCATGTATGCTACACAAAATACTTCCATTCATGTATGCTATACAAAATACTTCCAGACATGTGTGCTACACAAAATACTTCCATTCATGTATGCTACACAAAATACTTCCATTCATGTATGCTACACAAAATACTTCCATTCATGTATGCTACACAAAATACTTCCATTCATGTATGCTACACAAAATACTTCCATTCATGTATGCTACACAAAATACTTCCATTCATGTATGCTACACAAAATACTTCCAGTCATGTATGCTACACAAAATACTTCCAGACATGTATGCTACACAAAATACTTCCAGTCATGTATGCTACACAAAATACTTCCAGACATGTATGCTACACAAAATACTTCCAGTCATGTATGCTACACAAAATACTTCCAGTCATGTATGCTACACAAAATACTTCCATTCATGTATGCTACACAAAATACTTCCATTCATGTATGCTACACAAAATACTTCCAGTCATGTATGCTACACAAAATACTTCCAGACATGTATGCTACACAAAATACTTCCAGTCATGTATGCTACACAAAATACTTCCAGACATGTATGCTATACAAAATACTTCCAGACATGTGTGCTACACAAAATACTTCCATTCATGTATGCTACACAAAATACTTCCATTCATGTATGCTACACAGAATACTTCCATTCATGTATGCTACACAAAATACTTCCATTCATGTATGCTATACAAAATACTTCCAGACATGTGTGCTACACAAAATACTTCCATTCATGTATGCTACACAAAATACTTCCATTCATGTATGCTACACAGAATACTTCCATTCATGTATGCTACACAAAATACTTCCATTCATGTATGCTATACAAAATACTTCCAGACATGTGTGCTACACAAAATACTTCCATTCATGTATGCTACACAAAATACTTCCATTCATGTATGCTACACAAAATACTTCCATTCATGTATGCTACACAAAATACTTCTATTCATGTATGCTACACAAAATACTTCCATTCATGTATGCTACACAAAATACTTCCAGTCATGTATGCTACACAAAATACTTCCAGACATGTATGCTACACAAAATACTTCCAGTCATGTATGCTACACAAAATACTTCCAGACATGTATGCTACACAAAATACTTCCAGTCATGTATGCTACACAAAATACTTCCAGACATGTATGCTACACAAAATACTTCCAGTCATGTATGCTACACAAAATACTTCCATTCATGTATGCTACACAAAATACTTCCATTCATGTATGCTACACAAAATACTTCCATTCATGTATGCTACACAAAATACTTCCATTCATGTATGCTACACAAAATACTTCCAGACATGTATGCTACACAAAATACTTCCAGACATGTATGCTACACAAAATACTTCCAGACATGTATGCTACACAGAATACTTCCATTCATGTATGCTACACAAAATACTTCCATTCATGTATGCTACACAAAATACTTCCATTCATGTGTGCTACACAAAATACTTCCAGACATGTGTGCTACACAAAATACTTCCAGACATGTATGCTACACAAAATACTTCCAGACATGTATGCTACACAAAATACTTCCAGACATGTATGCTACACAAAATACTTCCAGACATGTATGCTACACAAAATACTTCCAGACATGTATGCTACACAAAATACTTCCAGTCTGACATGTTCTAGATTATTTTTTAGCAGTGAAATTCTGATTAGTCATAAACCCATTCAACACTGATGGTATCTTCCATGCCAGGTAAATGGTAGAAATTGGAAGAGTCCATATCCATTATTTGGGGGAAGAGCAGTTAATAATTTCAACATGCAGCCTGAACGCTGCACGTTGAAAATATTAATTGTTTTACCAGACACGTTCACTTAGTAGCCATCCTACTTAATGTCCATGGAACTGGCACAGTCCACACGTAATTACTCGGTATCCCCCAGAATTAGTTGTTTACAATGAATTATACCATGTAATGCAGATGAAATCAGTGAGAATCAATCTCTTTTTCAAATTTCCTGCTTAAGGTACAGAATACAGAATTCGGCTCTTCTGTTATGCATTTTTTAGGATGAAATACTCTGACGCCAATGGGATCGAACCACTGTTAATCAAATTAACTAATTCTGGGGGATACTGAGTAATTTCGTTTGGACTGTGCCAGTTCCATGGACGCTCGATGTGCTAGCATGCCTTTTTCGGGGCTTGTCGGTAGTCGAGTGGTCTATGGCGCTGGTCCAGTTTCGCTAGGCGATTGGTGCCGCAGAAGTGTACTCTCATCAAGGCAGTGGTTCGATCCCCATCGGCGTCAGAGTCTTTCATCATAAAAAATGCATAACAGAAGTGCCGAATTCTGTATTCTGTTCCTTAAGCAGGAAATTTGAAAAAGAGATTGATTCTCACTGATTTCATCTGCATTACATGGTATAATTCATTGTATACATATATATATATATAATCATTACTTTTAGGTACAGATTATTGTATCAGAGTCTAGCTCTTGTTTCGAAGGCCATATCTCAGTGATTTGAGATTTTGCCTTAGAAATAAGAGCCGAGACTCTAATTAAACATTTTGTACATAAACATAATGGTGATGATTGATTTATCATACAATTCTCAGTTGTAGTGTCATTAACTTGATTAACTGGCCTTTTAGTTCAAGATTTCATTTTCACTAAATGAAAAACACAGGTTGTTTTTCGAGAAACTGTTCTATATGGCTGCCTTGAACTTTCCCAGTCCGAAGATGAACTTAATGAGTGCATTTGTTTAACCCCTAACACACTGGTAGTGCAACAGAATTTTCTCCAGTCACTCTGTTTTTCTTTGTTTAACTATGAGTTTAACCTGTTTCTGCTGGCATGCCATGTTTTAACTGGAAGAGTGCTGGAAACCCATATTTGGGCTCTTATTCTGAAGTGCAGATAAAACAACTTAACTCCTAGCACACTGGTAAAGCAAGAGCATTTTCTCCAATCACTCTGTTTCATTCTTGTTTAGCTACAAATTTAACCAATTGTATCTGATTTGACAGATCTAGAGCTCACTGAGCTCTGTCAAACAAGGTATATTTGGTTAAATATCAAACTGCATTATGGGAAATATTTACTGTTGAAAACTTTGACATCAGAGTGCAGAGGGTTAACAAGCAGAAAAGACAGTGCACTGTAAACGGCATGTTTTTTTTTCAACTTGAATGCTCCAACAATTGTAAAAGTTTGCTTGTTCTTATGCATTGTTACTGTCACTTATTGTCACGTATTGTCCAGTTAGGAACTCTACTTTGCGAGGGTTAAGTGCTTAATTCACTCTGGACAGACTGTGGTCTATATATATACATGAAGAGTGGACTAATTATTTCTTTATTTATTGGTGTTTAAGGTCACATACTTATGCACAGTGGCTAATCGTGACCGAGACAGTTGTACGTGTGGAGGAAGACGGAGTACCCAGAGAGAACCACTGAGCATCAACGAGCAACTGTCAGGTCCTCAACATTCTAACTCTGTTCAAGCTCTGCTCAAGCAGGGTTACAGCGGTTGAAGACATGTGCACCATCGATGTGCGGTACGCCTTAGTACACAGTGTCATCGTGTAGGCAAGCGGGATAAAGTGCTTTTCCCAAGGACACAATGTGGGTCATCCCGGTCGGGGATCGAACTCGGGACCTCTAGCACAGAAGTTTAACATTCTACTACTGAGTCACCGCGCTCCTGCCTAAAAGACAAAAATATACATTTTGTCTACAAAATAGTATACTATACTGACAAAACTGTTAGTACCTGCCAAATACCATGATAGGCACCAAAAAGAGAAATATTTGCATTCTTGTTTAACAGGTTGAGGGCTAAATTATTTTTCAAAAGAGATTTGAAACGGGTATGTTTTTCAAAGATATCACATTTCCAGCAAGAGTAGCTTTAGTTTAGCAAGGTTTTGTTCATATATAATTCTTTTTGGGCACACCAAAAGGGGGCATAACTCTGCTGGTTCCATAAAAGGCACTCACCTATAAATTGGAACCAATCAATTTTATTAACCCTTTGAGACTGTAATTATCCTAACGTCCAAACGTCACTGGGAATTCGGTTTCTTCAAAGTTTTTCAAAATGCGGCGTCAAACGTCGGAAAGTATAAATAACAAGATATTTTTCACATTAGTGATTAACTGGTTGCAGTCTAGATTATTTTTGGTGGTCTGAATTTGTTATTTAAAACTTGTTTTATTACAAATTATTGGAGAGTGCCCATAGGCACTCTCCAATAATTTGTAATGAAATAAATTTATATGAACAAAATATTTGTGTTTGACTGAATATGAAATATAAGCAAGGAAAGTGTTGGTTTTTGCTCTGGTATCCTCATTTTTTGAAAGGCCTGATAGTGGCTTCTACCACTTTACCAGTTAAGAAGTCTTGACAGCAGGATTGTATTAGTATTTTAAGCTGCGATAACATTTGGCTTAATGGTTGTCACTGAGCACTATTCGGGAGAAAATAGGAATTGAGGTTAAAACTTTTAAAAAATCGAAAAATACTAACAAAACAAATGACCACAAAGTATCAGTGCACTGTTTGATTTCGTCCATCATAAGACGTACAAAAGTATTAAAGGGTTAATAAAAATGTTTATTCTGCTGTTGAGCAAACCTCAAGCTATTGCATACAGTGTAAAGCCACTAAAGTGGCTTCCAACACTTTTCAATAGAGCCCTATGACTTCCAGCACTTTTCAATGGAGTCATGATAGTGGCTTCTTGCACTCAAGGTTACAATACAGTGTTTTCGTGGTAAACAGTGCCTCTAGTGGTTTGTACCCAACCTTTAATGGAGGATAAAAGTTCCTGGAATTATCCGATTGGTGGAAAATGAACTGAGCTTGTAAGTGTGAATAAAATTTTAAAGTGCATGTTTTGGAAAAGATATAAAATATTGGTGACTATTGTCTTCTGAAATGGTGAGAGAAGATTAAAATTGGGTGGCGATAGGTAAAAATATGTCTATTTCATTCAGTGCAAAACTGGATGGGAGTACAGTAAGCTCCAAATTTAAAGGCAAAATTCACATGGCGACCTATATTTTTTTTCAGTATATTGTTTTCATGAGATGATAAACTAAATGGATAGATGGTTGTTTTTGCCCAAATCAGCTTGATAAGATGGGGAGAGGAGGAAAGATTAGTACTCTCATCAATGAAAAAAAACACTGTATTGTAACCTAAACCAGTTAAAAATCAGTTCTCCTTGTGCAGTGTTCAAGTGTAGCTGAGAAACATAATTTTGCCTGTGGGTGTCCTTTTTTAGAGTGGATTCCAGAATGTAATATTACACAAAAGTACCTAACAGTTGTGAATGTCTCAGACGCATAAGAGGTATTTTGAGTTATGAGTCTGTCAGTTTGCTATTGACTGAGTGGGGACACCTATTCTGAAGTAGCTATGCTTGTACAATGGAGTGTGTTTACTTGGAACAGTGTTGTCACAAAGATATTTAAACTTGTTTTGAGATGTCTCAAGTTACCTGCTTGTAAAACATACAATGTAATTCTCATTATAGAGAGAATATAAACCTCTTATGGAGTACTGTGATACAGTATTTATGTATTTAGGAGATTGTTAGTTAATCTCATTTGGAGTGGCAATTATAAGCCTTTATCTTTGGTCCCTTGAAAACTGCATACAAATTTTTTCATTTTATTTGCATTCGTTTTTCTTCCCCTAAAACAAAACTATTCCCATCCCCACATGCCAAAAATGGTATTCCACCCCCAGTGTTGTATTCCGCTCTCAGTGATGACAGACTATTTTTTTTTATATTGTTTACAAATCAGTGAGTTGAAGCAAGTATAAAACATTGTTTTGGGAAAACAAATAAGGAGAAAATAAAATAAATATTAAAGTTCACTGCTCGGATTCGAGTACGATTGTATCTTGTGAGCAACGCGGATTATTTTACTCGGCTGATGCCTCGTGAAATAATCATCTGTGTGTGCCACTCGAAGATAAAAATCATACTGGAATTCAAGCAGTGAACTATTTATTTATTTATTTATTTATTTATTTATTTATTTATTTATTTATTTATTTATTTATTGGGGTTTAATAACACTTTTTATTACACCCCTAACGTCTAATTATAATAGGAATCGGTAAAAAATAAATTGCGTTCTCCCCTCACTAGTGAGATCAATCACCTCGGTGATTAACATTTCGTGTGAACTTGAAATTTCCTAATGAATTTTCACAAGAGCAAAACAAAAGTTGTTCTCGCTCCACTAGTGAGTATAACAAGACATCATAATTACATCATTTCGCCAACAATCCCCAAAACTATTTTGTGTGGATGTACACAACATCCAATGTGATCTGTGTCAGTGGAAACAGTGATCAGCTGATTGTGTTAACAGATTTCTTGCGTGGTATGGGCATCGGTTTGGATCGATTCAGTTGAAGCTTCAATTGAAAGGGGTATAATAAAAAGAAAATCTAATGTTTTCTTGTGAATACCGGGATTAATCTCATTCGTGAGTGAGAGAATTTGTATTTTCACTCATGAGATAAATCCCGGTATTCACAAGAAAACATTAGATATCCTCTATTTACAGCCAGGGACACCTCATGACAGACAGTTTTACAAGTGGAGGAAGCCAAAGTACTGGGAGAGAACCACTGTGCAATGGCAAGCAACTGTCAGACTCCCCAACATACTAACATACTAACTCCTTACAGGCAGGGTTAGTATTGGATGAAGACAATTACACCATTGATGAGCAGTACGACTTAGTACACAGTGTCACAGTGCTCCCACATGGGCAATCAGGATGTAATGTCTTTTCCCAAGGACACAACAGTTTTCCCATGGCGGAGATCGTACTATGGAACTTTTGGTTGATGCAGATGAATGACAATTTGGTTAACAAACTTTGTTTGTTCTTTTATTAATCCTTTACCTAACGAATCGCCCGCATCCGCCCATGTAATATGCAAATTGAGCAGTTGAAAAAATTTAATTTTTCAAAATATTTCAACAAAACCATATTATGTGACCCCCTCGTTGAGCTCGTTCCAATGAGGGGTCACATGATATGGTTTTGTTGGAATTTTTTTAAAATTTAAAAAAATTAAATTTAAAATAATAAATTTTGATATCGTCTGCGTTGGGTAAAGGGTTAACTCTTTACCTAACAAGTCATCGCATACACCCACGTAATTTGCAAATTAGGGAGTTGAAAAAAAAAAAAATTTCAACAAAACCATATCATTGAGCTCGTTCCAATGAGGAGTCATACGATTTGGTTTTGTTTAATTTTTTTGAAAACTTTGAAGAAAATAGTATTAATAATACAGTGGAGTCCACTTAATTGGATATCTCTTAACTGAATAACCCTGTTAATTGAATATGATTTTCCAACACAAAACCATTTACCTTACCTCCAGTACGAAGTTGACCTGTTAATTGAATATAGGTTATAGAGTAAACTCCTGTTAATTGAATAAAAAATCTTGTAACCTGTCGAGAAATTACCCCGACACTCCCTAGTTTTCCTTTGTTTATAGACCTGTTTAGCCTCAGTATATCCAATACAGGCATTTAATCTATTATATCTTGTTTGACAGAGTTGAAGGAGTTTGTGAAAATGGGGCCCACCAGGTTGCTTGAGGCAATGGGTGATGTGAGGGGTGGTCATTGGGTGATTTTTTTCTTGGTTTTAAATCAACTTTGAAGAATTTTGTGATTTTAAAATAAAAAAAATCTCCATCGTCACTAGCAATGTATTTAGGTAGGTATCACACCAAGCCCCAGAGAGATGGGGGGGGGGGGGGAGGGGGGGGGGGGGGTTATAGGTGAATTATTTGGGCTTTAAAATGAGTTTTAACAGAGTTTGAGAGATTTATGTAAAATGAGTTTGAAGAATTTCACATTGTGTTATGCCCCCCCAAAAATCACCATGCTGTACCAACTCCTCCTCCCCAACCTCCAAATCATTTGGGTTAAAAATTTTGTGCACAAACCCATTGTAAATCCTTCAAAATTAATTTTAATGTAAAAAGGAAATCCACCCAATGACCTTGTATCCCTGTCACTCTCCTAAATAACCCTCCCCCAGTTAAAAATATGACATTTACACAATTGAAAGTTGAACCCCACCTAACCTGGAAAATATATATTTAGAATTCCAGGTCCTTGAGAAATGGCGCCCTTTTTCATTATTATATGACAGAAAAAGTCTGGTAATTTAATTGGCTAAAACAATCGTCAGAAGTGTTGATTTTCATCAGTATTGCTGATCTATTCTATTTTTATGGAAATAGAGTTGATATTTCACCTCTCTGTCATTGTTTTCTATAAATAGTACAGGTAGGTTGATATAATGATTCCAAATACCTGTTTGCAATAAAATAAAAATGGTATTTCCGACTTGCTCCGTCCTTTAATGTCCCTGTTCCCATGTTTAGGAACCGTTCAAATCTAACAAATAACTACAACATGAACAAATAAGTTAATTCACATTGCTTCTTGTATATATATGTTGAAATTAATTTTATTGTGTTGCATATGAATATGCTGTTTTTCTTCGAAAAATATGTAATAAAGCAAGGAATTTGCAAACGATTTCTTTGTTGTAATCATAACTATACATGTAATTAGTCAGTCTCAGTGAATATTATTTTTCTCGGGTTAATAATATAAGTTACATGGCGTGTAGCTGGCTGATACATTTCCATACAAGGCTCTGAGTGTTCATATCAGGTTCGGCGAACCTGATATGAACACTCAGAGCCTTGTATGGAAATGTATCAGCCGGCTACACGCCATGTAACATATTTATTATGTCGAAAGTCCATGTAAATCAAGCGATTAATAATTTTCTCCATAAACAAACAACGGCCCGTAATTTATTTTTCAGGAACCACTATTGATAGCACCGCACATAATCATGAACAATAACAGGCACCGGTACGTGTAACCATGGTAATTGTAAACAAATCATCACTTTGCGAAGGGCGATTGCCGTACTTGTTTACAAATGAAACGAATCGCTGCTTGCCACTGAGATCAGTGCTGCTTGCCAACTCGGCATAATCTGGAGGCCCCTTGCGTACATTTACTGTTGTTACTACCTAAAAAGGACTAATAAAGCAGTTTGAACATTAAAAATCACTTTTTTACTGTAGAGCAAACAATAACAATAACGCAACTTGAACTTTGAAGTTGAATCTGAAACGCACACCGACTTATCTTCTGCCCATCTTTTTACATATTTAATGTTTTAAATCACAAAATACGGTATCTTGAAAATATTTTCGGAACCTAAATTCTCTTATTTTGTTTTAATTCAGATTTTGAAAATTCGAAGTGAGGGGAATTGCATCAAAATAGTAATGGCGGCTACTCACCTGATATTAATTAATATCAGGTGAGTAACCCGATACGGTGGAATCTTTAGAAGGTATTCCAGCATTTTGATTGGACAAACTAACTTTGAGACATAATAATATAAGTTACATGGCATGTAGCTGGCTGATACATTTCCATACAAGGCGATGAGAGTTCATATCAGATAAGGCGAGGCAAAACCTGATATGAACTCTCAGAGATTTGTATGGAAATGTATCAGCCAATGTCACGCCATGTAACATATTTATTATGCCCATGTGAATCAAGTGATTAATAAATTTTCACGAAAAGCAAAGAACAATCAGACGTTTATTTTTTAGAAACCACTATTGACTGTGCCATGCAGAATTATGAACAGTAACTGGCACCAGTATATAACTGTGGTGACAGTAAACTATCTTTGCTGTTCGAAGTGCAATAAATAGAGGATATGGAATGAGTGTTTTTCTCATATAATATTTATGAAACGAGTCTAAGAATTTTCCGTTTTGGCGAGCCTCTGGCGAGTGCAAACAGAAAATTCAGACAAGTTTCATAAATATTATATGAGAAAAACACTCATTTCATAGTCTATTTATCATATGACACACACACACATGCACAAATTAGCCACTTAGTTTGACATTTTATTTAACCGATCACCTAACTTGAGTTGCAGACGGCACTTGGAAAAAACATCCTCGTATAACTAAAACTTTTCATTTTTTGCTTCCAAAACATAGGTTATGACCCTTCATTGGAACGAGCTCGTTCCAATGAGGGGTCATAACCTATGTTTTGGAAGCAAAAAGTGAAAATATAAAAAAAATGAATGGCGTTTTTCTTGTAAGCAAAAGATTTATACAATATGTAAAAGATTAATACAATATAACCCACCCTAAATAGGACAGATAATGTAAATTCTCCCTACTGAAATTATGCAAATGTGACCCAGTTGTATTTTGTTTAGCCAATCAAATTGTCCAGTTTTTAAATTGACCAATGAAGGCTCCCAACTCCAATTATGCAAATTATGAAAATGTGGCCCAGTTTTATTTTGTTCAGCCAATCAAATTGTTTAGTTTTGAAATTGACCAATGAAATTGATGGAAGGCTTTATTTATCACTGATTAATATGAAAACAAAATATCAAATGTTTTAAAGTGAACAAAACGGACGAGTCATATGATAAATATGTTTACAAAATAAAACATATCGCTACAAGCATATCTGAAAATACACTTACATACATTTACTGTCATTACTGGGACTACAAATAATATTTTCTGTCTATTTTTTTACACATTTAATATCTTCAATCAATAAATACAGTACCTTGAAAATATTTTTGGTACTTAAATTCTCTTATTTTAATTTAAATTTTGAAAATTTGAAGCTGATGGAAATCCATCAATTTGATCAAAATAGAAATGGCTGGTATTCACCCGATATTAAATAATATTAGGTGAGTTACCTGATACGGCGGAACCCTTAGATGATATTCCGCTGTTCTGATTGGACAAACTTACTTAAAGGTATAATAATTCCTTGTATGAACCTCAAGGAAAGTCAATAATTATAAAGTGTTACTGAAAATCTAGTCATTCAAATCATCTGATATTGACAACAGAGATATAACTTATATAACTTCATTCTTCTGTAGTGTTAACTAACCATAGTGTTAACTAACTTTCTTCTGGTCAATTCACTTCATTCAGAAGTATTGTCAGTCATGTCATTATCAATATTAGTGAGGTGCCCCATACTTCATTGTTTGATCCAATCAACAACTTGCTAATCAAACTTCTTTTGGATAATTAGAGTTGAGGGAATTTGTCCAGTATTGTCCTGTCATTTACAAGGCATGCAGGCTTGCTGTATGTGTAATATCCATTGTAGGTGAGAAATTATTAACATACATCGAGCATAGTTGCTGGTGATGTTCAGGGTCAAAGTTTAAGCCACAAACAAAACAGTGACTTCCATTGGTCAACTGGTAGAGTGCTGGAAGGGGTCTTCCCGTTTCGCCGATGTGATTCTAATGGGGTAGGTGTCAGTAATCCGCAGATCAAAGAAGTGCCGCGATAATTTGTTAATTTGGATGTTGGGAGATAATTTTTATCAATTTAACCCATGTACCACAGGGAAACTCACAAGTAACGACGAATTGATTGAATGTAATGTAATTTTTTTATTGATTTATCAACGCAATAAACGAGCAAGTATAATATAATAATATGAACATTTAAAGACATAAAGCACATTTTTTAAAAACCCGAATTTCGACTGAATGTAATGTAATTTTTTTATTGATTTATCAACGCAATAAACGAGCAAGTATAATATAATAATATGAACATTTAAAGGCATAAAGCATATTTTTTAAAAACCCGAATTTCGACTGACTCTGTCTAAAAATAACAATAAACGAGCAAGTATAATATAATAATATGAACATTTAAAGGCATAAAGCACATTTTTTAAAAACCCGAATTTCGACTGACTCTGTCTAAAAATAACAATAAACGAGCAAGTATAATATAATAATATGAACATTTAAAGGCATAAAGCACATTTTTTAAAAAACCCGAATTTCGACTGACTCTGTCTAAAAATAACAATAAACGAGCAAGTATAATATAATAATATGAACATTTAAAGGCATAAAGCACATTTTTTAAAAACCCGAATTTCGACTGACTCTGTCTAAAAATGACAGTGCGTCAATCTGACCTTCCCTAAAGAGTCTTTTATAATAAGATAAAGCATTGTCGATGGCACGATACTTTTTTCTTCGTGGGGCCACCTTCCCACCATGTCTCAACTGCAGAATTGTTGATTCTGTGAATGCTTGTTCTTTCTTAATGAAATCAACTAAGAAGAACAAGTTAGGATGGGTTCCGGCAATTGCCTTCTTCAACTTGCTGTGCCATCCTTCTACATGATTTGTGGTGCGAGGGCCGACAGTCTCGTGATGGTTCCACACATTGAGGTTGCTACTCTCAACCCAGTTCGTCGTGACGTAGTCTGTGAACTTGGTAACTCTTGGGTCGACGTCTCTCTCCTCCAACGCTTCTTCCCATGCCTCTAATACAAGAAGCCATACGTCGCTGACCATATGTGGTGGTACAAATGGAAGGCCGATAGCACCTCGAACGACCGCATGAATGTTGTCATCTTGCTTGTAATCGTCTCTGAGGCTGCACTTTTCTGTTGCATACTTGTACACTGCTTGGGCGTAGTGGAAGTGACAGCCTTTGATGGTCGCAGAAGAGAAAACTTGTCGTAAAGCATTTTGTGCAGCAGTTTCGAAATCAGTAAAGATTGTTGCTGGTTGTAGGTGAATGTCTAAAGATGAAGCCTTCTGGCATATGGTGCTGAAGAATTTTATATAAGTTGACTTGGTTTTATTAGGCAGCAAGCCATAGACTAATGGCAACATCTTATTGTCGACGAAAGCATGGATGGTATACAGCTGATAAAAGAGTTTCGGTGATTTCTCAAATGTCCCATCACAGAAAAACGAAGTCGCTTCGTCGAGGAGGTGTAAGTTTGACGCTGTGCTGAAAATGAGGCAGTTGACGTCGCTTGGATCTGACAGTAAAAACTGATCTCCTGCAGTTGTTTCCATGTAACTATCAGGTAAGCTGATTGCTGAGCGAGTTTTCGGAAGAGCCGGTATGGTGTATAATGCTGATTTGATGCTATAGAATGTAGGAACTTTAGCAATGATGAGTGGGTCGGTATCCGATCTGAGAGAACCAAGCTCCTCTTGGTAAAGTGCGCTCACTGATTTGCTGTCGTGTCGAACGGTTTTCTTTAAATCTGCTAGGAAAGCATCGGCTACAATCTGCTCCATATCTGGTGGATGATTATGCTGCCCCATCGGCGAACTGATAAAATCGTTTTTCGTGTTGATAGTTGACCGACATCCTAAAGAATCTTTTTTAACGCAGTTCCAATGTATATTTGGTTGATTCTGAGACTTCACACGAAATTTATAACCACCATAAACTAAGTGTCTACCACCTCTCTTATTAGGGATGAAAGAAACATTTACTTGTTCACTTGCCATGATGAATTGAAGGAAATGTTGTTGATGTACAGCATGAAGGGTCATATTATATACTATTGAGATGTTTGAAGTTGTTTAGTTGTTTACAGTTGATCAATGTTAACTGATTGTTAATCACTTTGGGACCATGAACTCAGCCGGTGAAGAAGAGTTAATATCAATCAGTGGGATTAACAACTTGTTCACACCTCCACCGGCGATTAGTTTTGGTTTGTTTATTTAACCTCATCGGCGAAACGGGAATAAACCTGCTGGAAGCCCATATTTGGTCTTTACTCTGAAGTATACAGGTACCACAACTTAAAGGCCTCATATTCAGTGGATGTGCTTCGCTTTATCTTTGAAATTAAATTATTTAGTCCGTTAGGATTTGCCTAGTTGCAATTTATGGGAGAGTGCCTATTGGCACTCTCCCATAAATTGTAACAAAGCAAAGACATGTGACCAAATTCTTATCATCAAACATAATTTAGCACTCTACCAGTTAATGCACTACAGTTAAAACTAGAAGTCCTGTCATGAAATGCACACAAATAGCATGTCGATCTGTGCATTAATCTACGCGTTATGACCATAGTAAGGCTATCAAATTCTGTACATATGGCCTGTGCACAAGGAATGTTTCAGCCAATGGACCTCCGTGTAACCCGGAGGTCCATTGGCAGAAACATTGCCAGTGTTTGCTATGAGTAACCAGGAGAACCTGCCGTACTTTGGATGCTGTTCGATATGGCAATTGCACACAATTCCTACACGCAATTAAGCCTAGATAAGTGCACAGTTCATGACAGGACTTCTAGTTTTAACTGTATATAAGTAAGAAAAATTAGTTTACTTTGAAATTCCCACCTCTGATTTTCCATAAATTCAAATTAAATATACACAAAATATGCATCAAAATGATGATGGTTGTGATGCATAGAACACAAAAAATATATGCAATCAACTCATAGATTTGACAGCCAGCAGAAATAGTTCCTGGAGGTCTGCTACAGTTAAAAGTAGAAGTCCTGTCCCGAACTGTTCGCTTATCTAGGCTTAATTGCGCGTAGGAATTTCGCGCAATTGCCATATCGGATGACATCCAAAGCATGGCAGGTTCTTCTGGTTACTCTTAGCAAACACAGGCAATGTTTCTGTCAGTGGACCTCCGGGTTACCCGGAGGTCCATTGACTGAAATATTGCTTGTGCACAGGCCATATGTACAGAATTTGATCGCCTTACTATGGTCAAAACGCGTAGATTAACGCATAGATCGACGTGCTATTGTGCGCATTTCATGACAGGACTTCTAGTTTTAACTGTACCATATTTGTACCAGAACTGATAGTAAAATAATATTTCAGGAGAACAACTCTTGGCCAAATGTGCTTCAGGTTTCCAAGAAAAAAGCTATGCATTCAAAGCACTTTTATGAAGATGCAACAGGGCTGCATTCGGGGAAACGCCAATGCTGCTGGCTTTTCTTATGGAAGAAGGATCCATGGCAGACAGACATATATATCTCACATGATACCACAAATTTGAATTGAAAAATAATCGCATAATTCTAGGAAATTCAAACTGGTCACAGGTTATGCTCCCATGAAATATTATTTGATCATCTGATTCATGAGAACAACTAGTGGCTAAATAAACTTCAGATGCCCAAGAACAAAGCTTGGAAATGAAAATTTTTTAACACACATTGACAGAGCTGTATGGGAGTAAATTAAAAAACCTTCGACTTTGTTCTTTTTTCTGTTTGTTTACATTTTGGTCAGGGTCAACAGAGCCAAAAAAGCTTTGTTGTACAATGCCGTCTATAATCAAATAATGAAGCTTGATTGCCTTCACACTGCACTCTATTATTGTATTCAGACGGCACACTTGCCATTTTACTACAGAGGAACCCTGTTAACTGAGTAGCAACTTTGCCAGTGAAAATTATTCAATTAACAGGAGAATTCAATATACAGATATTGTGTCACTTTCCTATACTCTAGAGATAATCTGGGCATTTATTCTATTACATCTTGTTTGACAGAGCTCTATGAGCTCTGTCAAACAAGATGTAACAGATTAAATGCCTGTATTTGATGTACAAATAGGTCTATAAATAAGGATAATTTCTCGACAGGTTGCAAGATTGTTTATTCAACTAACGGGAGTTTACTCTATAACCTATATTCAAGTAACAGGTCAAATTTGTACTAGAGGTATGGTAAATGGTTTTGTGTTGGGCAATTATATTCAATTAACAGGGATATACAATTAAGAGATATCCAAATAAGTGGGCTCCACTGTAACAACATAGCCTTTCACATGTAGTGTTAGTTCTAAAAGGGATAATTCAGTCCTTATACCTCCCACAGAGAGGTACATTGACTTGAGGGGCCTTTTAGGACTAATGTTGAATCTGAGTGTGTCTCATGACCATCAAGCTCTGTAATGTGGGAAGCCCAATTGCTTGGTACCAGAGATTACTCACCTGCCTGTCTTGTTTAATTCGTGCCTATAAATATTCAAATGTCTAAACCTCTCCTGGTAGTGACATGTTTACATCGGTATGATAAGGCCACACAGAATAAATTAATTGATTCTCAGGTACTTTTTTTCTATCAAATCATTGAGGGAGGGAGGGTTTTATTTTTTAATTTTTATTTTTCTTTTGTATCACTTTATTAACCCAAACTGTGGGACACTTTATTAACCCAAACTGTGGGACACTTTATTAAACCAAACTGTGGGACACTTTATTAACCCAAGTTGTGGGGCACTTTATTAAATCAAACTGTGGGACTCTTTAATAATCCAAGCTCTGGGGCACTTTTTTTGCAGGAAGTTTAGATTCCCATTAGCATTAAATTCAAGTTAACAAAACAATGATAGGTTGTTTTAATGTTGAAGTGACTCATTTTTATTTAAAGATATTTGATATTCTTTTGTTAGTTGCCTTAGGGTTTAAAAAATCTGGCAGTCAAGTGTAAATTCAACACATTTTACAGGTCTCCATTAAATTTAAAAGATGACTCCATCAGTTGAATCATGAGGGACGTGATCCGAAAATTCCCCAGGCTCTTCAGTGAATTTTCACTGCATGTATTAGCTTCTTTGGTCAGCAATCGAAAGGAAAATGTATTTATAAAATTGATTAGCTACTGTTTATTGGAGAATGCCAACTGGTTCTCTATAATAAATTGTAACCAAATCATTATTTATGAGCACAATTTTACTAAACTAGGATGCCTGTTTCTGCTAGCATGCCACGTTTTAACTGGTAGAGTGCTGGAAGTCCATATTTGGGCTCTATTCTGAAGTGCAGATAAAACAACTTAACTCCTAGCACACTGGTAAAGCAAGAGCATTTTCTCCAATCACTCTGTTTCATGCTTGTTTAGCTACAAATTTAACCAATTATATCTTGTTTGACAGAGCTCAGTGAGCTCTGTCAAACAAGGTATATTTGGTTAAATATCAAACTGCATTATGGGAAATATTTACTACTGAAAACTTTGCCATTTTGACATCAGAGTGCAGAAGGTTAAAGGCTTCAAATTTAGAGGCGATGCTTCATATTATCTTTGAAGTGATGTTATTTAGCTGGTTAGAATTTGTCTTGTTACAATTTATGGGAGGCACGCCCACAGGTGCTCCCACAGGCGTGCCCACAGGCACTCTCCCATAAATTGTAACAACGTAAAGACTATTGTACAAATTTTGATGCTCCAAAACAATTTAGCACTCTACCAGTTAATAAATAGAGATTATTACCATTATGTGGATGTACAAAATATGTATCCGAGTCGAGCTCCGGGTTCTAAGGGCAGATCACGACGAGTCGTAGACTCAGATACATATTTTGTACATCCACATAATGGCAATAATCATTTTACCTTACAATATATTGAGGATAAGTCAAGAATGTAGACGAATATATAACGATCTATTTATTCGTACGGATGAACAAAAAGAAAAAAATGGAACTCACGCGAAAGGAACGTGCTTGTATCCGACCCCCTGATTCAAACATCTGTATCAGGGGGTCGGATACACAACAGTTGCAGAGTTAATACAGACAAAATACATGTTGATTGTAAGATAAATACATATTATCATGATAATGTACATGTCCTGTGATTTGTATCAGTTTCGAGGTGGTGTCCAGAATGGGATCTCAACGAGCCGGCTTTGCCGGTGAGTTGTGATCCCATTTTTGGACACCCCGAGAATCTGATGCAAATCACAGGACATGCACATTATCGTGATAATTTATTTACCTAACAATTCTGTCACATAAACAGACATTTGGGACATAATGTTCAGCCGATCACTGAAACGCATGTAGAATGTATTCATGCCCCTGTTGGGATAGTCCGTCGTGCTCCCGGAAATGAGAATCTATATGATACGGAATAAGAATGAGTTGTCTATATGATACGGAATCGGAACACATTATGTGATACGTACTGTTTCTCATGGTTTTCAGGCCAAAATCTACATGATTGTTGGATAAAACACATGTAACAAAGCCCCTTGGAAATGTAATTGATCACCCAACTAGTTGAACTAAACATTACATGTATTTCAGTGTATTTTGTGAAAAGATACTGTCTGACATTTTGTTGGTTAATGTCAGCATGATCTCAGCAGAATAAAGGATCATCTACGCCATTTCAGTGAATATCAGGAATTATCTCATGAGTGTGAACCTGAAAGTTTTATTTTTCCCCGGCGCTTGCGCAATATTCACTTAAATAACGTAGATTTTCTTTTCATTATATCCTACGCAATGTTTTACTGTGCAGTATTCAGCCCAATTCGACTGCAAACATGTACGTTTCAAAACAATAGCAAAGATCAGCAATTTCAGCTGATCATTCATTGAAAACGACATGATGTGCCGAAGTGTGATGACATTTAAGAAGCTACCGAGGGATATTCCTTGTTATCCATCTAGTCGATGGATATCGAGAAATATCTTTTAGATAATTTGTGTTAATTCACAGGCTAGCATATAATAAAAGAAAATACTTTTGATGACCATATCATTCATAAATACTAATAGGCTGCTTACATGAATTACTGATATTAAATGTCCAGTGACATTAACCGATAAGGATTTGCAACCACCATCTGCTTGCTGATTGGTTGAGCACACAATTGTCTGATTGTGAGTGCTGATATCAGATAGTCACAACCAAAAGGAGCAGTATGTTCAAGAACACATAGAATAGGGTTCATTTTACAGTACAGACAGGTTGATGTCAAGAGCGTGTCACTGTGTGTATCAAAATAAAAATACAACATCAGGGGAAACAAGTTAACAGCATGGCATCTGATCAAAGATGCCATGCTGTTAACTTGTTTCTGCTGATGTCATATTTCAGAGACATCACATGGCACATGCACCGTGAGTAGCTATCAAGGGGAAGATCATACCAATCAATGAGATCAGAGCAATCATGATTCCCGCCAATCATTCTGGCAGCCTTGTTACCGCTTGTATGGGGGGCGCGGTGGCTCAATAGGTAGAGGTGCAGGCTGCAAGCCAAGAGGTCCTTGGATGGAATCCCACCTGCGGCAATCGCGTTGTGTCCTTGGGCAAGACACTTCACCCCCATTGCCCACGTGGAGGCACGGTGACGCTGTGTACTAAGGCGTACTGCACGTCGATGGTGCACCTGTCTTCAACCAATGCTAACCCTGCTTGAGGTGGAGTTGGTATGTTGAGGAGCTGACAGTTGCTCGCCGTTGCTCGGTGGTTCTCTCCAGGTACTCTGGCTGTCTCCACCACCCGTAAAACTGTTGAGGTCATGATTAGCCATTGTGCAGAAATATGTGACCTTAAACACCAATAAATAAATAAATAAATAATACTGCTTGTGTGAGTTTGTGAATCAAATGTAAATACAAACAATTTTGATCCCATGGTGTTCCATGTAACCATTTTCTCTTACTGATGTTCAAACAGTTCTACCAAGGGTCAACCAATGGCTTAAAACCGGCCGATGTCAGATGTGATTGCTGAATATCAGTTAATCACTTTTAATATCCCAAGTTAGTCACGATATGGAGGGGGTGGGAATATGTTAATAATATGTTCTGAGGTCAAAATTAGTGCCTAATCGATAAGAAAAGCTTGCCATCAAAATTAAACTCTGATCTTGTTATGAACATTAAATTTCAGAGGACTAATTAAATGTGAAGACCACAGTATTTTACAATATCACTCTTAAGTCCTTTGTTTCATATAGAATCTCTGATGAGTTGTGATTTCATATGAAATTTCTGTACCAAGTTCCCCAAAATCGATCTGAGCAAAAGTTTAGCGAGGCTCAGATCAATTTTAGTGAATGAGATTTAGAAATTTCCTGTCAATTTGTGAAACATTTGAGATTCTTTTTACCACATGACGTGTAATTTATCCTTTGAGCTTGAGTAATGACTAAAGTTGCTGTTCACAAAAAAATCGCAAGCCAAATGTTATTAATTTTTAGTCAATTTTTGCCTCATTGAGATCATTCCATATTTAAAATTACTCAGCTGGTTAAGAGTTTAACAAGCCCGCTGTAGGAATTGTGTGTGGTGTGCATAATTAAGACAGATCAAAGATGATGATTTAGCAATATTACACCTCATTTGTTTGTTTCATTTCCCTCTTAGCCTATTGTAAGGTCTCCGGTCCATATTTACTGTATGGTCTAAAGTCAAGTGACAACAGACCAAACATAATACATGCAAGACTGTCATTAGTATTTTTGATGGCAAAATATTTAACCCTTTACCCAACGAATCAGCCGCTTCCGCCCGCGTAATATGCAAATTCAGCAGTTGAAAAAATAGTATTTTTCAAACAAATTTCAAGAAAACCATATCATGTGACCCTTCGTTGGAACGAGCTCGTCGAGCTCGTTCCAACAAGGGGTCACATGATATGGTTTTGTTGAAATTTGTTGAAAAAAATTAAAAAATGATATTTTAAATAATAAATTTTGATATCGTCTGTGTTGGGTAAAGGGTTAAGCCTATTGCCTGATAAAGGTTAGTGAAATCCTGCAAGGAGAAATATGTTCATCTGAAACGCTAATGGGGCAACTGCCCTTGATCAGCCCCAACCAGACATGTTAAGCTGATGAATTGTAAAATAGTGAAATTTCTGAGTAAAAAAAGTTAGATTTTAATTTTTAAATGGCTCAAAGAGTAAAATATATTGATTTTAATAGTGAGATTCTGTTAAATATATCACTTCTAGGCTCATTTAACAAAAATTCATTCTGGAAAATAGTGAGTCTTCCCCTAAAACAGTGAGACTTAACATGTCTGGCCCCAACCTGTAATTCCACCCCTGTTAGGTATTTATTAAGTTATCAGTGTTACTTAAAATTATGAAACCTTCCGCAGCAAGTTTTTTTCATTAGCTCACCTGAGCAAAGCTCAAGGGGAGTTTTACTAATCACTTTCCATCGTCCATCCTTCATCGTCCGACACCTGTCCAGCGTAAACTTTACATTACAGTTAAATCTAGAAGTCCTGTCACGAACTGTGCGCTTATCTAGGCTTAATTGCACGTAGGTATTGCGTGCAATTGCCATATCGAATGGCATCCAAAGCATGGCAGTTTCTCTTGGTTACTCGTAGCAAACACAGGCAATGTTTCTGGCAATGGACCGCCGGGTTACCCTGAGGTCCATTGGCAGAAACATTGCTTGTGCACAGGCTATATGTACAGAATTTGATAGCTTTACTATGGTCATAACGCGTAGATTAACGTGCAGATCAACGTGCTATTTGTGCACATTTCATGACAGGACTTCTAGTTTTAACTGTATCGACTTCTCCTCACAAACTACTTGACCAAATTGAACCCAAACTAGTGTGCATGTGTCCTATCATATGTTAATTCAAGTTTGTTCAAATAAAGGTGTCACGTCCACTGGGGGCACCACAAGGGCATAACTCTGGTAGAACCCATAAAATACCAAAAATATCTTCTTCTTCAGATCCAGTGGTCAGAATCTTTTTATATTTGGTATACATCATCTCTAGGGGAGACAGATTCAAGTTTGTTCAAATCGAGTCCATGGGTTAATATTTGGGCTCCCTGTTGGAGCCCAAATCTTAACTTTGTGCAATGTGTACAATATTCTTTAAAAATCTTCTTCTTTAGAGCCACCAATCAGAATCTTTTCATATTCTATACACAACATCTCTAGGGCGGTCAGATTCAAGTTTGTTCAAATCGAGTCACTGGGTTAATATTTGGGCTCCCTATGGGAGCCCGAATTTTGACTTCGTGCAATATGAAAAAATGTCTTTAAAAATCTTCTTCTTCAGATCCAGTGGTCTCGATCTTTTCATATTTGGTATACATTATCTCTAGGGTGGCCAGATTTAAGTTTGTTCAAATTGAGTCCATGGGTTAATATTTGGGCTCCCTATTGGAGCCCAAATTTTAACTTTGTGCAATACATGGAACATTCTTTATAAATCTTCTTCACATTTACCAGTCAGAATCCACTCATATTTGGAAAACATTTTCCCCAGGAGGGCCAGATTCAAGGTCGTTCAAATCGAGTTCCTTGGTTAATATTTTGGCTCCCAATGAGAGCTTGAATTTTAACTTAATACAATATGAGGAAATTTCTTTAAAATTCTTTTTCAGATCCACCAGTCAGAATCCTTTAACATTTGGTGTACATCATCTTTAGGGGGTTAGCTTCAAGTTTGTAAAAATTGGATCTCTGGGTTGAAAATTTTGGGTCTGGTTCGGACTTAGAAATGTTTGGCCAAAATTCTAAAAAAAAAAGAATTTTCAGTTTTTTATGCATTTTGTTAAATTTTAAGATGAAAACAAAAGTTTTAGCCTGAAAGTTTGGGGTCTGGTTCCGACTTGGAAATTTTGGACCAAAATTCAAAAATTTTTTTTTTAGAAAATCAAGTTCCTAGATGAATTAGAGTGGTTTTATGTGAAAATGTTTTTACCCTATGCCCTTCCTTCTCTCCCTTCCTTGTTGGGGGGGGGAGCAGTTGGATGTAACAAAATGTTTGACTGCAAAATAGATTTTGAAAGATTTAGAGTGATTTTATGCAACCCCCCCCCCCCCTCCAAAATGACCACCAACCCCACCTCCAGGGGTCAATTAAGCGGAGGAAAAAAAATTGCTACAAAATGCATTTTAAAGGAATTAGAGTGAATTTATGTAAAAAAAAATAAAAGGACCCCTATAATAACTTCATTCCTCGAAAGTGATGATGAGCCATGATTAGCTGAATGTGATCCAAAATACTACTTTGAACAACTTGTCAGGTGAGCAATTAAGGCCCCTTGGGGCCTCTTATTTTAAAAAAAATTTGCTTGCTGCTTGAACTTGATGAGTGTTATGGGGGGGGGGGGGGGGGGGTTCAGAAAGAGTATGATGGTAATAATGATAAAGCAATTTATTACATGCCTGTTACATGAAATCCCCATCTACAGTTAAAACTAGAAGTCCTGTCATGAACTGTGCATTTATCTAGGCTTAATTGCGCGTTGGAATTGCACGCAATTGCCATATCAAATGGCATCCAAAGCACGGCAGGTTCTCCTGGTTACTCATAGCAAACACATGCAATGTTTCTGCCAATGGACCTCCAGGTTACTCGGAGGTCCATTGGCTGAAACATTGCTTGTGCACAGGCCATATGTACAGAATTTGATAGCTTTACTTGGGCCATAACGCGCACATTAACGCTCATATGGACGTGCTATTTGTGCGCATTTCATGACAGGACTTCTATTTTTAACTGTACATGCTAAACCATGTGGAAAATGAAAATCTGTTCTGGACATATGTGCAGAACGGAAAACGTTAAAGACTATTTTTATAAAGAAGCTCAAATTTCACTGGACTTTTCTACAAATCGTGCACCGCAATTACAATAATTTCAATCACTAGCGATAGCTATAAATCATTCCCTGAGTTCCAGTGCATTCTATGTACCAGTTGGCACATAGCACACATTGGAACTCAGGGGAGGAAATAGTAACATGGGTTCCCCTCACAAATTTGGTTGGCGATAAAATGTGTTCTTCTTGTTAGTTGTCAAATGAATTGCTGAGTGTCCTTGTAATAATTGTTTTTATAGATGTGAAGGCATGTAATAAACATAGAACGACACAGGTGTGTGAATGGGTATATCGATATGGCACTTGTGACATCGCGGAAGGATAAAACTCGAGGTCTGCAGCCTCTCTTTCTATCATTCTGTGCTGGCACTTGTGCCATGTCGATTAACCCATATATCAATTGTTGCATGAGGTTGCAAGCCATATGGCAGTTTATGTACAGACCTGCCACTCAGCCCATAATGTGCATATTGACCCCAGCTTCGCTTCAATCAGTAGACTCATTATGGGTGACTAGCCAATTCATAAATGGCCATATGGTTCGTAATCTTGTGCAAAATTTGTAAGTGATGGTAGAAAACATATCATTCAGTGGTCACTTTTATGCTGAACAGCAATTTTCTTTTTACAATATTTTTTTCTTAATCTGATTTTTATTGTTGGGAATATAGTCCCAAAAAATTTTTTGGATGAATTATAATTATTTTCTGTAATTTCAGAAAGAAGAAGAGCGACAGGCAACTCTTGATCATGAAAACAAACTAATGTTGGAGAAAATGACCGCCATAATGAGAAAGCGTGATGGAGTCGACAATGACAATCAGAATCGGGGTGCGAATGTGAGGTAAATGATATTTAGTGTGGACCTGAAAGTTTTATTTTTCATGAGCACTTGTGCGAGTGAAAAATAATATTTTCTGGTCTACATGATGAATGTTTTCCATAGCTTCTCAATTGACGTTACGCTTCGACGCATGACGTCACCTTGTCACCTTGAAGGAACAATCAGTAGTTTTTTGTTATTGTCTTGAAACTGTTTGCAGTCGAATTGGGCTAAATATTGCACAGTAAAATGTCACATAACATATAATAAAATGAAAATCTACGCTGTTTTAGTGAATATCAGGAATTATCTCATTTGTGTGGACCAGTTTTATTTTTCACACTAATGAGATAATTCCCGATCTTCACTAAAACAGCGTAGATATCTTCTATATATTTATTTTCTTGAAGAATAAGACAAAATAATTACTAGAATGGTGTCATTAGTGTGCAAAGCATTCTCTAATGACAAAAGTGGCACTACAGGTGCCACATAGGGCCAGATTCAAAATCCCAAACTTTTATGCACATCTAGAGACACTATCTGAAGATATAAACACACTTTCAACTTTTCAAATTAAAACCCCTAGTTGCCTTTTGCTGGAAACCGATTTTCTAACGACAAAAGTGGTGCAACAGGCGCCACATGAAGCCAAATAAAAATATCTGAAACCTTTATGCATATCTAGAGACCCTACAATCCTGTCATGAAATGCGCACAAATAGCACATCAATCTGCTCGTTAATTTACGCGTTATTACCATAGTAAGGCTATCAAATTCTGTATATATGGTCTGTGCACAAGCAATGTTTCAGCCAATGGACCTCCGGGTAACCCGGAGGTCTATTGGCAGAAATATTGACTGCGTTTGCTATGAGTAACCAGGAGAACCTGCCGTGCTTTGGGTGCCATTCGATATGGCAAATGCGCGCAATATACATACGCGCAATTAAGCCTAGATAAGCGCGCAGTTCGTGACAGGACTTCTAGTTTTAACTGTATATGAACAATTGAACACACATTCAATATTTCGAATTAAAACCCCCAGGAGCCTTTCGCCGGAAGCCGTTTGAGTAATGACAAAAGTGGTGCTATGGGCCAGATGGGGCCGAATCAAAAATATGAAATCTTTTTGCACAGCTAGAGACCCTACCAAAACATATGAACACACTTTCAACATTTTGAATTAAAACCCCCAGGAGCCTTTCACTGAAAACTGATTCACTAATGACAAAAGTGGCACTACAAGTGCCACATGGGGCTGAATAAAAAATCTGAAACCTTTATGCACATCTCGAGACCCTTTCTGAACATACGAACACACTTTCTGCATTTTGAATTAACCCCCCTAGGAGCTTTTTGCCGAAAACCGATTTTCTAATGACAAAACTGGCACCATGGGCGCTACATGGAGACGAATCAAAATTCCAAAACCTTTATGCACATCGAGAGACCTTACCTGAACATATGAACACACTTTCAAAGTTTTGAATTAAAACCCCTAGGAGCCTTTTACCGAAAACCGATTCAGTAATTACAAAAGTGGCGCTATGGGCACTACATGGGGCCGAATCAAAATTCTGAAACCTTTATGCACATCTAGAGACCCTAATAGAACATATAAACACACTATCAATGTTTCAAATTAGAACCACTAGAAGCCTTTCACCGGAAACCGATTCTCTAGCAACAAAAGTGGTTCTACAGGTGTCGCATGAGGCCAAATAAAAAATCTGAAACTTTTGTGCACATCTAGAGACACTACCTGAACATATGAACACACTTTCAGCATTTCAAATTAAAATCTCTAGGAGCGGGGGCGCGGTGGCTCAGTAGGTAGAGGTGCAGGCTGCAAGCCGAGAGGTCCTCGGTTCGAATCCCACCTGCGGCAACCGCGTTGTGTCCTTGGGCAAGACACTTCACCCCCATTGCCCACGTGGGGGCACGGTGACGTTGTGTGCTAAGGCGTAGTGCACGTCGATGGTACACTGTCTTCAACCAATGCTAACCCTGCTTGTGTGGAGTTAGTATGTTGGGGAGCTGACAGTTGCTCGCCATTGCTCGGTGGTTCTCTCTGGGTACTCAGGCTTCCTCCACCTGTAAAACTGTCGAGGTCATATATATGACCTTAAACACCAATAAATAAATAAATAATCTCTAGGAGCCTTTCATCGGAAACTGCTTCTCTTATGACAAAAGTGGCACTACGGGTGCCACATGGGGCCAAATCAGAATTCCGAAATCTTTATGAACATCTGGAGACCTTGCCTGACGATATGAAAACACTTTCAACATTTCGAATTGAAACCTCTAGGAGCCTTTTGCCGGAAACTGATTTTCTACAGTAGAACCTGTCTTGGGAGACTGCCCTCTGGGCCACACAAAAGTGGTCTCTCAAGACAGGTGGTCTCTCCTAACAGGTTTCAGGTTTTCTCAAGTCAGTGAATAACCAACCACAAAATTCAGAAATGGAGAAGAATGGATTTACTTTGTAGTTGTTCTTTTTTATGAAGTTTTTATAACAAATTGAAATGGACTGTTATAAAAATAAATTAGTGTTGAAAATCTTCATTGAAGATTTTCCACACAAATTTATTTTTATAATCCTATCTGTCACATTTCAGGTATGTATGAAATTGTTTATTCAGCAATAATCTTAATCTTTTCACAGGGGTCTTATAAAAACATCTCAATCTTTAATGAGTTATGTCACTCCATCCCTAAAAGTGGTCGACCACTTTAAGGGAGGCGAGCGTTGGTCCTGCGTCCTGTCTCTGCCCTTTAGGGCTCACCAACGTTAGTTGTGTGAGCCTATGGCATAGCCCTCATGTTGGCATTGGCATCGGCGTCCGCTCTCAAATATTTTGAACTTTTGTGTACAGGTTTCGATTTTTTGGCTTTTTAAATTTTTTTTTAGTTTCTGCATATTGCTATGGTGGTTCACTATAACATTTAACTCTTTTCCAGGGTATTTTGTCTTAATTTTAACCCTTTGAATCAAATTTTAGACTTATTTTGATGTTTGCGTGCAGGTTTTGATGGGTTTTTTTTCCTTTCTTCCAAGTGGAGATTTACCTTGCAGCATATGTCCATGCTTTCTATTGTAGGTAAACATGCATCTTAGGGCTATGTTTGTATTATTTAACCCTTTTCCTGCTGAATTACTTCAATTTTGGACTTTTATGTACAGCTTTTGGACTAAGGCTTACAGCTTCTTATTTTTATGTACAGGTTGTGATAAAAAAAAACAATTTCAAGTGAGGTTGACCTCACTGCATATTGCAGTGGTGGTTATTATAACATTGATATCTTTCCAATGCATTTTAAAAAATTTTTTAACCCTTTGAATAGATTTTTAGACTTATTTTGACGTTTGCATGCAGGTTTTCATGGTTTTTTTTTTCCTTCCTTCCAAGTGTAGATTTACCTTGTAGCATATGTCCATGCTTTCTATTGTATGTAAACATGCATCTTAGGGCTACATTGTATTCTTTAACCCTTTTCCTGCTGAATTACTTCAATTTTGGACTTCTTTTGTTTACAGGTTTGGATTTTTGTGCTTTTAACAATTTTTGTTTCTTTTTTGCATATTGCTGTGGGGGTTCACGATAATATTTAACTCTTTTCCAGGGTATTTCGTCTTAATTTTAACCCTTTGAATCAAATTTTGGACTTATTTTGACGTTTGTGTGCAGGTTTTGATGTTTTTTTACTTTTATGTGCAGGTTTTGAGGTTTGTCTTTCTTCTCTTCCAAGTGGCGACTTACCTTGTCGCATATTGCCATGGTTCCTATTTTATGTTAGGATGCTTCTTGGGGCTATTATTATATTATTTAACCCTTTAGCTGCTTATTTACTTTAATTTTGGACTTTTGTGTGCAGGTTTTGTACTTTTGTGTGCAGGTTTTGATATTTTTTTTTAAGTGGAGTTTTACCTCACTGGCATATTGCCATGGTGGTTACTGTGACATTTTCAGGGTATTTTTCTAAATTTTAACCCTTTGAAACAAATGTGATACTTTTATATGCAGGTTTTGAGGTTTGTCTTTCTTTTCTTCCAAGTGGATATTTTTCAAGTAAACTTTCACCTTACTGGCCTATTACCATTGTGGTTACTGTGACAGGGTATTTTTCTCAATTTTAACCCCTTAAACAAATGTGATACTTTTTTTTACTTTTATCTGCAGGTTTTGAGGTTTGTCTTTCTTTTCTTCCAAGTGGTGACTTACCTTTTAGCATATTGCCATGGTTCCTATTTTATGTTAGGATGCTTCTTGGGGCTATTATTATATTATTTAACCCTTTAGCTGCTTATTTACTTTAATTTTGGACTTTTCTGTGCAGGTTTTGTACTTTTGTGTGCAGGTTTTGATATTTTTTTCAAGTGGAGTTTCATCTCACTGGCATATTGACACGCTGGTTATTGTAATATTTTCAGGGTATTTTTCTAAATTTTAACCCTTTGAAACAAATGTGATACTTTTTTTCTTTTATGTGCAGGTTTTGAGGTTTGTCTTTCTTTTTTTCAAAGTGGAGACTTACCTTGTAGCATATTGCCATGGTTCCTATTTTATGTTAGCATGCTTCTTAGGGGTTATTATTATATTATTTAACCCTTTAGCTGCTTATTTTCTTTAATTTTGGACTTTTGTGTGCAAGTTTTGAACTTTTTTTTTTTACTCCAGCCACCCCTTTACATTGGCCACCTGTTGGTGAGCCACGGGGTACTGATACCCCCTCTAGTTGTAAGCGCATTGCGCATCTTTTGTCCCAACCCATTAGGATTACAATGCAGGCCTGCCCCCAAACCAGGGAAGTTCGGGTCTTCTTCAGTGTTTGGGTAAGTTTTCTGAAGATTGTCGGGTTGTTTGGATTAATTCGATATCTATTGTCGGGTTGTTAGGGGTAAGATGGAGCATGAGTCCCCATAACAACATGTGTTGCGCATACGGACTCCTACCACCTATTATCATGATAATGACATCAGAACATGGCCACCCACGTGCACTATCATGACAACCCAACATGACCACCCAATCACGTGACATGACATCACTTCCGGAATCCTGCCCCGGGGTCCTACAAAATGGCTCATTTTCAACATGCATAACTACTCAACACCATCACCAACACCGCCACAACATCAACACATCTCCTCCTCCATAATCTCCTCCTTCTCCCTATAATGTCTGTTCTAGTGATTCCGCCTTTTCCAGAACCTGTAATCCCAAATTCATCACTTCCACTTCTTCCAACATCTCCACCATCTATATTATCATACCGTCTAGCACTACTCTCTTATAGTATTCTCAGATAGCTTTCTCTGCACAATCACCCTGATGTACTGATCTATGACCTCCTGTCTTTCTCAGCCTAATCCCTGCCCACCCCATTCAATCCTCCTAAACACCATTCCTCTTCCTACCCAGTCTCGCATCTTATTCTTCGGCTTCCGTGCGACACTACCAACCTGCCACATCCACCATATGTACTTCGCTCCATCCAACTTTTTGACCTCTTTTAACTCCACCTCATTTTTGTTCACTGTTAGTTGTTAAAATGTCAAATTAATGAACAATAAGATATTCTTATGACTAAGAAATATGCAACAAATGAGTTTTAGATGCCCAAAACAAGCAGAAAAAGAGGCATTTGCCCATCCGCAAAGGCGTCAGGGGACTATGGTACACTACATTTCTGGAAGCGGAGATTACGCATGTTGATAAACGTACCAACCGGATAAAATAGCACCCCCGCCTTCACCATGTTGGGCACTGGATGATCATGGTAATGACATCACACGATTGAGTTACCAGGATAATCCACGTCAGTGTAACGTGACTAGGTCATTCTATGATTGATTGGGGGGGGGGTGTCTCCTTGCCTTAACCAGAGCAGAAATCTTTAGTATAAATATTACATACATTTATGCGGCAATAAATGGTAAGTGGTAAAGTCCATCTACAATAGCTGTAACTGGAATTAGTATACAGAAGTTATAACATTATCGGTTAATTTGTTGTAACATAACGG
Source organism: Pictodentalium vernedei (assembly GCA_031216915.1). Taxonomy (NCBI): domain Eukaryota; kingdom Metazoa; phylum Mollusca; class Scaphopoda; order Dentaliida; family Dentaliidae; genus Pictodentalium; species Pictodentalium vernedei. Next base: position 51,963,174 of record CM062292.1, read on the forward strand.
GTCGAAAAAAGTTATAACATTATGCGTCGATTTTTATAACATAACGGGTTGAAAAAAGTTATAACATTATGCGGAATTTGTAACATTATCGGTTGTTTACTACATTTTTTGTAACATTATGCGTTGGTGTAACATTATGCGGCATTGTAACAGGCCTCTCGTCTATATAATTTTTTGAATGTGTCTTTTTCTCACCTATTTCAATTTTCATTGAATTCTGAACGATTCTCTTTGCAGCGGGAGTAAATGTCAACAGCCAAATATTGCTGCTCAACAGGTTGCCAATGATCTCAACTGTGTGTGGAGTAAACTTGGCGGTTTGGATGGGAGAGGGGGGGGGGGGGGGGGGGGACTATGTCTAACACGACAATTATTCGAGGAATATTTAACAAATAGATGAGACAATAATTCTGGAATTTTCATTTTCCAGTATTTTTTCCTCTCTAAATTTGTTGTGTGGAAAAGGTAAAGAGGTGCTGCGATGACTGAGAATCTTAACAAAAATTTGAAATAAACTATTTTTTTTTTTTCAAGGTAAGTGTAAGGCAGAGCCCTACATATCTTGTTAATCAGTCTGAAAACGAAAAATGTGAAAAAAGACATTCCGGATGATATGTCGGGAAGGTGGGCGAGTACATAACCAGGGGGGAGGGGGGGGGGGGTGCGGCTCGGGAAAAGTTTAAGCAAAATCAATTTCTGTTGAATATATTATATTACTGCAGTTAATGAAGGTCATTGATAACATGGTTGTTTTGTTTTTTTTATTTATTGGTATTTGAGGTCACTTTTTTGTAGTTAGGTCAAAAAAAATTAATGATGTGGTTATTTTAAAAATACTGGAAAATGAAAATTCCAGAATTATTGTCTCATCTATTTGTTAAATATTCCTCGAATAAGTGTTGTGTTAGACAAAGCTTTTTACAAATGTTAAGGACAGTTAGAAGGTGTGTCGCGTATAATAGTTTCCACCACATCTGCAAGGTGAAGGTCACAAGGGAGGGGGGGGGGGCATGTGTTACCTTAGTAACATTCTTCTTGTTATTCTTATCACATACCCATACATATAGATATGAGTTCAATCAAATCCTGGTGGGTGTACAGAAACAAGATGGTGTGCCCAGATGCACATTGTATTGTGTACTGGCATTTTTCAAAATTGAAAGTCAAGGGCAGATCTTTCAATCAGAGGTTGAAGTTCCTCACCAATGAACAACTGGAACCTTGTAATTTGATTGAAATCTTTGATGACTATATTAGGTTCTTCATGGAGATAAAAGACTTAGATATACAAAAGGGATATATTTTTGGAGGATAGCAGTTACTGAACCCTTAACTCTTAACCCGCTGAGTATTTTCAAGATATTTTTTCATCAAATCTAGTCATGGCTGCTGTAAAGCAGCCATGACTAGAGTTGATGAAAAATTAATCTAAATATGACAAGAAATCATTGGTGAAAAAATCTATTCAATTTACAGGGAAAAATATGTTTAAATATGCCCAGATTATACTAATATCAGTGACAGGAGAAACCCTGTGCTGGGCATGAATATCTGCCAGCAGCATGCAAAGAGTTATATTTATTTATTTATTTATTGGTGTTTAAGGTCACATATTTCTGCACAATGGCTAATCATGACCGTGACAATTTTACTGGTGGAGGAAGCCAGAGTACCCAGAGAGAACCACCGAGCAACGGCGAGCAACTGTCAGCTCCCCAACATACCAACTCCACACAAGCAGGGTTAGCATTGGTTGAAGAGAGGTGCACCATCGACGTGCAGTATGCCTTAGTATACAACGCCACCGGTCCCCCACATGGGCAATGGGAGTGAAGTGTCTTGCACAAGGACACAACGCGATTGCCGCAGATGGGATTCGAACCGAGGACCTCTCGGCTTGCAGCCAGCACCTCTACCTACTAAGCCACCATGCCCCCATGCAAAGAGTTAACTAGGCCAAAAGAACTACAGAGCTGATACACCTCTCTTGGTTACAAACATAGTTATTATTCTTTTCAGTCATTACAAACTAAGAAATGAAAGGTGGTTGAATAATTTAGAAAGAGAAAATCTAAAGATAGCCAAGGCTTTAGAGTCTGTAAAAGCAAATTACGATGCTAAACAAGATGTGAGTATTTTGTATTTATTACATGCCTGTTCTATGATATCCCCATCTACAGCAACACTAAACCATTGAAAAATGAAAATCTGTTCCGCACATATGTGCAGAACAGAAATCCTTCACAGACTATTTTTATAAAGAAGCAAAATTTCACTGGAATTTTCCACAAATCATGCACCGTAATTACAATTTAAATCGCTGGTGATGACTAAAAATCGTCCCCTGAGTTCCAGTGTGTTCTATATGCCAGTAGGCACATAGAACACTTTGGAACTCAGGGGACGAACTCAGGGGACGAAAGAGTAACACAGGTTCCCCTCACAAATTTGATTGGTGATAAAATGTGTTTTTTTATTGCTAGTAACTGTTGTCAAATGAATTGCTGATTGTCCTTCTGATAATGGTTTTTACAGACATGAAGGCATGTGTGAATGGGTTAATCGATGTGGCACTTGTGCTATTGTGGAAGGATAATACTCGAAGCCTATCCTTCTGCGCTGGCACTCATACCATATTGATTAACCCATTCACACACGCGTGTCATTCTGTGTATATTCTGCTCTTTTGTAATAGTACTTTCTTTTTGATATACCGTATTTACTCTATGTATTGGGACAGCTAAAAATAATTATTTTCACAGGTGTCCCAATTCTTAGAAAATGGGGAAAGAACAGAGCCTGGTCTTGATTTATTGCTGAATAAAGTTGTGTGTGATTCGTTTTCCATCACTCTATACAAAAATCGCCCTCCAATTTTTTTTTATATTTTCATTTTTTGCTTCCAAAACATAGCTTATGATCCCTCATTGAACGAGCGCATTGCGCACGTTTCAATGAGGGATCATAAGCTATGTTTTGGAAGCAAAAAATGAAAATTTTTAGTTACTCAAGAATTTTTTTTAGGAGTGTCGTCTGCTACTAGCGACGGGCCAACTGGAAACAAATCTCCTGAATGTCCCAAACTTTGGAGCATAAAAAAATATAGTTTTCTGGAAAAAATGTGTGTCCCAAATCATAGAGTGTCTCAAATCATAGAGTGTCCCAATACATAGAGTAAATACGGTATAGAAAAAAACTGTTTTTGTCCACTCTCTTCAAAGTTGCTTTTTTTGAATTTTGAATAAACTTCTTATCAATAATGTATTTACTTCCTGATAAAGACCCTACTATTTTCAATACAGTGGAACCCTGTTAATTGAATAGCCACTTTGCCATGAAAATTATTCAATTAACAGGAGTATTCAATTAACAGGGATTGTGTCACTTTCCTGTTTTCTGAAGATAAACTTAGCATTTATTCTACTACATCTTGTTTGACATGAGCTCTGTCAAACAAGATATAATAGATTAAATGCCTGTATTGGATGTACTGAGGCCAAATGGGTCTATAAACAAAGGACAACTGGGGAGAGTCGGGGGTAATATTTTGACAGGTCACAAGATTTTTTATTTAATTAACAGGAGTTTACTCTATAACCTATATTCAATTAACAGGTCAAATTTGTACTGGAGGTATTGTAAATGTTTTGGTGTTGGGGAATTATATTCTGTTAACAGTGTTATTCAGGTAACTGGTAGAGTGCTGGAAGCCCTTTAATCTGAAATGCCAGTACCTCAATTTAAAGGCTTCATATTCTGTGAATGTGCTTCATATTATCTTTGAAGTGATATTATTATGCCTCCGGAAAAAATTTTTCGGGGGTATACAGTCGAGGTCTCCGCACTTCCGTGCATCCCTGTATGTCCGTCTGTACAAACATTTTGTATTATAACTCGAGCATCAGTTGTCTGATTTTAATGTTCTTTGGTATGGTGATAGGGCAGCTTGGGGGAACGGATGCCCTTGTACCTAGCGTTTCATCCATTCATGTTTGGTAGAGTTATGGCCCCTGTTTGTTTTTGGCCTCTATTTCTGACAAAGGTAAATTGTACCATAGCCTATAGGGTTGTTTGGATGAACCAATTCTCTTCAAACATTTAGAAGTTATTTATTTACATGCAAGTCCAACTTTGCTACCTTAGAGGGCATCAGCACACGCGTTAGCGTTGCTCTTGTTTTTTCTGTTAGGATTTGCCTTGTCACAATTTATGGGAGAGTGCCTACTGGCACTCTCCCATAAATTGTAATGAGGAAAAGATGCACAAAGAAATTTTAAGGACCAAAAATAATTAAGCACTCTACAAATTAAAAGATATATAAATAAGTGGGTTCCACTGTACTAGTACAGCATTTTACAGGCTTGGAAATAACTTATGAATGATCATTACGCAGGGGTTACATCAGATGTGAAATATGCCAAGGAACTGCAGATTACAATAATATAATACAATGACAAAATAATACAATATAAATTAAATTCCTAATCCGGCATGTTTATCTGTCAGACCTTACAATCTCACTGGTCTATCTTGACTCCTTAGTTGTGCATTGCATCCACATATAAGTGGAATGACATGCCATTTATTATGTCTTAACAGAATTTCTGCTCAATAAATAGCAAAAACAAGCGTGTGATCTTGCCAAAGCACGATTGTTCATTAGTTGTTGCCAGTGTTCACACTGGCATGTGCCAAATGCACATTTTAGCAGCTCTATATGTGGCAATGTCGGTCTGTCTGTCGGTCGGTCTGTTAGTTGGTCTGTCACCAACGAGTTTAAAAAACACCATAACTCCTAAAATACTTGATGGAATGACAGCATACTTGGTACGCAAGTGTATCTTCATGATGTCTACACCCTCTCAATAGTGCATGTCATTCGGATAATTTCTGTCACATTTATGGACTTGTCACCAATGAGTTTTTTTTGTCACCAGCAAGTTTTTTTGTCACCAACGAGTTTTAAAACATCATTGGTATTACACGAATCGTCGCAGCTTCGTTACTGTGACAGTTCGCTCTAGTTATTTAAAAATCTAGCACACCAATGTGAGCGTTTGGCACAAAAATTTGGCACATAAATTCAAAATAACGAACCTGGTATATTCTTGATTCTTGTCGATCTAGCTGATAAGTCCTGACTCTGGACTCCCAGTGAAGTGCTGCAATCAGATTATTAACCCTTTACCCAACGAATCAGCCGCATCCGCCCGCATAAAATAAAAATTTAGCAGCTGAAAAAATATTATTTTTCGAAACATTTCAACAAAACCATATTATGTGACCCCCCCATTGGAACGAGCTCAACAAGCTCGTTCCAATTAAGCGTCACATGATATGGTTTTATTGAAATTTTTTTAAAACTTTTAAAAAATGATACTTAAAATAATAAATTTTGATGTCTGTATTGGGTAAAGGGTTAGTCTACCGATTCGCACCTCCTAATTATGTACTCTATATTGTTTGTCTCTGATATCTCATCAAGTGAACAAATGATAAGTTAATGCCTACATCATTTTTAATTACTCAAAAGTAATGTCATTCAGCTGTGTACACAATGACCAATCCCTCTCCAGTTGTCGTTACCAGCGTCCTCGGATAAAGAAATCTTGCAATGTGTAAACAATGAATGATTTGTTTCTTCACCAGCTACCAATAAACCAGATTATGAATTGTCTGTAATTGTTGGTGTTACTTTCCCCATTGACCATAATCAAAGATTAACACAGTAATAAAATGACAAAGGTTTCAATCCACATGTCAATCATTTAACATATAAATCATCGAGGAGCGAATTTCTACATAAAAAATGCAAACCTAAAACAATGACAGTGTGGGGCTCCATACAGATGTAATTACATGTATGTTCTTATCAAAACCTCAGGTCATTAACCTGCTACATGTAGGACTATTTTTGTTTCATGATACAGTAGAATCCTCTTAATTGAATATCCATTTTGCCAGTGAAAATTATTCAATTAACAGGAGTATACAATTAACAGGGATTTAGTGAGGCCAAAAAGGTTGATAAATAAGGGGAATTTGGTGTGTGTCACAGTAATTTTTTCGACATATTACAAAAATTTTTATACAATTAACAGGAGTTTACTCTACAACCCATATGCAATTAATGGATCAAATTTGTACTGAATGTATGGTAAATTGTTTTGTGTTTGAAAATTATATTCAGTTGACAGGGATATACAATTAAGAGATATCCAATTAAGTGGGCTCCACTGTATTATATTATTTTATATTCCGTTTCATATTATATTTAACTTTATGTGTTTTTATGCTTTTGATCTTTCTTGAATAAAATATGAAAAAAATTGTTTTTATAGTTCTCCCACATGAAATACCATGGCACATAAAAATCTCATTTCCCACAAAAAATTCTCTTTTGGCACAAAGAATATATAGAGGGTAATCAATTTGTTTGGAGCGTTACGGTAAATAATTCATCGAGAGACGGGACGTGAGTAAATCACGAGGGCGTAGCCCGAGTATTTTACGAAACAATCCCATCTCAAGACTTTGGTGTAAACACAGAAACATTTCTAAAATTAGCAGGAAGGAAATACGAAATAGTCCTGTCTGGAAGCGAATTAACCGTAACTTGCCGTAAGAATGGGTCACTCTCTTTAGTAAATGACATTTTAGACCAAAATGTCTTTCATTAAAAATAATTCAACACAAAATATTCGCAAATGCAACTCTGAAATACTTATGAAATTAGCGCGTATGAATACATCACTTTCTGTGTCAAATCTTCGATTGGAAATGGCTCAGTTTTATTTTTGTGACTTTCGTTCGATATTTTACTATTTTATGTGGCGTTCCAGTCGCATTTGGGGAATGGCATTCAGCCATAAGATAAAACATTTGTATTTGGATTTTGTCATTTGTGCTAACGAACCTGTTCATAGAGGAAAGAAAGGATTTTTAAAAATATTCAGAAGGAAAATTCATTTTAATTAACTGATGTGGAACTGGAAAACAAACACCAGCGATAAACAAAAACAAAAATAGTTCCGGTGGGGGCATGGCTTATATACGTCAGTCGTTCCAAAGTTACTATTGAAGTGACATAATTCACTCATGACATTACCACTTCTTAATCAACATGAAATTCAATGCAAAACGAACTGAGGAATGTAATAATCAACTTTAGCACATTAAAATATTGAGCCAGCGTGAACACTGGTTGTTGCTGTTTATTGTGGTGAAAATTTGGTTAAAACATAAACAGCATGGCTAATTGCATTAGTTTTTTTGCCCAATGATTTCTCAAGTCAAATTTTTTTTATTAATTTTCCATTAATCTAGTCATGGCTGCTGTGAAAAATATGTGATGAAAAATATTTTAAAATTACTTAGCGAGTTAAGAGTTAATTATCACATAGTTCCAACCTGCAAACAACCTAACACTTTAACACTGACTAGTTGACATCAGCATCAACAATTAACTGATTGTGTATTGAAACCAGCATCATTTCTGACGACAAGGCTTTCTTCTTATTGGCACATCACTCGTCTCCTTTCTGAATAGGGTAATGTGGTTTTCATGCATCCTCACCAAAATATACATGCCATACTATTGGATTGCTTTCTCATTGGCAGGTACAGTGGAGCCCACTTAATTGGATATCTCTTAATTGTATATCCCTGTTAATTGAATATAATTTTTCAACACAAAACCATTTATCATACCTCCACTACAAATTTGACCTGTTAATTGAATATAGGTTATAGAATAAACTCCTGTTAATTGAATAAAATATCTTGTAACCTGTCGAGAAATTACCCTGACTCTCCCCAGTTTTCCTTTGTTTACAAACCTATTTGGCCTCAGTACACCCAATACAGGCTTTTAATCTATTATATCTTGTTTGACAGAGCTCATAGACCTCTGTCAAATAAGATATAATAGATTAAATGCTAAGTTTATCTCTAGAATACAGGAAACTGATACAATCCCTGTTAATTGAATACTCCTGTTAATTGAATAACTTACATTGGCATAGTGGCTATTCAATTAACAGGGTTCCACTGTACCAAGTTTGGGATGACAGGCACAAAACATTTGGTATTAGGGCTGGCATGATTATGCAATTTGATTTTATTCAGTAGTACAACATGTATACAGTTAACAACAAAAAAATACATAGAGGTGGCATACTTCAGAACTACATGACTGCACCACTGGGAGATGGCGTAGCCATTATTGGCTGTCTTCCCTCCATTTCCGTTTTAAAAAAAAGGAAAAAGAAAAAGGAAAAAAAAGCAGAGAAAGGAAGAGAAGAGAAAAATGAAAGAGTAGAAATGAATCTGAGAAGCAGACGTGACAATCAAGGCAATCCTGACAAAAGCGTGTTCACTAATAAGAGGGGATTTTATAGCCATACTGCAGATGACATGTTAGACTGGTTCTTTCCATCATGTGAGAAATCTATTCTATGTTTTCTAGCATGTCATCCCCTGAGTTCCAATGTGCTCCATGTGTCAGCAGGCATAAAGGACATATTGGAACCCAGGGGACGATATGATGATGATTGAGTTGACGAGAGAGGTAACGATGAGATAAACAGAGCTACGACCTACAATCGGGGCATACTGGATTGTTATAGCTGACATGTAGTGAATATGAACTTAGAAATTGTTCAGTTATAGTCTTTTTGAATAGTGATCTTGGATAATTTTGAACGGATGGTTCAATATTGTTCCACATCCTAGAAAAAGTATGAATGTGAAGGTTAGCAGAGAACTGGGTCCTCGGCTTATATGTGCGCAAATTACCTGACTGTCTGGTGTCCATACCAGACGGGTTTAGGTATATTTATACTTTTGAAGTTAACTTTAATTGTACTCTGTGACCTCTAGAACTCAGCTATATAGAAAACAACATTTTGGGTCATTAGTTCCTTGGGATGGACATTCTTTAGGCCGTCAGGTATGCTACATGCCTACAGCTCTCTAAGGAAAATGCAGACTCCTGACCATCTCAGTGTCTTCCCACTGGACCAATTCCCTTTAGACCAATTCCCTTTAGGCCAATTCCCAAAAGACCAACTACACACTGTTATTTATTAAGGGTTGATTAAGGACAATAAAGAAAACATTTATTTACTGATAAGCACTTTATTTGATAAAAAATAATATTTATATGCATAACATACAGAAAATATAGGTTTATAACATTTCAGCATAGCTCAGTACATATAACATTTTATAAAAAATTAGGTCCCCAGAGGGTGAATTTGGTGATGCTACCCTGCACAGCAGGGTAGCATCACTAAATTTAGGGACAGACTAATCTCAGGAACAGGACATGGAACAGGAACAGGAACGGGTACCTAATCTCAGGATTGCAGGAACAGAGAAAAAGAGCATTAATCCACGCAAGTGAATAAACCTTATTCAAATGTGTGCCCACCATAACAACACACTAACCATATGTTTTTAACCCCCTAAGCCTCTAGTCTATATAATTTGTTGAATGTGTCTTTTTCTCACCTTTTTCAATTTTCATTGAATTCACAGGGAAAAATTTAAGCAAAATCAAATTCTGTCAAATATATTATATAACCGCAGTTAATGAAGGTCATTAGTTATGTCCCCCCCCCCCCCAAAAAAATTAATGGTGTGGTTCGGGTAACATGCCAGAAAAAAAATACGGTCGTTGGGTCGGCTTTTGTTTTATTTTTGTTTTGTTTATTTGCGGTAAACCATGGGAAATTCGCAAAAATGTCGGTCTAACGTCACTGTTACAGCCGGCGATTTTTTTTTTTTTTTTTTGGTCCATAAAATGTTTAGGGTCCAACGTCTAAATTAGGGTGGGTTGGGTTGCCCGAACCACACAACATTTTTAGCTCAACTTTGACGAAGTCAAATTTGAGCTATTGTCATGGCCCGTCGTCCATCTGTCCATCTGTCCGTACGTCAACATTTGGCTATGGCTCGGGCTAGAGGTCGTATTTATGAACCGATTTTTACGAAACTTCTTGTGTACCTTTGTTATGACCCTAGGACGGGAACGAGTGTTTTTAGGTGTGGTCCGAAATTCAAGATGGCTGCCAGCGGCCATTTTGTACCGATGATGCAAAAATCAGTTTTTTGTACAGAACTTCTGTATGAAAGATCTGATTTGAATAAAGTTTTGTATAAATGTTTAGTACCATGGGATACTTCACATATAATACGGGTTTTTTTCTTGTGCGTAAATTATGCAAATTAGACTGACTTTGATTTATTTTGTGTTACTTTCAGAGCTGTAAGTGCCAAGCTGCTATGGCTCGGGCTAGAGGCCGTATTTATGAACCGATCTTTACGAAACTTCTTGGGTACCTTTGTTATGACTGTGGGACGAGAACGAGTGTTTTTGGGTGCGGTCCGAAATTCAAGATGGCTGCCAGCTGCCATTTTGTACCGACGATGCAGAAATCTGTTTTTTGTACAGAACTTCCATATGAAAGCTCTGATTTGAATAATTTTTTGTATGAATGTTTAGTACCATGGGATACATCACATATAATACAGGTTTTTTTCTCGTGCGTAAATTATGCAAATTAGACTAACTTTGATGTTTTTTGGTGTTACTTTCAGCACTGTAAGTGCAAATGCCAATACGGCTCGGGCTAGAGGCCGTATTTATGAACCGATCTTTACGAAACTTCTTGGGTGCCTTTGTTATCACCGTGGGACGAGAACGAGTGTTTTGGGGTCCGGTCCGAAATTCAAGATGGCCGATGGCATCCATTTTGTACGAAATTTGGTGCAATCAGATTTTTGCACAGAACTTCCTTATGAAAGCGCTGATTTGGATAATTTTTTGTGTGAATGTTTAGTACCATGGGATACATCACATATAATACAGGTTTTTTTCTCGTGCAGAAATTATGCAAATTAGATGAACTTTGATTTTTTCAGTGCTGCTTACACACAGTAAGTACACATGTCAATACGGCTCGGGCTAGAGTCTGTATTTATGAACCGATCTTCACGAAACGTCTTGGGTACCTTTGTTATCACCTTGGGACGAGAACGAGTGTTTCTGGGTGCGGTCCAAAATTCAAGATGGCTGCCAGTGGCCATTTTGTATCGAAATTAGGTCTAATCAGTTTTTTGTCACAACTTCTACACAGCTCATATTTGTGAACTGATCTTCACAAAACTTCTTGGGTACCTTTGTTTTCACCTTGGGACAGGAATGAGTGTGTTTTGGGGTGCCTTTGTTATCACTGTGCTATGAGTACAAATATTTTGGGGTTCAGTCAGACCCACTCTGGGACTCAAAGATTTTTTCTAGTTTAGCATCTGACTGTCACCCACCTTTACAATACTTTACCTATACATTTGTTACAGGCAATGCTCAGGATTTATGTACAGACCGTTACAATACTTTATATGTACCTTTGTTATCAGGTCATTACCTAGGTGTTTGTCATTGCTGTGTCACATACTATACATGTACATGTCTTTGTCTTGACAAGTTGAGCTACAGTGTCATTGACACTTTCATTTTCTTGGCCTTATGGCTAATTGTGACCACAGCAAAGGTGTAAAGTCAAGTTTAGCCAATCGTTTATACTTTCGCTGCCTATTTTATAGGACTTCCACCCAAGGCATTGGTGACCGGATCGTATTTTACCAGTAAGGCAGAACTTTTTTACCTCAGTAAACAAGCACTGTTTCACTTCGCGGGATATGTGCCATATTTCACATGTACGCATGTTAGAATGGGATTTGACAGTTGGCGTGTACGCACAATTGGAAATGGGCACACACAATGATAATACAGAGAGACAACTTCAATCGGATCGCAGCATAGTCCCCATCCGATCGAATTTGTCCGTCATTTGGGTGGGAATGGTAAGGGGGAGCTAATTATGCTCACAGTATGGTAGGTAACACCATCCAAGCTGTGTTGGGGAGAGTCTGAGGGGAGAGTTCGAGTTCGGAGAGAGTATATGACCCCTCCCCCTCATTTTTTTACCACCAGCCCCACAAAGGATGTAGAGACACCACATCCAGAAGGTGGGTTGGGGCCCGGCTCATTTTTTTTGTTATAATAGGGGAAACAACTTGTGATGTTCTCAGCGATTTTGAGGCTGCTATGACCAACTCCCCAGGATGTATTAGGTGTGCTGTTCTTTTTTGGCGCCACTTCTGTTTTATATTGGTGAGTAAAACATTTAGAATTTCAATTTCAGCATAATTAGGAATAGGATGTTTTGTCCGAAAAAATCAGCCGTTCAATCAAAAATAATTTTTGCTTTAGCATAGCAGCGGCAAAAATAGGGGGAGGGGGTTCCTGGTGAACATTACTTGGATCCACCCATGAAAACGGGAGTGGGTGGATGAATGGTGCACGCCTGAGAGAGAGAGAATTTTTTTTATTTAATATTTAATGTCGGAGCTATATAAATAAAACATTTGACGAGCATTTGACCGACGCACTCGATCGAGAGAGAGAGGGGGGGGGTGTAAAAACATTAAAAAAAAACAAACTGTTATAGTGTCGGTTCGCCAAACCCCATTTCAATTGGATAAAATAGAATATTACAATCAATAGTAATGCGGCTGTACAGATAGGTTACTTTGCAATTAACAACATGAAACTCAGCTGAATAACTAATTATACTAACCGACCGAAAGTAAAGCACCCAGTTGACACCTTTAGGCAGAAGCCAATGATATATGGGCTTATGGCTCATGGATTTGCTTATTCACTTGTATTGCAAAGAAAACATTCCGTTACCGACAGAGCAGTACAAATTCACACTTTTTTGTTGACGAACGGTACAAATAAACTATTTTCTGAAAACTTTTCATTACCGTTACGTGGGTTATCATGTGAAAATGATGACCAACTGCGGCACAAATAATATTCTCCCAGAGTTAGGGAATGAGAGAGAAACAAACTGTGATGTTGGAATTAATAATTTGTATGATGCACGTGTTAGTGCAAATTCTGTGTTTGATGCATTTGAGATATTAAACAGACCAAACAATTGCAAACATGGTGAAATTTTGTAACAATGAGAAATTTGGCAGAACAGAATTCGAATTATTTGCAACAGAAGATCTCAGACCACGCCAGACTGTTACCTATGGGATGGGGGGGAGGTCAAATTTTGAAAATTTCTGATAATATTTCTTAACCCTTTACGTAATGTAACTGACAAAACTGTTGGTATCCTTGAATACCAAAATTTATTGGTTTTTTTTAGAGTGTAGGGGAGAACACCCGAAACCCCACAACAACCTTCCAAATATTATGGTAGGCCGCCTAAAAAACTGGCAAGTCCCCACCTGCCCTTCCCCACCTCTAATTATAGAATCCTGGCTACTACTACTATAGTTTATTTCAAATAAATGTTAAGATTTTCAGACATCGCAGCACCTCTTCATCTTTTCCACACAACAAGTTTAGAGAAAAAAAACCTGGAAAATGAAAATTCCAGAATAATTGTCTCATCTATTTGTTAAATATTCCTCAAATAATTGTCGTGTTAGACATAGTTCCCCCACCCCTCCAATCCACCAAGTTGACTCCACACACAGTCAAGATCATTGGCAGCAATATTTGGCTGTTGAAATTTACTCCCGCTGCAAAAAGAACCGTTCCGCCAGCAGTAACTGTTCCTGTGAATTCAATGAAAATTGAAAAAGGTGAGAAAAAGACACATTCAACAAATTATATAGACGAGAGGCCAAGGGGGTTAAAAACATATGATTAGTGTGTTGTTATGGTGGGCACACATTTGAATAAGGTTTATTCACTTGCGTGGATTAATGCTCTTTTTCTTTGTTCCTGCATTCCTGAGATTAGGTACCCGTTCCTGTTACTGTTCCATGTCCTGTTCTTAAGATTAGTCTGTCCCCTAAATTTACCATCTGTGAACCTCAACCTGAATCAAGGTCTCAAACATAAAGAGAAAGAGGTACCCACAGGATAATCTGGCCCACTGTATGGGATAGCAAATTCACCCTCTGGGGACCTCATTCTGCAAATGACAGACTGCTTATTTTCAGGCTTGAATATCAACATTAAATACATTTATAAATATTTATAAATATATCAAATTATTGATATAGAATTATTTTAAAAGTAGAACACATCAGTTGGTCTAAGGGGAATTGGTCTTTTGGGAATTGGCCTTGTGGGAATTGGTCTAAAGGGAATTGGTCTAGTAGGAATGAACCGCCATCTTAGGCCAGACCTGAGGTGATCAAGAGTCTAATAATAACTGCATTGAGCTTTGAAAAGGCATTTGCACTCCTTGGAAAACTGAGAAGGGCAATTATTTGTACTCCCATACTTTCTAGACTACACGACCTGGTGTCATGTATTGTATCTTTATACTTCTTTCTCATATCAATTACAATGTATTTTGGTATTCTGCAGCCTCTCACTTCTTTCAAGCATGATGGAGAGAAGAGTAATAACTAGAATTTATCAGTAAAGGAGTGATGAAAATGCATAATCATCAACATTGAAATTGTAGTTGATTATGGGTGTTTCTGATGAGTAGTTAACTTCTCAATTAATGATGATAGGCCCGTTTGCAGGCCTGAAAATAAGCAATCTGACATTTGCAGAATGAGGTCCCCAGAGGGTGAATTTGATGATGCTATCCCATACAGTAGGCCAGTTTATCCTGTGGGTACTCTTTCTGTTTAGTTTTGAGACCCTAATTCAGATTGAGGTTTTCACAGAGGGTAACTTTAGTGATGCTACTCTGTTGTGTGGGGTAGCATCGCTAAATTCACCCTTGGGGGACCTCATTTTGCAGATGACAGTCTGCTTATTTTCTGGCTTGCCTGTTTGGTATCTGTCACCATGGGTAGGCATGGAAATTTATTCGCAGTCTTGAACATGATTTGCACTGTAGTTATATGAGCCACAGTAGCTACTTTTTTCAGTTGAGATGCTCTTGAAAGGATATCTTCAATAGTATAATATAATTTTGGGCAATTCGTATGCACAGAAATTTAGTTGGAAATTTATATTTGTATTTCAGGCAGCAGATTATAAAGAACATCGTAAAAGAGTAGAGATGTATTCTGAATACCAAGAGTCTCCTCGAAATAAAGAGGTAAACCATTACAATTTATTACACATCCATTCCACTTTAACCCTTTACCCAACGAATCGGCCGCATCCGCCCACATAATATGCAAATTCAGCAGTTCAAAAAATATTATTTTTCAAAAAATTTCAACAAAACCATATCATGTGATCCCTCGGCTTTATTGAAATTTTTTGAAAAATTAAAAAAGTGATATTTAAAATACGAAATTTCGATATCATCTGCCTTGGGTAAAGGGTTAAACCCTTGTATTTAACGGAATGGCCACTATGAAATAAATTATTCTGTATTCAATGGGTGATGTACAAGACAGAAGGTTTTTCCCAGCACCGTTCATACTAGTTCCTTTCCTATTGAGTCATTAGTTATGCTTTGAAATGTTTCCAAATTTCATTATACAATTATCCGCCGTCTGTCGCATAGCGTGAAAATGAAAATGTCCAAAGTAAATAAAGTCTGTTCACCAAAAAATTAGTTAAACAAAAATGAGATAATATTTTAAAAAACCCCAATCATTTCCAACTGGAACATTAACCCGTGGCCGTCTCATTTTGTGGATCCCGTTATATCTAAATTGTTCAACTTTATTTTGGTAAATCTTCGGACATTTTGACATGCTTCAAACTTCTTTTAAAACAGTTTCTCTGAGCTGTTTTGCAAATCTGCCCAAATTTGTACTTATATTTTTACTAACAGTAATAGCCACCAAATGGTTAGGCTTGAGTGGATACCAGCCGAAGAGAAAGTTCAACAAACGTTGGTTCCTAAAAGGTTGTTTTGATTTTTTTCGATCCATTTGATCAGTACAGCTTCAAACAAAACAAATGGACTCTTCACCTTTGGGTTTAAGCATCGGAATTAAAATTTGTTTATTTAAATGAATTGTAATGTATGGGATGTGTAATAAACACAGAAAGCGATGTGTGTTTGAATCAGTGGGTGTTTTTAATAACTCATTGGAATGGCATAGTCATATTTCGCTCGAGCCTACAGCTCTCGTGAAATATGACTATGCCATTCCAACTTATGTAAAATACCCACCGATTCAAACACACATCATGTTCTGTCTATTTATGTACGGCTAATAAAAAAATTCTTGTTTCTCGGGCACCACCCTCATTATTTGAAATAACTTCCCATCACTTTCTTTTTTTTTTACCTGGAAATCTCTTGAATGATACTATTCTGCACTTGTAGAACTAAAAATTTAGCCAATTACACCTTGGGTATACACAGTGTATCCACAGGTTCTTGAAATTTCTTGAAGATTCTTTAATTAAAATGCAAAATTTTGCCATGCAATATCTTAGAAATCACTGGATTAATTTCATTAAAACTGTATTTTTACTATTTGTAATACAGTGGGACCCTGTTAATTGAATATCCACTTTGCCAATGAAAATTATTCAATTAACAGGAGTATTCAATTAACAGGGATTGTGTCACTTTCCTGTATTCTAGAGATAAACTTAGCATTTATTCTATTATATCTTGTTTGACAGAGCTCCATGAGCTCTGTCAAACAAGATATAATAGATTAAATGCCTATATTGGATATACTGAGGCCAAATAGGTCTATAACCAAAGGAAAACTGGGGAGAGTCAGGGTAATTTCTTGACATGTTACAAGATTTTTTTATTCAATTAAGAGGAGTTTACTCTATAACCTATATTCAATTAACAGGTCAAATTTGTACTGGAGGTATGGTAAATGGTTTTGTGTTGGGAAATTATATTCAATCAACAGGGATATACAATTAAGAGATATCCAATTAAGTGGGATCCACTGTAGTCCAAATATATACACCTAGTTTCAATAAATCAGAGAAATCGATGTGAAAGAATCTTTTTTGATTGGGTGATCTGATATGGAACTACCCTGAGGCCTAATAGAAACATTTTTTGGTTTCTCAGGCAATATTCCTACAATGTTATGAATATGGGGAGGGGGCTCTTATTTTAGTTAATCCCCAAAACAGTCCTGACTATGCCGACTTGTGTGATACTGTTTATTTGAAAGTTCGCTACTCGATACGATACAGCACACTAGAATACCTCACTGTCCTGACAATCTGTATTTATGGCCCCACAAAGTAAATCTCCTATTTCTCAGGCCACTTTTTTGTAAAATTGCATGCAGATCGCCATTTTTTGATTTTACTTTTTATTTTTGTTATTATCTCTTTGCCATCAAAAGTTCATGTTCTTGGTTTGTTTTATGTTTTAGGCCTAATAATCTACAGAATAGCATGAGTGGTAGTGTATTTGGCCTTGAGTGCAAAAAGGCTTTCCAATGCTAAAGCATTGCAAAGCCTTTTTGCATTCCAGGGACAAATTTATCACTTTTCTTAACTTGGGTAAAATATCAGACAGAAATCATTTAATTTTTTTTTTAAAGTTTGCATTGGTTATAAAAAGAGAGCATGCGGCAGGCAAAAAGGCCATGCAGGAGGGCCTGAGAAACAGGTTTTTAACTTTTTTAGGCTTATTGAATGCACAATGTTAGTAAATCCTGTCTTCAACCAATGCTAACCCTGCTTGTGTGGAGTTGGTATGTTGGGGTGCTGACAGTTGCTCGCCGTTTCTCGGTGGTTCTCTCCGGGTACTCCGGCTTCCTCCACCCGTAATATAGTCACGGCCATTTTTGTAAATCCTAATTCAATTTTTATTGTTTCAGGATGAAAATAAAAAGCTGCCAAAAGTTGTAAGTGTTTATGGTTTTTAATTAATGTTCTCACAACACAGCTAAAACATTGTTGCAAATCATTGTAAAACCTTTGCCATGTTAGATAACTATGTGAACAGAGTGTTTTATGTTTTTACATTGTCCATGCCTTTGTAAATCTGTTAGGGACCCATATGTTCATCACACTGTCCATGTGTCTATTGCAGCATCCCTTCCTTCTTCCTTTCATCTTTTTGGTGAATGTAGGACGTTTCGGACACAGACGTTTCGGACCGGACGTTTCGGACTAGGACGTTTCGGACTAGGACGTTTCGGACAGAAATATTGGACAGGGCGGACGTTTCGGCCAGAATGTATTTGGGTGTACTTTTGAGATTGTTCTCTTGTGGGTGGAAGGGAGGGGGAGGGGGTGGGGTGGGATGTAAATTGTAAAATGAAAATGAACAACATTTGAAAGTTTTATAATTTTTTAAAACTGTCATAAAATTTACCTGATATTATACATAGCACAACAAACATGAACATTTAAAAACAGGTTATAACTAATATTACAATAGCAAAACAATAGCACAATACAATTCTAATGTTACTTGTTGTTTCTGATTTATATAGTTTATAGAAATTACAAAGAACTAGAAAAATAAAATTTTCATGCTGGTGGCTGAACATTTCGCTATAAAAATTTAGTAACAGATTACGGGTTATAATTTAGAATGAAAAGTTTGGGTTTTTTTCACTTTTTCAAGTCTCTTTTAATTTATATATAATATAAATTACAAGGAACTGGAAAAAATAAAATTTCTATGCTTTTAAATGAATATTTAGAATATGAATATTTAGCTATAAAATTTAAGTATAGACTACCGGAAATAATTTGTCATGCTACTGGTTGGGTATACTTTTCCAAGTCTCTTTTAATTTATATATAATATAAATTACAAGGAACTGGAAAAAATAAAATTTCTATGCTTTTAAATGAATATTTAGAATATGAATATTTAGCTATAAAATTTAAGTATAGACTACCGGAAATAATTTGTCATGCTACTGGTTGGGTATACTTTTCCAAGTTCTTTTTAATTTATATAATTTATGAATTCCAACGAAATAGAAAAAATACATTTTTCATCTTATTGATCAAATATTTCTGAGTTTATAAATTTGGTTGACCACCACGCAGATTACAGCTTACACCTCGGAGAAATTCTGGTATGCTTTTACGACCAGACAACCTATCCTCACACAAATTTTGAAGACGGGATTGTAATTCAGTGAATACTTTTTTTGTTCTTTTTTTTGGTCTTATACCACGTTCAAGCTGGAGCAACACACCTTTGACACGTGCACATTCAGATTGTAAACATTCAATCAATTTCCAGATACTTGGGTGACTATGCCCAATAAGTCCTTGAAATTTATTATTCCAACCTTCTGAGATATTATTTGTTCTGGGCAGGTTGGCAATAGTGACATCATGGACATTCCAACTTGAAGGTGGAAATAAAGGAGGCACTCGCCTCAACCTAACAGTCTGAATACCATTCACCTCTCTTGCTGGTCTCTGACGAAGTTGACCATTAACATAAGTATTGTCAAAATATTCAAGCTGCACAAGTTACAGGGGAGTCTCGTTTCACACAGCGCCATGTTATAGATTTCTGTTTCTCTGAGATTGACTTAATAGTGTACATGTGTCCCTCAAAACACAATTTTTTTCCACCTCTTTTTGTTGATAATATTTCCATCTTGAGGCAACTAAGAAGCAACAAATTATGAGGAGACAGTGATAACAGAGAATTTATATTAAAAAAAGCAGAATAGTTTTGAAGCCACATAAGTCAGAAAAAATAAAAGGACACTTTGAAATTAAGTGTTGCAACAACAACAAGAATTGATCTAAAAATTATCTGCCATAAAAATTTAGTATGAATCACTGTAAAAACACACTCAACAATGAGGGAAGCTGAGAAACACTCTTGCTATTAATTGTAGCTGTGGTGAAATTGCTATAAAAACACAAAGCCAGAAGATAAGAAGCTTTGAAGTCTAAAAAGCCTGAGAGAAAGAAAGTAAAACAGATGCCTACAATTGTGTTTTTGATAGTAAACTGAATGAATGGAGTATGATACATTGTAGCTTTATTTCAAAATTTTTCATCAGTTTGCATTACCACTATGTTTTACAAAAAGGCTCCCCCCCCCCAAAAAAAAATTCCCTAATAAGCAAAACTCTTTTGTAACAAAAATTTGTGCAAAATTAAATAAATTGAAAACCCACTAACAATATCCATATAAAAATATCCACTAAAAATTATATAAAATATAAAAAAAGTCCGAAACGTCCGGGGTCCGAAACGTCCTAGTCCGAATCGTCCATGTCCGAAACGTCCGGTCCGAAATGTCCTAGTCCGAAACGTCCGTGTCCGAAACGTCCGTCCACCCTTTTTGGTTTATGGGTGATAACCTATGTTATACTTTGTACATTAATCCATATGTGGTATGCAACCTCCTCTACAAAAATGGCAGTTGAAGTCAAATTTGGACATCCAGTCCTTAATGTGGTAATCAACTCCCTCTACAAACGAGGTAGATGAAGTCAATTTTTTTCAATCATCTGACATTACATCATGGGATTATTCACTGCCCTGTATCATAGATTTTCTAACATTTTAGATTTTTGGATGATAAAAAATCTTCATTGGCTAAAATTTGGCACCAAAAAGGTTCCTTCATTTGTGAAGGAAAGTCATTGACGCAGTGTGATAAATGACAAAAGGAACAAAATTAAAATTTATCTCTTTTAGTACAAGGAATTCAGGAGCTGGCAATAAAGGCAGAAACAATAAAGGCA
This sequence comes from Pictodentalium vernedei, assembly GCA_031216915.1. Taxonomy (NCBI): domain Eukaryota; kingdom Metazoa; phylum Mollusca; class Scaphopoda; order Dentaliida; family Dentaliidae; genus Pictodentalium; species Pictodentalium vernedei. The sequence continues at coordinate 51,983,802 of CM062292.1, forward strand.
CCAAAACACTTTCTTTGGCACTAAAGTATTCAGAAAATGCTAATACCGTATTTACTCTATGTATTGGGACAGCTAAAAAAAAATATTTTCACAGATGTCCCACATCTTAGAAAATGGGGAAAAAACACAACCTGTTTTTTTTTTTCATGCTGAATCTAGTTGTGTGTGATTCGTTTTCCATCAGTGTATACGAAAATCGCCATCCAATTTTTTTTTAGATTTTCATTTTTTGCTTCCAAAACATAGCTTATGCCCCTCATTAGAATGAGCACATTGCACTCATTCTAATGAGGGGTCATAAGATATGTTTTGGAAGCAAAAAATGAAAATTTTTAGTTACACAAGAATTCTTTTTATGAGTGTCATCTGCCACTAGCGTTCAGTAAAGGGTTGAAGACTGTCACAATGTAATATTAAATAGTCTTACTCATGTCAGTCTGGACTGTAAATATTAAAACTTAGGAACAGATTTAAATAAAAACAACACAAATCAGTATGTATTATCAATTTTTTATTGTTTAAAAAGGAAAATTAAACACAAACTTAGCTTTAATATTGAGCATTTTGCACCATTTTCAGGTGACTGGGCCAACTGGAAACAAGTCTCCTGAGTGTCCCAGACATTGGAGCATGAAAAAAAAAAAAATTTTCTTTGGAAAAAATGTGTGTCCCAAATTATCGAGTGTCCCAATATATAGAGTAAATACAGTAATTTGGCACCAGAATGTTTTGGACTAGCGTGAACATTGTGATTCATGCTCTGATATTCTTTGAAGAGTTTGTTCCTATAAGAGGTCATAAGGTGTTTATTTATTGTACTTTTATTTTCATAGTCTCAGAGCTTCTGTATGCTTTGCATAAACTTTTTTTTTCATTTTTTGTTTTGATATTCTGGTGCAGTATGCAGGTGTATCTGGTGTTCTCAGGCATTTCATCTGTAACTGCCTTACTAACAGGTTATCATCCCAGATGGTGTGTGAAGTGAACAGCCCTGGTAATTCACCCTCAGCAATCAGCAGTACCAAGGAAAATGCCGAGGAAACGAAAAAAAATATCCACAGCAAAAATACTGCCAAGGATGGCTTTTTCAGAAAGCTTTGTGGTGGCAGAAATTGAACAACTTCCAGGTTACACAATGAATCAAACCATGTGGGTTGCACTATATGCTGTATTGCTAATCTTACAATTTACAGTACACATTGCAGCATAACCACTAGAAACTATGTGCTCTGCTTCTTCTATGTTGATAACACCAGAATCTGACATCAGTTTCTGGAAAGCTCTCACAGAGCTTTCCAGAAAATGGTGTCAGACTCTGGTGTTATCAACATAGAAGCAGTAAGATACTTAGTTTGTGGTTATGCTGCATCTTATTTCCACTCATTCTATACATATTGAGCAAGTCGCCTGCTTACTTCCAAGATTTTTTCTCAGCATTCACATGGTTCATGATATTGGCATGATCAAATTGAGTGAAAGATTCTGCACATTGATTGTGATTATATACACAGTTATCTCGAACTACTTTCACATGTTAAAGTTACTTGAAAGTTTTCATTTCACTGCATTCTACATATACATGGCAATTAAGACTGTGCCCTGCCCCCTGATGATTTTTACGCAATCGGACAGGCTTCACAGTAATTGCCACAGAAGCATCAGTTTTCCACAGCAGTTTTTTTTTTGCCAAGGAAACAAGGATGAATTACCAGGACTGAGTAAAAGAGGGCAAAATTTTATGGGTGGGATTTTTTTTCGAGAAGTCAAGCCTGCAGGTGAATTTGAAGGTGATCAGACACTAAGAAACAGGACACTGGGAAACAATTTTGGGTAGGAAAATAGGAAACAGGACACTAAGAAACGGACACTAAGAAACACTTTTTTCAACCAATAATTTATTTTCAAAAATTTGAATATAAATTGTCTGAAAGGCAATTTTAAAGCAAAAAATGGAAACAAATTCTTTCTAAACCTATAAAAATGTTAAAATATGTATTTGTACAATCATTCATTCATCCAAATTGCATATGGACTAACAAGCTTACTATAAAAACAATGTAGCTGAGGGTAATTATTGAACAAACACACACAAGCTGATCATAAATCTTAAACACTGTTTGTTGTCATCACTATTAATTTATTCATGTACATGTGTTTAATTTTTTATCTACCTGTTCTTTTTAAGTAAATAGTAAATATTACAACTTAATAAATATGTTTAAAATTTGTATGAAGGAATATTTTCTGTCAGGAGATATAACAATTTATATTCAGTAATAATGTCAAAAATGGTAAATAATAATGATAAATAAATAAAAACACTCAAAATATAATTAAAAATATTTAATTAACTAAACATTTTAATAGGAATTATTTAGAAAGGGTTATTTCATAAATATAGTAACTTTCTAAATAAAAACAAATGTGTTTCTAAGTGTCCTGTTTCTTAGTGTCCGTTTCTTAGTTTTCTGTTTCTTAGTGTCCTGTTTCCTCGTGTCCTACAACCAAATTTGAAAGCAAAGTTGACACAACGTTTGGTAACTCAGTCAATCCCTTAATAAAGATGCCTTAACCCTTTACCTAACAAATCCACTACATGCACCGGCATAATTTACAAATTAAAGAGTTAAAAAAAAAATGTAAAACAATATCCAAAAAAAACATTTCTATGTGACCCCTCATTGGAACGAGATCATTGAGCTTGTTCCAATAGAGAGTCACTTGATAGAATTTTGTCAAAAATTTTTGAAACATTTGAAAAAGAAATAATTATAAGAACAAATTTTGATATCATGTTCTTTGGGTAAGGGGTTCTTTTTCATTGTAACAACTTACATGTACCAGCATGGGTGTCAATGCAAAGTCAGAGACAGGCCTGAAAATAAGCAGTCTGACATTTGCAGAATGAGGTCCCCAGAGGGTGAATTTGATGATGCTATCCCATACAGTGGGCCAATTTATCCGCTGGATACCTCTTTCTGTTTAGTTTAGAGACCCTGATTCAGATTGAGGTTCACAGAGGGTAAATTTAGTGATGCTACCCTGCTGTGCAGGGTAGCATCATCAAATTTACCCTCTGGGGACCTCATTTTGCAGATGACAGTCTGCTTATTAATAATTCTGGCTTGGTCAGGGACTCAGCTTATTTACAAGGAGGGGATTCTGAAACAGAAATCTGAAAAGTTGGTAGCTGAGCCTATTTTCGATTATGGGGTTAAATATGGGTCAGTATGGTATGTTCATGAAATCTGATTATATATGCAGAGTAATCGTTAGTTCTTTTAAATAAACTGTCCCTATAGTAAAATGTAAAATGCTTTTTTCAAAATACCTGGTCAAGGACAGCAAGTTCAGTGGACCCCATTCAATTATACCCCCATTCTCGATGAGAATGAGGGGTGTACTGGATTACATTCATCTGTCTGTGCATTCATTCATCTGTCTGTATGTCTCTCCATGCGTCCATCCGTCTATGCATCCACAGCAATATCTTATCAGTGGGTGGGTGGATTTCACTGAAATTTGGTATTAAAGATCTTTATGACAAGCCACTCCTGCACATGTTACAAAAAAGTTGCTGTCCTTACTTTGTTTTTAGTTCATTTATGCTTCATCGGTCCAGCATTGCAGTGTGGGTATGAATTGCCTTCAGCAGTAGCTCTTGTTGGATATCTCTTAAGTGAATAACCCTGTTAATTGAATATAACTTCGAAACACAAACTCATTTAATATACCATCAGTACAAATTTGACCTGTTAATTGTATAAAGGATACAGATTAAACTTATGTTAATTGAATAAAAAATCTAATATATCGAGAAATTACCCTGATAATCACAAATTTCCCCTTGTTTATATACCTATTTGGCCACAGCTCACCCAATACATGTACAGGCATTTAATCTATTATTTCTTCTTTGACAGCTCCCTGAGCTCGGTCAAACAAGATATAATAGAATAAATGTTCAGTTTATCTCAAGAGCAGAGGAAGAGACCAAATCCCTGTTGACCCTTTACCCAACACACATGATATGAAAATTTAATTTTTAATGTTTTTCAAAATTTCTCAAAAAACTTAAGCAAAGCCTTATTATGTGTGCTATTGGGATGGTTTGCAATCTGTTGTCAGTCCATACGTCCATCCATATGTCCATCCATCCATACGGACGCACACACAAATGACTACTTATGTGGCTACGAGTTAGTAAAACAGGATATTTATGTGGTTAAAGTCTATTACGTGGCTAGCCATATAACAGAATCTCTTATTGTGGGGAGGTGGGGGTTGGGATAAATGTAGAGTGGGGTTAGGGCATTCTGGGGTGGGGTGGGGTGGGGTCAGTGAAGGGCTTTTAGAGTTATGTGGCTTGGGTTAGGGTTCATTTGGGGTTAGGGTTAGCTTAGGGTTAGGGTCAGTAAAGGGTAGGGTTAGGGTTAGCTGACCCCCCAAAATTTTCTCTCAAAAAACTTGTTTTATTATGTCCATAAAATAGCCACATAAGTAGCCATTTGTAAAAACGTCCATACATATGCCTATTCCTCTATTCGTCCACAAATCCTTTAGCACACCGTACAGGCTGCAGTTCTAACCTGAATGGTTCCAAATTTCATATGTGGCTTTGTGGCAATGTCTAGATGGGAGCAATTGAATTGTTTTTAATTTTGTTGAAAAACATGGCCGCCAGCAGCCATCTTGGATTTAGCACATAAATTGTCAACATTTCCATTGGCACACCCTACAGGCAGCATCTCTCATTTGATCTTTTTCAAATTTCATATGTAGCTTTGGTGTGATGTTTAGATGGGAGCTACCAAATTTTTCAGAATTTCGTTGAAAAACATTGCACCCAGAAGCCATCTTAGATTTGGTACATAAATTGTCAACAATTCTGTTAGCACACTCAACAGGCCACATTTCTCACCCGATCTTTTTCAAATTTCATATGTAGCTTTGGTGGTCATATTTAGATGGGAGCTATAAAAATTTTCTGAATTTCACTGAAAATCATGACTGTCAATGGTCATGTTAGATTTGGCATATAAATTGTCAACAATTCTCATGGCACACCCTACAGGCCGCATCTTTCACCCAATCTTTTTCAAATTTCATATGTAGCTTTAGTGTGATGTCTAGATGGGAACTTTTGAATTTTTCTGAAGTTCGTTGAAAATTATGGCCGCCAGCAGAATTTCGTTGAAAAACATCGCCCCCAGCAGCCATCTTTGATTTGGTACATAAATTGTCAACAATTCCGTTAGCACACCTTACAGGCCACATTTCTCACCCGATCTCTTTAAATTGCATATGTAGCTTTTGGCGTGATGTCCTGATGGGAGCTATCAAATTTTTTTTAATTTTGTTGAAAAACATGACTGCCAGCAACCATCTTTATTTGGCACATAAATTGTCAACAATTCCATTGACACTTTCATTTAACCCTTTACCAACGAATCGGCTGCACCTCCCGCGTAATATGCAAATTCAGCAGTTGAAAAAATATTATTTTTTAAAACATTTCAATAAAATCATATCATGTGACCCCTCGTTGGAACGAGCTCTTCGAGCTCGTTCCAAAGAGGGGTCACATGATATGGTTTTGTCAAAATTTTTTGAAAAACTTCAAAAAATGATATTTAAAATAATAAATTTTGATATCGTCAGCATTGGTTAAAGGGTTAAACTGCTCACTTTAGAAATTACGTGGGCAGATGTGCTCGATTCATTAGATAAAGGGTGAATTGAATACTCTTGTGAATTGAATAATTCTCCCTGGTAAACCGACTATTCAATTAATGAGGTGCCAATGTATTTTATAGATGTATTGCTCATGCTAGGGGTTGAAAAGACTACATGGTAACTTAACTTCACAGAAAATTGTTTTGCATCACTGATTGTATTTCATGAAACAATGCAGCACTGTTTTTTCATATAATGTTTTCAGTGTTCACACTGCATGGTTGTATCATCACAAATATTTCAATCTTCTTGTCACATGTTTAACCCCTAGGGGTCTAATTCCAACTTTAATCTGTTTTTCTGCAACAAAACAGATGCCCCAACATCCAGTCTTTGGGTAAACTTCAGAGTTACATTCAAAGTGCCTTGGCAGTTGTTTCTTGGCAAGTCTTGGCTGCCTATATTGGCAGCCAAGACCTGCTTAGAAACAACTGCAAATTCACAGTATGTGGCCTGTCAAAGTATAGAAAAAAAATGTATAAAATCCCAAGGTCCTTATTAGGTTAATGACCTGGAATCTTTAACCCTTTACCCAACGAATCGCCCGCAACCGCCCGCGTAATATGTAAATTCAGCAACTGAAAAAATATTATTTTTCGAAAAATGTCAACAAAACCATATCATGTGACCCCTCTTTGGAACGATCTCGTCGAGCTCGTTCCGAAGAGGGGTCACATAATATGGTTTTGTTGACATTTTTTTTAAAAATTTAAAAAATGATATTTAAAATAATAAATTTTGAAATCGTCTGCGTTGGGTAAAGGGTTAAGGCACAATTTCAGTTAATGCTTGCCATACATGAAAAAGATCAGCATGTGGTAAAAATCAGAAGTTCTTTATGAAATATTAGGCTTGTTTGGATAAAGATGTCTTTATTTGATTAAACCTTCTGGCACCATTGTTGCACAGCTGCAGCCCTCAAACAAAAGCCCTTTCCAGGGTTTTCATGGGTACTGGAAATTTGGAAGTGATGGAAATTGAAAAATATTTTTCCACCCCTGTAAGGTATCAAGACTTTAGGTTTAGCAGTTGTTCTTAGTCAATTGTTGTCTGCCTACATGTGCTCCCCAACAAGGGGGGTTAGGATATCCCTGACAAGCTCACAAGGAAGTAGCTTCTGCAATGGGGGGGGGGGGGGCTATATCTCCACTGATTCCCTCCACCCCCACCCATTCCCACTTCAGTTGCCACGCCTGGTTTTCACCAAAGGATCAAGATTTGAAAAAATATTGCAAGATCAAGACTGAATCAAGAAAGGGGTATATAGTGTTTGTCATTTCTGTCTGTCCATCTGTCCACCCATAAGGAAGATTTTTGTGTCTGCTCCATAACTCTGAGATGCTTCGTTGGATTTTGTTGAAACTTGGCATATATGTTGCTTATGGGGGGACGATTTGCCGCGAACAAAATGATTTTTGTTTGATGGAGGTCAAGGTCGGTCACAGATCAAGATCATAGTCTGGGGGCATCAGTGGCCATACGGTCAATGTTAGTCTAGTTTTTTTAATGGATGAGATTTAATAATGTTATGGGTAGTAATGCGTGAAGAGAATTTTGACCAGTCACGATCTTGTTGAAATTCTTTAGCCACTTTTGTCATGACAGTATGTAATCAATTATCTTCCTGTTACACTTTTTCTTGGGGACTACCTTGCCAAATGCTTTTTTAATTCTTTTAGAACATGTTTGCTTTCCTGGTAAGGCATAAATAGATCTCTTTCTTTTTGGTTTGAAATTGGCTTATATGAGCAAGTATGAAATGATTGTCTGCATTCCAGAAATTTATGTATATGGTTGAATTGCCTTCAATGCTAAGTAGTAAAGGGTTTACTTATGGTTTAAATGGTGCTCAAACTATCAACACGGCATGTCAGTTCCCCACTTCTAGCACAAGCTGTAAATGGATGTAAAAATTAAGTAATATATTACCATTAAGCAGGGTTTCCACTAGACCGGCTGCGGTTCCGTCGACCGGAGACATTCCTCCCGCCGACACTCACCCTTTGTTTCCACGTAATATAGGCATAATTATGTTGTATACTATGCCTCCTATTACTGGCGACAACCTGATACTTTATAACCCCCTTGCGAGAGGGGGAAACAAAGTTCAAATCCTAAACGTCGCCTATAAAATTTCAGACTCAAATTGTCGTGTTTGGTCCAAAATCACTGGCTTTTATTTTGAGCCATAAATGATGTAATTGCGTGTGCATGTCGTAACATGTCTGCATCATGGTTCTCTTCGAATATTTCATTCTCTCTGCATTTCCAATTATTTACGTAGGTACATATCGGGTTGTATAAAAAAAATCGAGCTCAAGCATCGCAGTCACTGTCTGGATTCGTGGATTTTGTGTTGTTTTGGGTTTGTATATTTATGAAACCTCCGACCAGATGTAGTATTGTGTGTCCCGTGGGAATTTAGAGAATTGTAGGAGGAAAAAAATACATATTTTCCACTTCAATTATTCAGCATTTTAGAGACCAGAATGCCCCCAGAGGCCACCAGAGAGCACCTAAAAATCAAAATTTTCCTAGGGGGAGAAACACCGCAGACCCCCCCCCCCTCTCTATACACACATGCCTTTGGCACGTGCGGCAGGCGCCTTCGGCGTCTCAGTTTCACTTTCTTTAAACTACCAGACCCACAAATTTTCCCCTAGCAGAAACCCTGCATTAAGCCATTTTTATTAACCCTAAAGGCCTAGTAAAGGGCCTGGAGATTTTTATACATTTTCACTATACTTTGACAGTCTACCTCCAGTGGCTTTGCAGTTGTTTCTAGTCAAGTCTTGGCTGCCTACAGAGGCAGCCAAGACTTGCCTAGAAGCAAGTGAAAAGGTATTTAGAAAACAAGTTTTGAGTTTACCCAAACAATGCATGTTGTGGCACCTGTTCCTTTGCATTAAAAAGGTATCAAAGTTAGAATTAGTCCCCTGAGTGTTAACACTCCAACAGTAGTGATAGCATCCCCGAAGCAATTAGCATCTCTCAACATTTCCAATGACAACTGAGCTGCTATTTATTATCAAGACCTTTGTTTTAGTTGGTGATTTTACTGTATGATTGGTGTTGGTCACATTTGGGTAATATGTGATGGTTACCAGGGGGAGGCTCCTCCTGCTCAAACATATTATTTTACCAATTTTAGGACGACAAAAACAGCCGCAAAAGAGATCAGAGTGAAAATAGCGATAGTGATAATGATTCTGGTGTAGGTAGTGATGGAAAACATGTAAGTGATGCGTAGTGGCTCAATAGAAGTTCAAACAGAAATTTAGTACTAAATATATAAATGCACTGCACCCATATCACATACACTTTATGGGAAGTATTTTACAGTTTTATTTTGTTAAATTTCTGTTTTTGCTTTGCCTGGTTATATTGTTGCATATTAAATTTATTTTCTCTTTTTTTTCAGCTACTGTTGTAAAAACTATGATATTTTATTACCTCTTTACACAACCCACGTAGAGGGCAGCACCCAGTACTTCTTTTCTGAGGGGTGTTATTGCATCTGTAACAGCAGGGGTGTAGCCGGCAATTGTTATCACCCACAATGCAACTCATGGATGAGAATGTCTAGCAACTAAAAAGACTGAAAACTTGGCCAGAGGCCAAGCCTTGGCCAAAGGTCAAGTTGGAGGAGATTATGGGAGGGGGTCACCCCCTCCCATAATCTCCTCCAACTTGACCTTTACAAGTTTGGCCATCGGTGGTGGTCCGGTGGAGGGGGAGGGGGCTTGGCTCTCCCGTAAAAAATCTTCAATATTTGATATCTGCAGTGATAAAAAAATTCATGTTGCCTGAAAGTGAATCAAATTCAGTGTAGGTATGTATTAGACTGTTGTGGAGAATATCAGCTGCAGACCTTTGGGATTGGCGGAGGGGGGGGGGGGGGGTTGTATGACATCCATGACCCTCCTTGGCTACACCCTTGATAACAGACCCTTTTTTCAAAATTTCCTGCCTTCGTAAATTATCATCACTAAGATATATTTAGAGGTCATTAACTGGTTAGTTTCATATTTGCCAAGATAACTTCAGGTAACTTCATATCAGTTGGAAGGGGTGTGGTTGCTCAGTAGGTAGAGGTGCAGACTGCAAGCCGAGAGGTCCTCGGTTCGAATCCCACCTGCGGCAACCTCATTGTGTCCTTGGGCAAGACACTTCACCCCCATTGCCCATATGGGGGCATGGTGACGTCGTGTACTAAGGCGTACTGCACGTTGATGGTGCACTTGTCTTCAACCAATGCTAACCCTGCTTGTGTGGAGTTAGTATGTTGGGGAGCTGACAGTTGCTCGCCGTTGCCCGGTGGTTCTCTCCAGGTACTCCGGCTTCCTCCACCCGTAAAACTGTCATGGTCATGATTAGCCATTGTGCAGAAATATGTGACCTTAAACCCCAATAAATAAATAAATAATAAATATATTAGTTGGAAACCGAAAGGTGATGACTGATGCGAAGTTACCAAATACCGAGGGCTGAAATCTTTAGTTATTAAATCAATTAACACACAAATATTTATAAAATGTTGTCAGATGTTGTTGTAACAGTGCTATTATTTCTCATTCTGTTCATAAAGACTGAAGCTTCCTCTTCTCCCACTTCTACGAATCTCCACTTACAATACTGAATCTCAATTTGCATTGTCCCTATATCCCGATAAATTCTGTCTTTTGATTGGTCAGAATGCCTTGGACAGATAGCTAGGCAAAGGGTGCACCCAGCATCCAAGGTATATGAAAGGGTGCAACATCCAGGGTACAAGCGCATGTGAAACATTGGGGGTATATGGTTTAAATGAAAGCTTTCCGCTTTTGCTCAGCTCGATATAAAAATCAAACCCAAAAATATGAAAATAATCACAAAATATCATCAGATTTCCGACAATTCGATCATATTTTGCTGTTATAAATTAAATAGGTGAATAATTAAATGAAATAACTTGAGAAAAATAAAATAAGAGTAAATATCGTCCCCTCAGTCCCAATGTGTTCTATGTACCAGTAGGCACTTAGAACACATTGGAACTCGGGGGATAATGTGTAAACAAAATACTGTTTACTTGTTTCCTTAATGAACCAAGGGATGTAACTCTATCTGTTGTCTTCTGCATTTCTAAAAACAAAACAGTCCTTCACGAATTTGGTCTAACTGATTACGGCTTGTGAGAAACGCATCCACAAATTTTTCTCCACTATGTTTCTATTGTGTTTCAAATGGGACAAAAACGTTATCTCCGTAAACATGTAGGGTATATGGAGATTTAATACCTAGATGTCTCATTTAAACACCTCACCTGCATTTCGGTGTTTAAAAACCGACATCCAGGTATTAAATCTCCATGTACCATACATGCCTGTTACACCAATTTTCTTAATTGCTTTTTACAAAAATGATGAAAGATGTCAACGTGAACAAACTGGTTGCATCTATTAAGGAAAACAATTCTAGCTTGGTTCATATCAGCCAATATGGGCATCATATCAGCCAAGTTTGAAGTCATATCTGCCAAGCTTGATAATGGGCAATTCTGGGAAAGAAATTCATCTAAAAAAAATGTGGTTATCACTTGTTTGAATTTATATTGGCCTTGACATCACCTCGAGGTAACATATTGCCTGAGACCAAAGGTTGAAGGCTGATAATATTACCTCAGGCTGATATCAAGGCTGATATAAAATCAAATAAGTTCCCCTCCAACAATTCTCCTTTGGATGAATCATGGTTTTACAGAAAGAAGTGCCAGAACTGCTGCGGTTCTGATGTGGTGATAACTGATTTGTGAAGGCAGCCTATGATTTCGCATAGTCGCACAGAAGTGTATCACTTTGAAAAGTTTCCAAATTTCATCACACAATTATCGATCGTCTGTCACGTAGTGTGAAAATAAAGTTGATTCATAATAAAAATTAGCCAAAAATGAGATAATATTAAAAAAAACTCAATCATTTCCAACCACAACATTAACCCAGTCCCATGGCCGTCTCATCTGTGGATCCCCATATATCTAAATTAGCCAACTTTATTTCGGTAAATCTTCGGCTATCCTGACATGCTTCAAACTTCTTTTAAAAAAGTTTCTCCCAGCTGTTTTGCAAATCTGCCCAAATTTGTACTTATTTTTTTTACTAACAGTAATAGACCTCTGATGGTTAGGCATAAATGGACACCAGCTGAAGAGAAACAGTGATATGCATTTCAATGAACACGCCCAACAGAAAAGATAACTAATGTAATTGAGACTGGTTCCTAAAAGGTTGTTTTGATTTTTTATTGATCCATTTGATCAGTACAGCTTCAAACAAAACAAACAGACTCTTCACTTTTGGGGTTTAAACATCGGCGTTAAAATTTGTTTATTTAAATGAATTTTAATGCATTGGGTGTGTAATAAACACAGAATGAGATGTGTGTTTGAATCGGTGAGTGTTTTACATATGTTTTACATATGATAGGCTCTTGTGAAATATGACTATGCCATTCCAACTCGTTATGTAAAACACCCACCGATTCAAACACACATTGCATTCTGTCTATTTATGTCACATGGGGCATGCATATCTTGCATAGGAAGAGGGGGAGAAATGGACAGAACCGCACAAGTGTTTGAATGGGTTAATGTTTATTGCACGAGTTTGGTTGGGCGCAAGAATATTCGCCTCGATTGGGATTCTGCACCAAACCAAACGAGTGTGATAAACATTAACCCATTCAAACGCTTGTGCAATTCTGTATTTATTACACACCTTCATAAATTTCTGAAACAGACCTTTTACGGTAATACTAAGTAAGAATTAACCTATCCTTCTGAGACGTAAAGGAGGTGAAATAAGACAAAAATCCAACTTAATCTTCACAGGCAGGAGACCAGTCTTATTGTTATTTCATATGCTGATTGAACTTTCATTCATAGCTTCAACTTCAACCTGCAAATTGTAATGCGTCACCACTTCAATCGATGAAACACTGTTTATCTGAAATACAGTTGACCATCTTTTTATGCCTCAAGTATACAGCATGAATTGTGAATGGTTGATGTTATCCCCACCAAAAAATTACTATACTTTCACAACAATAGGTTTAAATTCGAAAATACTTCATGTGAGAAATTATAACATAAAACTCACATGTTTATCTGACTTTCAAGTTCCATGCGGCTGTCGACGTTGTTACTCGACTGACTGACAGGTTAAGATTTTAGTCAAGATTACAGTAGTCATTGTCAATTAATCCCATGTAAATGAAATTTATATCTTTATTGTCCATGAGAAATTATCGTATTGTTCACAATGCCTCCTCAAAATTTATTAAAGTTTGTTATTTAACAGGGGTACAGAATCCATACGAATTTCAGTGTTTATCGACAGGCAATTTGTTTTGTATTTCGATTTTGGTGACCTCGAAATTTGCTTGCGCAATGTCATTCATTCAACATGACATCTCTCATAGACGCATTCATATTCTGTCTACATTGTTCTTTAGTTTGAACTGCATGTCAGTCATTGCCATGTCAAACTTTAACCCATCGGGTTATTTAATCAATAGTCAGTATTGTTCACGTTAAGAAAATAAATTAGAAAGTTTCTTTTGATGGTCAGTCAGTGTATAGGACATGAGTTTCTATGGAAACAATAGAAACTCAGATACTATAGACTGCTAACATCCACTTTACAAGATCAAAATAAATTCCCTATTGCATCGCTACAGGCCCATGTATCCCCTGAAATATGACTGCTTCTATTCTTACATTAAAAAAGTGCAAAAATCTGCATCCCACATGTGTGCGATAAAAGTATATTTTTATCACACAGCCTAGAATGTCGTGAACAAACCTTAGTTTTAAATGTGTGTAATAAAAAATTTTCTCCCTTAACATTGTTCCTTACTCCATTTAGGTGCTGTATTTTTCACTCACCTGATGTTGGCAGAAATTGGGCTCTGGGCATCTTCATCCTGCTGTCATGAGTAACTAAAGGTTTTCATTTTTGTGCTTCAAAAACAGTTTAAGGCCCCTTATTGGAATTATCTTAATGAATTTATTCCAATTAACTGGTTGAGTGCTAGAAGCCACTATCAGGTCTGTATTGAAAAGTGAAAGTGGTGTTAATCCTTTACCTAATGAATTGCCACATCCTCCCCCCCCCCCCCCCCCCCACCCACCTACCGAGCATAATTTACAAACTGAACAGTTGGAAAATTTTTTTTTAAATACATAGCTTGTGACCCCTCATTGGAATGAGCTCATGGGGTGCATTCCAATGAGGGGTCACATGATAAAGAAATCAAATAATTTTTTAAATCAAGTACATTGAGTAAAGGGTTAAATTGTATAATAAAATATTTTTCTACCATTTACCTTAAAATGCAATCGCAAACCGCATTATCAGTAGCAATAAAAATTGTGCAATAACAGATCCTGTATCACTTGCTGTAGCAACAAAAGTAACATGACGTTGTGAGAAATGAACATACACACACCTGGTACTGGCAATCACACTCCCTTCAAAAAAATTTAGTCTGCATGGATTAGCCTTGTAACAATTAATGGGAGAATGCCTATCTCCCATAAATTGATACAAGACAGAAACATCTGAAAAAATAATGATGACCCAAAAAATTTAGCACACCACCAGTTAACAGGTAATATGATGGAAGCCCATATTTGGGCTTTATGATGCAATGCAGTGACCACAACTTGAAAGCTTATCCTATGGATGTGTTGTATACTATTTTTAGCTGCGACTAGCAGCTATATAAGTGGCAATGTCGGTCTGTCTGTCGGTCTGTCTGTCGGTCTGCCTGTCGGTCGGTCGGTCGGTCGGTCTGTGACCAACGAGTTTGTCTGTGATGTCTAGCCACTGTTCAATGCATGTGTTGTTCCAAATATTTTTCTTGGGTGTTATGGCCCTTGATGAACTTAGAATTTTGTGAGATTGCACCACCCGTCGCAGCTACGGCGTCGATGTCGCGATTTTTAAAGTGCACCACCAGTCGCAGCTACGGTGTCGATGTCGCGATTTTTAAGTTAACTTATTTAGTCTATATGGATTTGCCTTTTTACAATTTATGGAGTGTGCCTTTTAGGCCTTACCCCTAAATTGTAACAAGGCAAAGGCATGTAAACAAATTCTGATGACCAAAAATAATTTAGCACTCCTCCAGTTAAGACATATGTCCAAAGAAATGACAGATGGTTTTTTTTGTTGACTTATCCTTCGTTTAAAATATTGAACGTAAACAGTTGTACTCAATGCATTGCATTTCATTGAATTTGGCATCCCATACTTATGTCGGAATTTGTTTACACAGTGTTCTTTCAACCAGTGCCACATGAACCAAGTTTCACAGATGTCCAGTTAACAAGATAAAACAGTGGGGCATGCTTCCCACAGTTCTGTGGATTTTGTCACTACTCGGGCTTTCTCCCCACGTGTTTCCTTTTGGTCCTCCAGTTTGCCACAAAATCTGGAACCAAATCGAAAAACTAAAATATTGCCCACCTTTAAAATTACTGGGAATCCCAGGCCTGGCATTCTTTAGGAATGCAGGAGTGTTGCTCGCCTACTGCATGCCCAGAAAAAAATTGAGGAGGGCAATTTTTTGCACCCCTTGATTTTCTGGAATGCCAGACCTGTTTAGGACTGCCTTTAGAAAATCTGTCATTTCATCCCCTGAGTTCCAATGTGTTCTCTGTGCCTACTGGCACAGAGAACACATTGGAACTCAGGGGACGATTTGTCAATGTTGTATTGATTCGCAATAATTCATGGCCTATTCTGTGTTGCGTTTCTATACATTTTGAGTGTAGAAGACAGTCACATAAGAATTGAAGGCAACATTTTTAATAATGAGAAGATGTGTGTGCTAATTTTTCCACTATGCAGTTGAATATAGTATAATTTTTCAGTCGCAATATTAATACCTTGAAATGAATATAAACAAAATAGCATACAAGTTTTTGCATTGAAAATTTCAGG
Organism: Pictodentalium vernedei; assembly: GCA_031216915.1. Taxonomy (NCBI): domain Eukaryota; kingdom Metazoa; phylum Mollusca; class Scaphopoda; order Dentaliida; family Dentaliidae; genus Pictodentalium; species Pictodentalium vernedei. Next base: position 51,999,524 of record CM062292.1, read on the forward strand.
TACATTTGCACTCCGAAGCAATATGAGAAGGACAATTGTTTTGCACTCCTTGATTTTCTAGATTGCCAGGCCGGATTTGGCATTGCATACTCATGTAAGAGTTTGTTTGCACAGTGTTCTTTCAACCAGTGCTACATGATCCAAGTTTTGCAGATGTCCAGTTAATAAGATAAAACGGTGGGACATGTTTCCCACAGTTCTGTGGGTTTCGTCACTACTCTGGCTTTCTCCACACATGTTTCCTTTGGTTCCTTAGTCCCGAAAATCCATGTGAAACCCAGGCAGTTAGTCTCTCACTGATTTGCAATCACAAACTTGACTTGGGTACAAGTGACTTGGTACATAAAATTAATCAATTTGATTGGATTGGACATCAAAAGTACCAGTATCATTAGTGAGGGCTAAGATGGGCATTTGCTCCCTAAAGATAGGCTGATCCCTCATTTGCCACCTACTCATACTCAAAAACACACATACGTACCCACAAATGCACACAAATCTTCCCCCCTGATGGAGAATCGGTCCCGCACTCACTCTCATTCCCCATGAGCAATAAAGCATACCCTCCCTTCTCTGCTCCTTTCAGCATTTTGGCAACAAAATACATTTTTTCCACCCCAAGATCCAGCTTGGCTGAAAATGTTCACCAAATAATTTCAAGCCAGCATGAACAGTGTTCCCCTGTCATTGAAATTATCTTCATCACTGTTTTTATACCCCCCCCCCCCCCCCCACCCCTGCAGAACGAGTTGCAGGAGGGGGGATATATTGGAATCACTTTATCCATCTGTCTATGCGTCCATCTGTACGTCTGACCATACGTAGACATAATTTTGTCCGGTGATTTTCTCAGACATTTAAGGACCAGCTTGTAACTTGGTATGAATCTTCATCACCATGGGAACCTGTGCACCTGTGATTATAGTTTCAGTCAGATTATTTTTGCAAGACTTATGACCCTTTTCGACTTGAAAAAGCAGGCATAGAATTTTGTCCAGAGATTTTCTCAGATGTTTAAGGGTCGATTCCTTTGAAACTTGGTATGGATGTTTACTACCATGGAAACCTGTGCATCTGCGATTATTGTTTTGATCAGATTTTTTGCCAGAGTTATACCCCTTTTTCATCTTAGAAGAATGTAAGAATTTTGTCCTGAGATTTTCTTAGAGATGTATGGGTCGATTCCTTTGAAACTTGGTATGGCTGTACACTACCATCCAATCCTGTGCACCTGCGATTATAGTTTTGATCGGACTTGTTTGCCAGACTTATGCTCCTTTATGTCTTAGAATGCCTGAATCGCCTAGAATTGTGTCCAGATATTTTTTTGAAGGTTTTGGGGGGGTGGTAACTCTTTACTTGACAAACACGATATCAAAATTTCTTATCTTAATCATTTGTTTCTCAAAATTTGTCACAAAATTTTAACCAAACCATATCATGTGACCCCTTTATTGGAAGGAGCATCACAAGCTCATTCCAGTGAGGGGTCACATATGGTTTTGTTGAAATTTTTTTGAAAATATTTTTAGCTCACCGAAGGGAGCTTAACTTATCACGTGTCGTCGTCCATTGGCGTCCGTCGTGAACTTTACATTATCGACTTCTCCCAAACTACTGGACCAATTTGAACCTAATTTAGTGTGCCTATTCCTTATCATATTTCAATTCAAGTTTATGCAAATAAACTTTCCGTGTCCACAGGGGCACCACAAGGAGCATTACTCTGATAGCACCCATAAATTTTTTTTTTTAAATTAAAAAAATCTTCTCCAGAACTATCATTTAGAATCTTTTGATATTTGGTATATAACATCTCTATTGGGATCAGATTCAAGTTTGTTCAAATCGAGTCCCTGGGTTAATAATTGGGCTCCCTGCAGGAGCTGAATTTTAACTTAGTGAAATATGAGGAAATGTCTTTAAAAATCTTCAGATCCACCAGTCAGAATGCTTTCATATTTGGTATACAACATCTATAGGGGGGGGGGGTCAGATTCAAGCTTGTATAAATCGGGTCCTTGAGTGAGTATTTGGGCTCTCTATTGGAGCCCAAAGTTTAACTTCATGCAATTTGAGGAAATTTCTTTAAAAATCTTCTTCAGCTCCACCAGTCAAAATCCTTTCATGTTTGGTATACAACATCTATAGGGGGGTCAGAATCAAGTTTGTTTGAATCAAGTCCCTGGGTTTATATTTGGGCTCCCTATGAGAGCCTGAATTTTAACTTAGTGAAATATGAGGAAATTCCTTTAAAAATCTTCTTCTTCAGATCCACCAATCAGAATGCATTCATATTTGGCATACAACATCTTGAGGTGGGTCAGTTTCTGGTTTGTTCAAATTGCTTACCTGGGTAAAATTTTGGGCTCCCTATTGGAGCCTGAATATCAACTTAGTGCAATATAGGGAATTTTTTTTTAAAATCCTCTTCTTTAGACTGTAGTCAGAATGTTTTCATATTTGGTATACAACATTTCTAGGAGGGTCCAATTCAAGTTTGTTCAAATCTGGTCTGTGGGTTGATCTTTGGCTTCCTATGGGGGCCCGAATTTTAACTTACTGCAATATGAGGAAAAAAAATTCTTTTAAAAGTCTTCTTCTTCAGATCCACCAATCAGAATCCTTTCATATTTGGTATACAACATCTCTAGGTGGATCAGATTCAAGTTTGTTCAAATCAGGTCCCTGGGTTAATCTTTTGGCTCCCTATTTGAGCCCAAAGTTTAACTTAATGCAATTTGAGGACATTTCTTTAAAAACCTCCTTGTTCAGATCCACCAGTCAGAATTCTTTCATATTTGGTAAAAACATTTATAACATCTCAAAAGGGATCAGATTCAAGTTTGTTCAATTTGAGTCCCTGGCTTATTATTTGGGCTCTCTATGGGCAGGGTTGGGGGGGGGGGGGGGGGCAGGGGGAGCATGTTAGGTTTGTTCAGTTCCATTTCCATAAAATTTGCCTTTGCATGGCTTCATTCCTTTGTAGTGTTGATGAATCATGTCTAACTGAATGTGACCCCAAACACTTCTTTGAACCACTTTGGCTGGTGAGTGATTAAGGCCCTGTGGGGCCTCTTGTTTTTTAACTACTCAATTTATAAAGTACAAGGGCAGTGTTTTATTTCACTTACTCATTGAATATGGCATCACTCCACAAACTCGTTCCGATCAGGAGTCACAAGATATGTTGTTGTTTTTTTTTTTAATTTTTAACCCTTAAGTCCTCTGATTAATTTTAAAGTATTTATGGCCTTTTTCTGCTTACATAGTTATTGATGACTTGACAGTGGTTCTACATCACTGCTGGCTGCCTATACAGGCAGCCAGCAGTGATGTAGAACCACAGCCAGGGAAAATTCAGTCTACACACAAGAGTAATAAAAAAGATAACACAAGGGAGCACCTGCTTCAATGCAATATAAAAGTGGCGGTTTGGGTCTACATGGGGGCTTAAGGCTTAAATTGTTTTTCAGCTGCTCAGATACAAATTACATGGGCAGATAGAGCCAGTTCATTATGTAAAGGGTTGTTGGGAGTATATTTCAGGTTATCATTCCTGATAAATAAAATCTTGTTATTAACATCTTTTTTAGAATTATCATAGGAACTGTCTCAAGAGTACAAGACCAAGCAGTGTGGAGCCTCTTCCAAAGATTGAGAAAGACAGAAAAGAAAACAAAGTAAGTGATAACTGAAATTTGGCAGTCCTTAGGTACAGAAATATATTGTATAAGGCTGGTAGCCAAGCCAGACAATAAGCAGACTGTCGTGTGCAAAATGAGGTTCCCAGAGGGTGAATTTAGTGATGCTACCCTTGTGCAGTTTGAATCAAGGTCTCGGGTTTGAAAAGAAAGAGGTACCACAGGGTAAATTGGCCCACTGTATGGGATAGTAGTACTGAAGTGGTTAACCGGATAACCGGTTTTAAACCGGTTACCTACCTAACCGATTAAAAAAAACGTCAACCGGTTATCCGAAATATCGATAGAGATCGTCATTACACGGTTAAAACTTAGTAAATCTGCCGCTTCTTCTTTGAGATAAATTACACCTCGAAGCAGCGCTGTATATATTTAGAAATAATAAACTTTGGCATTCAATACTTAGTTAATGATCGGCAATTTCCGTTAGTACTGAGTAACCGCAGATACTATTCCGTAGTATGTATACAAACGAACGTTGTCGAGTACTCGACAACGTTCGTTTGTATACACACTACGGAATAGTTTCTGAGAATACTGCTTTCCAATTCCCGTAGTTTTGATCCCAGATGCGGTGAAATAATGGCTACGGTTAACCGGATATTATCCTGTTATAGCTCTCGGTTAGTCGGTTGTGAAAATAAGTCAACCGTTTCAGCCCTATGGGATAGCAGCAGAAAATTAACCGTCTTGGGACCTCATTCTGTATATGACAAATTGCTTATTTTCAGGCTTGCTGGTAGCTGTTTACAAGGGAATCTGTTTTATTATCACTTAATAGAGACAGAAATTGAAACAAGACCTAGACCTAGTTACAAGCCAGTTTTGTGAATGACATTTCATGTCTTGAGGTTAATTAACCTTTTACCTCCCAAACCATCTGTATCTGCCATCATTCGCCCCCATAATTAACAAATTAAGCAGTTGAAAGAAAAATTCCACAAAACTATATCATGTGACCCCTCATTGGAACAAGCTTGTGCCTGCATAATTTACAAATTAAGCAGCTGAAAAAAAATTTCAACAAAACCATATGTAACCCCTCATTTGAATGAGCTTGTCAATCTCGTTGCAATGATGGGTCACATGATAAGGTTGGGGAGAAAGTTTTTTACATATTTGAAAAAAAAACAATAATTGAAATTATAAATTTTCATATCGTGTGCATTGGTTGAAGGATTAACTGTTACATTACAGTTATTTTATTGTTACAGTTAGGGGGGTCACTGTTGTTCGAGCTGAGGGGAAAAATTGGGAAAAACAGTGAAAACGAGTACCAGATGTGTGACTTGGGCGTGGTGGAGACCCTGGAACACTTTCTTATAAAATGCCCAAAATATCAGTCTAAAAGAACAAGATTCACGGGGAGTATAATGGGGAAGTGGGATGGGAGAATGAAGGACATGTGGTTAGGGGGTGACTCAAAGGAGAGGGTTAATATACTAATCGAAGAGATTGGGAAGAATGGGGTAAGGGATGTCATCAAGCAGTTCGTCTCTGAGTGTTGGGAGGAGAGAAGAAGCACGGGAATAGGGAGGCAGTTGGTAGAACATGGGTAACCAAGGCCTTCTCATACAAGAACCGCGACAAATCAGCGGCCGGCCGAAGTGTTATTATTATTAGCACTTCGATCTGCATGTTAATCTACGCGCTATGCAGGGACCAGCTGTGAGGGCGACAAGGGCGATTAAGTCGCCCTTCTAAGCCCAAAGTCGCCTAGAAAAATAGTCGGGGCGATTACAAGTCGCCCTCTAATAAATTGGCCAAAATGAGAAAAGGCTGAACTGAGTGATGCGAGGTTTACATGAAAACGAGTATTTTCAAAAATCGAATGTGCTCGAGTGTGATAAATGGGCATTTTAATTCGTTAAATAAACGTCCATTTATTTGAAATCACACGACAAGCAATTGTCCATTGTTGCTTTTGGCGGATTTTTTTATTTCTATTTCGTTGCGTTCCAGTCGGAGCTTCAAGTGTCGAAACGAAAATAGGTGACTTACGCGACTCAACAAAACAACCCAGTTTGAAAGTAGGTTACGTCGCTTAGGATGCCGAAAATGTATACACAACGGACGTATTTTATAACACATTATTTTCATTTCGATTTGCTGACGACTGTTGACTGTTGGGCTGTCTATTCCCAGAAAAACACAAATGGAATTGAAACACATGAAAAAAAGCTTTAGTGGTGTCAAGAAAAGCTTTGTACAGGACACAAGTTTGCATGTGGACGATCTTGAAAAAGGGTCCTCCTAAACATTGGAATGACATGAAATGACGCGGAACGACATCGGAATGCCTTAAAAATGATGCGGAATGACATTTCTTTTACAAAATACTCGACCCCAGAATGTTTTTTGTTTATTAACTAACAAAGTACCTCCCAAGCAACCTTCTTACATCTGGTCCTGTTCGCACTTTCAGACTTAGGAAATTATTAGCTTAGTAGACTTTGTTGAAAGGCAACCATAGGAGGGTGATGGGGGATTGGCATGAAGAAGAGGTGAGGGGTCATGAAGGAGAAGGTAGCAGTGGGGGATTTTCAGTCAATAATTACATTGTGATTTTTTAACCTGGCACAGATGCATCATAGACAACTGGACCTGGATTATTTGTACGTTAATGGAGGACCATAAATTGAAAATATGAAGGGGCGGCGGGGTGGTACATGAATATTCTTAATTTTCCCCACTTGCCTATGAAGTCTCCCTACATGACTCTGCAGTCTCCCTATTTTTTCTGGAGGGAGACTTGAAGTCTCCCTAAAATTCCCCCCTAGGCTGGTCCCTGGCGTTATGACCATAGTAAGGCTATCAAATTCTGTACATATGGCCTGTGCACAAGCAATGTTTCAGCCAATGGACCTCCGGGTAACCCGGAGGGCCATTGGCAGAAACATTGCTTGTGTTGGCTATGGGTAACCAGGAGAACCTGCAGTGCTTTGGATTCCATTTGATACAACAATTGCGTGCAATTCCTACGCGCAGTTAAGCCTAGATAAGCGCACATTTCATGACAGGACTTCTAGTTTTAACTGTATATGGCAAACAATTGGACAATGGTGCTGCCAGTCTCATTCTAAAAAAAATGTGTTGTTAGTATTTATTGGAGAGTTCCTGCAGGCAATACCCAATAAATTGTAACAAAAAATTCTTTGAATTTTGTGTTCTATCCTATAAATAAAGTGGGTACCACTTATTTGGATATTTTGTAATGGAATCACCCTCTTGATGGCAGGGGGCATGGTGGCTCAGTAGGTAGAGATGCAGGCTGCAAGCCGAGAGGTCCTCAGTTCGAATCCCACCTGCGGCAACCGCATTGTGTCCTTGGAAAGACACTTCACCCCCATTGCCTACGTGGAGGCACGGTGACGTGTACTAAGGCATACTGTACGTCAATGGTGCACCTGTCTTCAACCAATGCTAACCCTGCTTGTGTGGAGTTCGTATGTTGGGGAGCTCACAGTTGCTCGCCGTTGCTTGGTGGTTCTCTCCGGGTACTCCGGCTTCCTCCACCCATAAAACTGTTGTGGTCATGATTAGCCATTGTGCATAAATATGTGACCTTAAACACCAATAAATAAATAATTCTATCCTAAAAAAAAGTGGGTACCACTTATTTGGATATTTTCTAATGGAATCACCCTCTTGATTGCATTTAATAATTTTCAAGTACCAAGTCATTTCCTGTTTATTTCTTTGGTGTAATTTTTCCCGGTTACTTGTACAGTGGACCCTTGTTAATTGAATAGCCACTTTGACAATGGAAATTATTCAATTAACAGGAGTATTCAATTAACAGGGATTGTGTCACTTTCCAGTATTCTAGAGATAAACTTCTCCATTCAATTGGTCGAAACCAATTGACACTGATCAGTGTCACGGTCACAATGGTCGAACTTAAAATATTGACTAAACTATGGGGAATAACACAACAAAAAGTGTTTAAATAGTTAATGAGTTTAATACGCTCCATAATTGGGGGTGCGGTGGCTCAGTTGGTAGAGGTGCAGGCTGCAAGCCGAGAGGTCCTCGGTTCGAATCCCACCTGCGGCAACCGCGTTGTGTCCTTGGGCAAGACACTTCACCCCGATTGCCTACATGGGGGCACGATGATGCTGTGTACTGAGGCATACTGCACGTCGATGGTGCGCATGTCTTCAACCAATCTAACCCTGCCTGTGCTGCGATGCAGAGTTCAGAGTTATGATGTTGGAGAGCTGACACCTGCTCGTCGTTGCTCGGTGGTTCTCTCCGGGTACTCCGGCTTCCTCCACCCATAAAACTGTCACGGTCACGATTAGCCATTGTGCATAAGTATGTGACCTTAAACACCAATAAATAGATAAATAAATAACGCTCCATAATTATATGACCAGTTGTGGAAAGTATTTGTCATGCAACAAGCAGCCAGACGTTTTTTTTTATTTTTGTAAATTTTTGACTCGAATCTAATTGTTTAAATATCTCGGGTAAACAAATCTAAATGAGGGACTTGGAATTTCCAAGCCAGCTTGACTCCGGTGCATTCGACCAATGATTGACGTGATAAACTTCGACAGATTCCTTCTCTATGTATGTTGGAAACGAAATCTACCGTGTTTTGTATCACCACATGTGCAATGCTACTTTATTTTTATCATACAGGCACAACAGTGGAAATCCCATGTTACATTAATAGGTGTGTTATAAAACTTTCTATGAAAACTTTGTGTATGTTATTTCCAATGGTGACAGAAAAAAATGTGTACCTCAGCCCAAATAGAATTTAGTGAGCTAAGTTGGTAAATGCAAAGGAGTGCACTTATTCAGATATTTTTTAAAAAAAACCCTCAAAACCCTGTTAACCCTTTACCCAACGAATCGCCCACATCTGCTCGCATAATATGCAAATTCAGCAGTTGAAAAAATATTATATTTCAAAAAATTTCAACAAAACCATATCATGTGACCCCTCATTGGAACGAGCTCATCGAGCTCGTTCCAACGAGGGGTCACATGATATGGTTTTGTTGAATTGTTTTGAAAAATTTAAAAAAATAATATTGAAAATAATAAATTTTGATATCGACTGTATTGGGTAAAGGGTTAATTGCATATAATTTCTAAACACCATCATCTATTTGCCATAAAAGAGAAGCAGTGTTTATTTAGCATGGTAAACAAGTTCTGTTTTACTGGTAAAGTAGGATTCAGTCACCAGCACTTGGGGTGGAAGTCTTCTAACTTTATATCCATGTTGCGGTCACGATCAGCTGTTGTGCAGAAATATGTGACTGTAAACACCAAAAAGAAAAAATATAATAAATAAGTAAATAAGTAAACTTGCCACACCCTTACATATTTTACCTGTTAACTGCTTATTGGTTGCAGAGTAAATTCCTGTTAACCTTTTACCTAATAAATCGCCTGCATTCCGCCCACGTAATTTGCAAATTGAGCAGATGAAAAAAATAATTGTTTTTTAAAATTTTCAACAAAACCATATCATGTGGCCCCTCATTGAAACGAGCTCTTCGGGCCGTTTGAGTGAGGGGTCACATGATACGTTTTTGTTGAAATTGTTTTGAAAACTTAAAAAAATAGTAATTAAAATAATAAATTTTGATATTCTCTGCGTTGGGTCAAGGGTTAAATGGATAAAAAAATTATGATCTGTCTGATAAGAACTGATGTACTCAATGTTTCTAGACCTCTTTGGGGCAGGTTCCCCAAATTCATAACATTGATTAGTTACCATTTATTGAAGAATGCCAACTGGTTCTCTTCAGTAAATTGTAACCAAATAGTTATTTATGAGCAAAAAAATTTTACTGAACTAGGAAGCCTGTTACTGCTAGCATGCCACGTTTTAACTGGTAGAGTGCTGGAAGCCAATATTTGGGCTCTATTCTGAAGTGCAGGTACTCCCAACCTAAAGGCTTCAAATTTAGTGGCTCTGCTTCATATTGTCTTTGAAATGATATTATTTAGTCTGTTAGAATTTGCCTTGTTACAAGTTATGGGAGTGTCCACAGGCACGCCCACAGGCAATCTCCCACAGGCAATCTCCCATAAATTGTAACAAGGCAAAGACCATTGAACAAATGTTGGTTCAAAATAATTTAACACTTCACCAGTTAATAAAACACATGTAACAAATCCCCTTGGAAAAGTCATTGATCACTCAACTAGGTCAAATAAACATTAGGCCACACAAAGTAGATCTTTTGTTTCTCCGGCCATTATTTGTAAAATTGCATGGGGGCGAGCATTTCTTTATTTTATTTTTATGTGTACCTATGCTGTGTATGGTACACATAATGCCGGCATCCGGGGTGCCCATCCATTGTTCGTCCATCCTTTGTCCGTTCGTCTGTCCGTCCATCTGTCTGTCCATCCGGCGTCTGTATCCATTTCTTTGGCATTCGATAACTTGAAAAATATTGCTTGGATTGTCAAGTTACTTTATATTTTTGTTCAGGTTACTGATGTGCCAAGCTGTATAGTTTTTGGTGTAAATCTGATAATTTGATCTTGAGATATTAACTCTTTATCCTTCAAATTGAGAATTCTTCCAATCCCTTTGGCATGAGATAACTAAAAAAATATCAATCCAATTGTCAAGTTACTTTATATGTATCTTCAGGTTACTGATGTTCCGTGCTGTATAGTTTTTGGTGTAAATCTGATAATTTGATCCTGAGCTATTAACCCTTTATCCTTCAAATTGAAAATTTGTCCAATCCCTTTGGCATTCGATAACTTGAAAAATATTGCTTGGATTGTTAAGTTACTTTATATATGTGTTCAGGTTACTGATGTGCCGAGCTGTATAGTTTTTGGTGTAAATCTGATGATTTGATCCTGAGATATTAACCCTTTATCCTTTAAATTGAAAATTCCTCCAATCCATTTGGCATTCGATAACTTGAAAAATATCACTTGGATTGTCAAGTTACTTTATATTTGTATTCAGGTTACTGATGTGCCGAGCTGTATAGTTTTTGGTGTAAATCTGTTATTTTGATCCTGAGATATTAACCCTTTATCCTTCAAATTGAAAATTCCTCCAATCCCTTTGGCATTTGATAACTTGAAAAATATTGCTTGGATTGTCAAGTTACTTTGTATTTGTGTCCAGGTTACTGATGTGCCGAGCTGTATAGTTTTTGGTGTAAATCTGTTATTTTGATCCTGAGATATTAACCCTTTATCCCTCAAATTGAAAATTCCTCCAATCCCTTTGGCATTCGATAACTTAAAAAATATTGCTTGGATTGTCAAGTTACTTTATATTTGTGTTCAGGTTACTGATGTGCCGAGCTGTATAGTTTTTGGTGTAAATTTGATAATTTGATCTTGAGATATTAACCCTTTATCCTTCAAATTGAAAATTCCTCCAATCCCTTTGGCATGAGATAACTCAAAAAATATCAATCCGATTGTCATGTTACTTCATATATGTATTCAGGTTACTGATGTGCCGAGCTATGTAGTTTTTGGTGTAAATCTGATAATTTGATCCTGTGATATTAACCCTTTTTCCTTCAAATTGAGAACTCCTCCAATCCATTTCTTCGGCATGCGATAACTCAATAAATATTAATCCGATTATCAGGTTACTTTATATATGTATTCAGGTTACTGATGTGCTGTGCTGTATAGTTTTTTATGTAAATCTAATAATTTGATCCAGAGATATTAACCCTTTATCCATCAAATTAGGAACTCCTCCAATCCATTTCTCTATGTACCCATACCATGTATGGTGTACATAATGTCGGCATCCAGGGTGGCCCTCCATCATACAGCTTTCTACTAGTTGCACGTATGGGTACACATCTGACGATTTCATCAGCCTATTTTTACCATAATGTGGATGTACAAAATATTCGTCGTGATCTGCCCTTAGAACCCGGAGCTTGACTCGTATACATATTTTGTACACCCACATAATGGTAATAATCTCTATGTATCACAACCACCCACAGATAGGAATACTGCTTGGATCAAAATGTTTGTTGGTTTGTTTTGGCACATGTTTTGGACGAAATGCCTGCAAGAAATTCTACTTGAAAATGTTTCAAGACAGGTGAGGTCATAGAGTGAGATTATAGAGTGAGATTAAAGAGTGAGATTAAAGAGTGAGATTATAGAGTGAGATTATAGAGTGAGATTAAAGAGTGAGTTTATAGACTGAGATTATAGAGTGAGATTATAGAGAGAGATTATAGAGTGAGATTATAGAGACTATTTTTCAAGACTCAGATAGCGAATGTGGTTCTGAAACTGAAGATGGGTAATCTCTCAATGATATGTGATTTGTGATGAAATATGTCATTTTCATTGATACAGTATTGTTATTCTTTTCGCAAAATGTGACGCAATTCTCATTTGTACGCACGAAACGAATATGAAAAACAATCACAAGGCGATTTTTTTTTTGTTGCTCTGGGGGGGAGGGGGGTTACCTGAACCCCAAACAGGTATCTTAACTTTAGAGCGACTAAGTAAAAAAAAAAATGCCAGTGATACTGTATCATTCAATATAAAGAGAAAATGTTTGACACCTCCAAAGCTGTTCTGTAGAATATTTTAACAACATTTATCACTCAAGAGATATTGCTCTGGTGTCAGACATCACGGGAATGTTTGCCAGTACTCTCGAGAACTTACGTTGATTTCCATGCCAGATCCGCTGTTTTGTATCAAGTTTACACCTATAAAGAAGATATTTATTGGGAAATTAGAATATTACGATCGTTAATAAATGATAATGGTGTGATATTTTATTGAAAATTCAGAAAAATGCAAGTTAAGATTATGGTTTCAATAAAAACTATCAGTGAAATCAACATGGAGTATTATTAATTGAATACCTTTTTTTTATTGATTAATACAAATATAATTGATAATATTTCATTTTTTTGAGATGTAACAAAGTACTACTTTTCATGTTTGTCTTTACCTAACTCGAATTTGAACATTTTATTTTTATTTAGCTTGATATATATCATACATATGAGATGTACTGGGGAAAGTATTATGACCCCGAAAAACACAAGGTAGTACAGAACTAGATATTTCCTTAGTTTTGTCAATGTAGTAATCACCTGCAATAAAATTTCTTGCTTTAGTCATATTTTAAAATATATGATGTAGTTTATTCTCATACTCATTGCCAAGTTCTCAAGCCACCCATCAAATTCTTTAACAAATCTGCGAAACTACAGGATGTCGACCGTCAGTGTAGACAGTGGCATAGATAAGGGAAGCAAGAGAAGAAAGTTGGTGAAATCAGTCAAACAATTGTATTGGTCTGTCAGAAGTTGAAGGTTTCCACCACCCCTACCAACTAACCATCAATACGTTATCTACGCTCCTATCCCTTTGGACCCCAGAGGCCGCTTTTCCGGCCCAGTAACATGATACTTCATAATTTCATTAAGTAGGTTAACTTTTGAGTGAAGGTGTGGTGTAGACCAATTAATATTTTCAACGTGCAGCTGCAAGGCTGCACGTTGAAAATATTAATTGGTCTACCCCCAAATAAAGAATATGGACTCTTCCTGTTGCTGCCATTGAACTGATATGGAAGATACCACTAGGGTTTTCGAATCCCACCTGCGGTAGCCACGTTGTGTCCTTGGGCAAGACACTTCACTCCCATTGCCCATGTGGGGGCACGGTGATGCTGTGTACTAAGGCGTACTGCACGTCGATGGAGCACCTGCCTTCAACCAATGCTAACCCTGTTTGTGTGGAGTTAGTATGTTGGGGAGCTGACAGTTGCTCGCCGATGCTCAGTGGTTCTCTCTGGGTACTCCGGCTTCCTCCACCCGTAAAACTGTCGTGGTCATGATTAGCCATTGTGCAGAAATATGTGACCTTAACTGGTAGAGTGCTAAATTATTTTTGGTCATCCAAATTTGTCCACGTCTCTTGGCCTTGTTACACTTTATGGGAGAGTGCCTATTGGCACTCTCCCATAAATTGTAACAAGGCGAATCTCCACAGATTAAATAATTTTACTTCAAAAATAATGTGAAGCACATTCACAGAATACGAAGCCATTAAGTTGTGGGACCTGCACTTCAGAATAAAGCCCAAATATGGGCTTCCAGCACTCTACCAGTTAAACACCAATAAATAAATAAATAAACACTAGGGTTCCATTTTCTGGTTATAAAAGAAATAGTAAAAGCCATTTCACACCCTACATGTAAATAGACACTCGGTAAGGCTGTGCAATGTACAGGGTTAATCACATAATTGTGATTATCTTTTTTATAACTAGAAAGAAAATACTGTGCCCAGGGTTAGTCCCACTTTCTGGTTATAAAAAATTGATAACAGCCATATCACATCCTACATGTAAACATATACTCAGTAAGGCTGTGCAATGTACAGGGTTAGTGGCATAATTGAGACTTATAACTAGAAAGAAAATGTTGTGCACAGGGTTAGACCCACTTTCTTATTCATAACTGGAAAGAAAAAAAGGAGTTAATGACCCTGTGTATTGCACAAAGTTAATTGGTAAGCTAATATAGTCTTATTATCCATAGGCATTGCATAGAATTATATATAATAGGCTGCCATATCGCACACTAACTGAAAATATACACTGACTATGTAAACATACACAGGGTTAGTTGAATACATGTTTCATAGTGTGCAGGATTCAAGGAATAATTGAGGGCGCAGTGATGTTGCAGTAACCAGTTCTCGTCAGATCACTAAAGTTAAGCAACGTCGAGCCCGGTTAGTCCTCAGATGGGAGACCGTCTGAGCGATCGATTCAGACTCCCACATTGTGTCCTTGGGGAAGGCACTTAACCCTGATTGTTCACATGGGGGCACGATGACACCGTGTACTAAGGCGTACTGTATGTCGATGGTGCGCATGTCTTCAACCAATCTAATCCTGCCTGTGCTGCATTGTGGATTTACTATGTTGTGGCGCTGGCAGCTGCTCATTGTTGCTCGCAGGTTTTCTCTGGGTACTCCGGCTTCCTCCTTTGTGCATAAGTATGTGACCTTGAACACCAATAAATAAATAAATACAAGGAATAATTGAAATACTTATACTTCATTGAGGAAATTTTTTTAATGTGAATTCCAAAAATAAAAACATTCTATTTTCAATTAATAACTTGTTTTGCTTTGTATTCATGTTATAGCCAAGATTCCAAAAGTGGTCATAAACACTGACAGATAAAGACAGATGCAGTTTGCCAAGTCATGTGGAATATTTATGGCATAGTTTTTAGCTCAACTTTGGCAAAGCCAAATTTGAGCTTGTGCCATGGTCATTTGTCCGTCTGTCTGTCAACACGGCTTGGGCTAGAGGCCGTATTTATGAACCGATCTTTACAAAACGTCTTGTGTACCTTTGTTATGACCGTGGGACGAGAACGAGTGTTTTGGGGTCCAATCCGAAATTCAAGTTGGCCGCTGGCAGCCATTTTGTACAAAATTAGATGCGATCAGATTTTTGCGCAGAACTTCCATATGAAAGCGCTGATTTGAATAATTTTTTGTATGAATGTTTAGTACCATGGGATACATAACATATAATATGGCTTTTTTTCTCATGCGTTTATTATGCAAATTAGACTAACTTTGATGTATTTAGTGTTACTTTCAGTACTGTAAGTGCAAATGCCAATACGGCTCGGGCTAGAGGCCGTATTTATGAACCGATCTTTACAAAACTTCTTGGGTACCTTTGGTATCACCATGGGACGAGAACGAGTGTTTTTGAGTCCGGTCCAAAATTCAAGATGGCCGATGGTAGCCATTTTGTACAAAATTAGGTGCAATCAGATTTTTGCACAGAAATTCCATATTAAAATGCTGATTTGAATAATTTTCTGTGTGAATGTTTAGTACCATGGGATACATCACATATAATACAGGTTTTTTTCTCGTGCAAAAATTATGCAAATTAGATGAACTTTGATTTTTTCAGTGATACTTACACACAGTAAGTACACATGTCAGTATGGCTCGGGCTAGAGTCTGTATTTATGAACCAATCTTCACGAAACATCTTGGGTACCTTTGTTATCATCTTGGGATGAGAACGAGTGTTTCTGGGTGCGGTCCAAAATTCAAAATGGCTGCCAGTGGCCATTTTGTACCGAAATTAGGTCTAATCAGTTTTTTGTACACAACTTCTATACAGCTCAGGCTAGAGGCTGTATTTATGAACCGATCTTTACGGAACTTCTTGGGTACCTTTGTTATCATCATGGGATGAGAACGAGTGTTTTGGGGTGTGGTCCGAAATTCAAGATGGCCACTAGCAGCCATTTTGTACCAAAATTAGTGCAATCAGTCTTTTGTACAGAACTTCTGTATGAAAGTTCTGATTTGAATAAATTTTTGTATAAATGTTTAGTAACATGGAATACATCACATATAGTACAGGTTTTTTTCTCTTGCAGAAATTATGCAAATTAGATGAACTTTGATTTATTCAGTGCTACTTATACACTGTAAGTGGCCATGTCAATACGGCTCCGGCTAGAGGCTGTATTTATGAACTGATCTTCACGAAACTTCTTGGGTACCTTTGTTATCACCTTGGGACGAGAATGAGTGTTTCTGGGTGCAGTCCAAAATTCAAGATGGTTGCCAGTGTTCATTTTGTACTGAAATTAGGTCCAATCAGTTTTTTGTCACAACTTCTATACAGCTCGTATTTATGAACTGATCTTCACAAAACTTCTTAGGTACCTTTGTTTTCACCTTGGGACAGGAACGAGTGAGTTTTGGGGTGCCCTTGTTATCACTGTGCTGTGAGAACAAATATTTTTGGGTTCAGTCAGGCCCACTGTGGGACTCAAAGATTTCTTTTCTAGTTTAGCATCTGACTGTCACCCACCTTTACATTACTTTACCTATACATTTGTTACAGGCTACGGTCAGTATTTATGTACAGACTGTTACAATACTTTATATGTACCTTTGTTATCAGGTCATTACCTAGATGTTTGTCATTGCTGTGTCACATACTATACATGTACATGTCTTGACAAGTTGGGCTACAGCGTCATTGAAACTTTCATTTATAACCCCCACAAACAAAGTTGGTTTTTTTTTTGTGGGGGGGGGGGTATATAGGAATCACCCTGTCCGTCCGTTCGTCTGTCCGGGCAGACATATGGGGGTTTAGCTGGCTATTTGTTGGTAGAAATGGGGGTTAGGTGACTACCGCAATTTATGTGACTAGTCACATAGTTAAATGTCATTATTCTAGGATGGGGTTTAGAGTTGGGGCGGGGTGGGGTTAGGGTCAGTAAAGGGTAGGGTTAGGGTTTGCTACCACCCCAAAAATTTTTCACCCAAAAAGTTGTTTTAATACAATGGACATGCATTTTAGTTAAAATAGACTAGGAATATATTGAATTTTCATTAGTCTCAGGTGGGGTTTAGAATTGGGGATGGGGGGGGGTAGGGTTATGGTCAGTAAAGGGGAGGGTCAAGGTTTGCTACCACCCCAAAAATATTCCCCAAAATCACTTGTTTTAATATAATGGACATGCATTTTATTGTACTCCCATAAAAATAGCCACACAACTACTAATTTGGTAGGATGTTCGTCCGTCTGTCTGTCTGTCCATCCTCATAAGCGCAACACCTAAACCATTTGAAGAATTTTCATGAAACTTTACACAATGGAAGAACTCCATATGAAGATGTGCATGAAGCAATACAATTCAGTTCTGACAGGCGCAGGGGTATCACTTTGTGAGCTTGCTCACAGTCCCTCTAGTTAACCTAACTGTAGTGTTTTCCTTCAGGTCAATTATTATTTTGCTTTCACTGGATATTAGAATTTCCTTTCCATATAACGATTATTTTAGTTCTTTCAGCTTTGTATTTTCACTCCTTCACATTTTTTATTTAATTCTCTTCAATCCTTCTAGCTATGTAATTAATATTATTCATAGTTTTTTCCAGTAACATATTATAGCAATTCTCTTGCCACCTTCCTTAACTCTTTACCCAACGAATCAAGGGCATCCACCTGTGTAACATGCAAATTCAGCAGCTGAAAAAATATTATTTTTCGAAAAATTTCAACAAAACCATATCATGTGACCCCTCTTTGGAACGAGCTCGTTGAGCTCGTTCCAAAGAGGGGTCACGTGATATGGTTTTGTTGAAAGTTTTGGAAAAAAATTTTGAAATCGTATTTCAAATAAAAAATTTTGAAATCGTCTGCATTGGGTAAAGGGTTAATTGTATGCTTATCTATTTTTTATGTGTTTTTAAATTATGGAGTAAGATGCTGTTTTAGGTCAGGATGGTTACAAATAAATATTTTTACAGATTACTGCATGCTCCCCCAGCCCCATCTCTACAGTACGTGGAGAGTGTATTGTCACTAAATCACCCACAGAGTGGAGATTCCACCTGAGGAATAATTGCAAATTTGTTGCAAGGCATAACCAGCACCAGCAAAGTTTCAGCCAATGGACCTCCGGGTTAAACCTGGAGGTCCATTGGCTGAAACATTGCTTGTGTTTTTTGTCGATATGTACAAAATTTGAAAGTTATAGCTTGGGTGATAACTCCACCCCACAGGTGATTTAGTGACAATCCACTCTCCACGCACTGTACCTCCAAGTTCATTTCATTTATTTCTCTGATTGTAAGAACCTGGGATTCAGGACAATATTTTGAATCTGGTCCACGGGAAATCAGAATATGCTGAAACAAAAATAAACCTTTTTTGCAAGAAAGATTTTTATTAAGTCTCAAACACCGTATCCTGGTACCTGAGACAACGGATTCTTACTTTTCACTGGGTAGGTTGTTGGCAGTTGGAGAGATACAATGTCAATGTCTTTACACTGTCCATCTCTTTTAAATGAACATAGGAAATAAAATGGTGATTATTGGGTGCGATTATGTAAAATATGGTCCTTTCAGCACACCAATCACACGCACTAATTTTCTCCATCGCAATTACCTAGCTTACGTAATTTGTTAAATAATGAGAGCTACCTGCAAATGTATGGATACTGGAGCAACCCAGTATTGTGTCTGGTACAGTGATATTAATGTTAGCAGTGAACTCGCTGTCGGGTGCCAATTGAACTAAAAAAGAAAAATTTATTTGAACAAAGTTCATTTCCATAACTGAAATGTGGTTTGTCGAAGAGGCATGGACTATATAAACTCTGCTCAATACACAAAAATACAATCACATTAAAATAGAATAGGCATTCGTTAGGAGTGCTGCACGCCTAGAAAAAATTGAGGGCAATTTTTTGCACCTCTTGATTTTCTGGAATGCCAGACCTGTTTGGGACTGCCTTTAAAATTTATTATCATTTTGTCCCCTGAGTTCCAATGTGTTCTCTGTGCCTTGTCAATGTTGCATTGGTTCGCAATAATTCATGACCCATTTCGGTGTCGCATTTCAATAGATTTGGAGTGTAGAACACAGTCCGATAAGAATTGAATGCAACATTCTGAATAATGAGAAGATGTGTGTGCCAATTTTTCCACTAGTAGCTGAATGTATACTATTCAAAGTTTGCTAAGCACCAAGTATATCCAAATACCTGGTTTACGTTTTAGTTGAAATATTGTTATGAAAAGTGTATATACTTTATATCTAATTATATCTTTAATGATTTAAGTACAGAAATTAACATTTTATTTATGTTTGACATTATTTTTAAGCTTTTGAATATGATAACCATGGAAAATGGATATTATTGGAAAAAGCGGAAATTTTTCAAATTTGCCAAAAAGAAGCAAACTGATATGGGTTCAGTATCGAGTATGAGACCCATTATTGTTAATTACAGCTTGACAACGCCTTCTCATGCTCCCAATCAGGTTCCAAATAATCCTTTATGGGATGTTGTTCCATTCTTGGACCAGCATGGCACCAAGCTCCTGGACACTTCTTGGTTGGACTGGACAGACTGAAATTGCAAGCTGTAACTCATTCCAGACATGTTCAATGGGATTGAGGTCAGTGGATCTGGCTGGCCAGTCCATACGCTCAATTTCCTCCCTCTGTCTGTACTCCCGGACAGCATGGGCAACATGTGGACGGGCATTAGAATGAATCTATCACCCACTGCACCTGCATACAATCTGACATGGGCATCCAGGAACTCATCAATATACCGCTGTGCAGTCAATGTACCACGCTCAAGGACACAGAGCACTGTACATCCATCCCAGCTGATGCCGCCACAGACAATTATTGACCCTCCACCACAGCGGTCATGCTCAGCAATGTTGGCTGCATGGAATCACTCTCCTGGTCTTCTGCTCCATACCCTAGAATACCTATCTGTGTTGTTTAGGCAGTACCTTGACATATCTGTAAAAAGGACGGTCGTCAGTCTTCTCTGGTCCATTCAACGTGATCCATGGCCCATTCATATCGTGCCTGGCAGTGGTTCTGGGAAGCTGAATGCAAATACATGGTCTTCTCGATTGGAGACCACCTTCGTGCAACCTTGCCCGGATAATCTGCGTCGAAACATTTACCGCGGATGCATTCTGAAGGTCAGTGCAAAGCTTGCTGTGTCAAAGCAGTTCCTATGGGCCTGAATGATCAAAAACCAGTCTTAAGCTGCAGATATTTCCCTGTCTCTGCCACCTCCATGTCGTCTGACAGGTGTGCCATACTGCTGAAATCTTGGTGATCCCAGGCTCTGGTTTTCACCGAATCGGTAGCCTGACGATGGGTAGCCCCTTGTTCGACCATCCCTACAGCCCACCACATTTCTGCTTCAGACAAATGTCTTCTTACATTTGCATTCGCCATATTCAGTCATTAAATCGCAACCCTTTGTGTTGAAATGAAGACTGAATATCCTGCACATCTCATTACATGTAGCTACAGTACACAAAAGCATCATGGAAATCAAGGGGTACATTCTTTCCATGACTGTCATGAAAATTCTGCCTGTCAAGAGAGCTAATGTAAACACTGGGGACCATCTCAGTGCATTCCTCAATCATATCCACCAAAAGTATCGCAAATGTGTCACAAGAAAATTTCACAATGATGTGTCAAATATGTGGTGCTTAGCAAACTTTGAGTAGTATTGCATAATTTTTCAGTCACAATATTAATACCTTGATGTGAATACAGTGGAACCCTGTTATTTGAATAGCTACTTTGCCAATGAAAATCATTCAATTAACAGGAGTATTCAATTAACAGGGATTGTCACTTTCCTGTATTCTAGAGATTAAACTTATGATTTATTCTATTATATCTTGTTTGACAGAGCTCTATGAGCTCTGTCAAACAAGATATAATAGATTAAATGCCTGTATTGGATGTACTGAGGCCAAATAGGTCTATAAACAAAGGAAAACTGCGGAGATTCAGGGTAATTTCTCAATAGGTTATAATATTTTTTATTCAATTAACAGGAGTTTACTCCATAACCTATATTCAGTTAACAGGTCAAATTTGCAGTGGATGTATGGTAAATGGTTTCGTGTTGGGAAATTATATTCAGTTAACAGGGATATACAAGTAAGAGGTATCCAATTAAGTGGGCTCAACTGTGTAACCAAAATAGCATACAAGTTATTGCATTGAAAATTTCAGGTGCAATTGCACCCTCAATCAATCTGAAGAGGGCAACTGTTTTGCATTCCTTGATTTTCTACATTGCCAGGCCTGGTGCATGTGCAGTAGAAAAGCAAAACACAATATGCAAGTGATTAAATCATTGCATATCACAGAACTTACTATTGTATTAAAAGTATTGGCTTTTCTGGAATTGAAAAAGGTTAGATTTTCAGAGGGAAACTGACAATACAATGACAATAACATCAGGGTAAATGATTCCAGTGTATTAATATTGAAAGTAGGTTCTGAGTGCAACAACATTGCAGGTAGCTCATTGTTGTACTCAAAGGATATACATTGTCAATTTGTTCTCATTTACAATCAGGCTGTTAAATAAGCAGTCGGACATTTGCAAAATGAGGTCTCCAGAGGGTGAATTTGATTATACTATCCCATACTGTGGGCTAATTTATCCTCTGCTTACCTCTTTCTGTTTAGTTTTGAGACCCTGATTCAGATTGAGGTTCATAGGGGGTAAATTTAGTGATGCTGTGCTGCTGTGCAGGGTAGTATCACTAAATTCTCCCTCTGGGGACCTCATTTTGCATATGACAGTCTGTTTTTTTATTTTCTGGCTAGTTTACAATCAGATTCCATTTGGCTTTAAGATATTTCATCTGCAACCCAAAAATTCATTTGGCACCTAACAAAACTTCCACTCGGCACAGCTGCTTGGCACCCTAAAATTTCTGATCAGCTTGAATACATGAGTGTTAGGTACATCTAGGTTGAGGAAAGGAAGAAGTCATCAAGGGACTGGAGCCATTAAGGTGACTATCTGTCTTGCTAGTAGAAACTTGGTATGAACGTTCAGTTGATTTATCTTTTGTTTCCTAATGCATGTGTCAAGAAATTCTATGAATATTGGTTTCACCATAGAAGACTTTAAGTTTATAATTTACATATCCTTAACCTTTGTCAAGTTTCAGATGGTGATCATCACAGGATATTTATTAAAGTACTTTCATACGAATATTCAGGTCCTCAGACCACCAGTCTTAATTCTGTAGGCCACCAGTGTCAGTTTTGCAGGCCACCAGTCTTAATTCTGTAGGTCACCAGTCTTAATTCTGTGAGGAATCTGATGCTTTTATGGGTTGTTTGTTACCCACTTTTTGTGGAGTTTGTGCTCAAACTACCATTGATTTAATGTGATGTACCTTTACTCACAAGGTTTTACAGATATTCTTTTATACCCTGGTTATAGATATTCCAGTCTATAAGTGTCGAATTCACCTTGAAGGGAGCGTGGTGGCTCAGTGGTAAACTGTTGGACTTCTACGCTGAAGGTTCCGAGTTCGATCCCTGTCCAAGATGACCCATGTTGTGTCCTTGGGCAAGGCATTTTATCCCGGTTGCCTACATGGGGGCACGATGGCACCATGTACTAAGGCATACTGCACGCCGATGGTGCACATGTCTGCAACCCCTGTAACCCTGCTTGAGCAGAGCTTGAAAAGAGTTATAATGTTGAGGAGCTGACAGTTACTCATCGATGCTCAGTGGTTCTCTCTGGGTACTCCAGCTTCCTCCACCCTTAGAACTGTCAGTCACAATTAGCCATTGTGCATAAGTATGTGACCTTAAATACCAATAAATAAATAATTCACCTTGAAAATATCAAGGTATTAACAATAGGTGGAACAATCGGTGGAACTAAATGGCATAATCCTATAACTATGACTGGGGTGTCATAAAAAATGTTGTCAAATCACGTCTTCTTTGAGCAACATTTCTAGCATTCATCAAAAAAAAAACTGAATGTTTATGATATTTTTTAGATTCAAACCTCTGGTATATTTAAGTTGATCAGAAAAGTGAACCCATCTGAAATATTTCAAACATGTGAATCTGAACAGATGATGGCCTATTTAACCCTTTACCCAATGCAGACGATATCAGAATTTATTATTTTAAATACCATTTTTTTAAATTTTTCAAAAAATTTCAACAAAACCATATCATGTGACCCCTCATTGGAACGAGCTCAACGAGCTCGTTCCAATGAGGGGTCACATGATATGGTTTTGTTGAAATTTTTTGAAAAATAATATTTTTTCAAATGCTGAATTTGCTTATTACGCAGACGGATGCGGGCGATTCGTTGGGTATAGGGTTAAGGGCTAGACTGATTTCAGGTCATAACAGTGTTAAATTCCTTACAGAACTTGCCTGGTGGTTGAGAGCGTAACAAATGTTTCATAATTAGCTTGGGGAGGGGGTGGGGCCTGGTGGCTTGATGGTAATGGCATTAGACATCAAACCAAAAGGTCAGCACTTTGATCCCTGACAGGGGAAACTATGTTGTGTCCCTGGGAAAGGCATGCAATCCTGATTGCCCACGTGGGGGCACGGTGTCACTGTGTACTAAGGTGTACTGTACGTTGATGGTGCACTTGTTTTCAGCCATTGCTAACCAACATTGTGCAGAGTTAGTAAATTAGGGAGTCTGATAGTTGCTTGTTGCCGTTCAGTGGTTCTCTCCAGGTGCTCCAGCTTCAGACTGTCCAACACAAGGTGACCTTGGCTGTCGATGTTTTGTTGAACCCACATTTCTTCAACCGCTGTAACTCTGCTTGAGCGGAGCTTGAACAGTTAGAATGTTGAGGAGCTGACAGTTGCCCATCAATGCTCGGTGGTTCTCTCCGGGTACTCCGGCTTCCTCCACCCATAAAACTGCCACGGTCACAATTAGCCATTGTGCATAAGTGTGAGACCTTAAATACCAATAAATATAAAATAAAAATATGTCCATAAGAAGTTTGAACTAAGATTAGTCCAAACTAAGAACCTCTGGCTGATGCACCACTTTAGGTGGGGGAATGACCTGATGGATTCCAATAAGGCTAGAACTGATTCTACTCAATTATTTCAGAGAGTATCTAAGGGAACACCAAAAACAATATTTTTCCAGAGGAGTATTCCACCAGACTCCCCTGCTTTACTCACACTTTCATTGTGCATACACCTAAAGCTCCCCACAACAAAAATTTGTGGGTGTACCCATGGACCTATCTATATTTCTTCTTTTTCTTCTTTTCCAAAACATATTGTAGATATCTCATTCAAACGAATTCACTAAGGCCACACAAAGTAGATCTTCTGTTTCTCAGGCCATTATTTGTGAAATTGCATGCGGGCGAGCGGTTTTTTATTTTATTTTTTATTTCAGTAATTACTTTTTTGCCATCAAAAGTTCATGTTCTTGGTTCAAGTTTTAGGCCTCATAATCTACAGAATAGCATGGGTGGTGGTGTATTTCATCCCTTGAGTGCAAGAAGAGTTTGCAATGCTAAAGCATTGCAAAGCCTTCTTGCATTCAAGGGACAAATTCATCAATTTTTTTAACTTGGGTAAAATATCAAACATAAACCATTTAATTTTTATTTTTTTCAAGTTTAAATTGGTTATAAAAGGAGAGCATGCGGCAGCAAAAAGGACCATGCGGGAGGGCCTGAGAAACAGATTTTTTATTTTTTTAGGCCTAAACTAAATCAATTCTTTGAAATGTCATATAAAAGTTGCCCTTTGGAAAAAATTGGCGTTCATTAAAATATTTTGTGATTTTTGTGTGAAAACTTTATTTTGGGGGTTAATATTTATTGTTTGTTCTATTCACCCAACTTGATTTAAGAATACTCAAAATTAGGTGCGTTTTAGATAAAATATCTTGTACATTCAATAAAATTTTTCATCAATCCATTGTGGTAATGCCCACTCCCTTCAGTAATTTATGATTTGTAACGTGCTTTATTTTGACAGGATGTTGCTTTATCACTTGAGAGACTTTGAAGTGGCTAAACATTATTTTTATTTATTTTTTGTTGTATTCTAACTTAACTCTTAAAGACCTATTTCTGACTCTGTTCAATTTTGCCACATAACTTTTTAAAAACTTAACATTATGGACAAAACTGGCCAGCATGATTCTCAAAAAATGACATTCTGATTTTTTTGTTCATATTTTGTCTGAAAAACAGCTTGTGAACTTCACTGGAATGAGCTCTTTTAACTCATTCCATTGAGGTTTCATAAGCAATGTTTTGAGACCCCATCATTTCAACTCAAAAGTAAAAATTAACTCTTTCATCATTGCTGTTGTCAAGTGGCTTGTTCCATCCATGCACATGCACACATCTACTGCCGTCCTAGAAATATGTCCAGCAGCTGAGAAAAGTAACCCTGGGGTCACACAACATGTTGCAGAACCCTTATGACTTGGATGACAAATACACACACATTTTATGTGTACATTACCCTCTAAAATGTGGATTTCTACAATATATTTTGAAAAACCAAACTGAAACTCAAATTTAAAAACCGCCCAGCCCTACCATCCATTACAAGCATTTTGCATTGTTATTCCTAAATCATCAGTTGCATATGAATCTCAATTGGTATTTCTCTACAGAGACATGCGGGAAAGGATATGTAATTGAAGTGGGTTTCTTCCTCTCATATTTACAAGAGGCCTTGGATCAACTCAGATCTTCCATTTGTCAGTCCATACACATATTTTGCATCATATTTGGGCTTTAATCCAAACCCCAGCAGCCTCAAATAAAAGGCTTTGTATTCAATGAACATGCTTCGTATTATCTTTGAATTGAAATTATTTAGTCCGCAAAGATTTGCCGTTGGCTTGTTACAGGCACTCTCCTCTAAATTGTAACAAGGCAAAGACCTGTGAACAAATTCTGAGGACCAAAAATAATTTAGCACTCTACCAGTTAACAATCAGTCATATTCATGTTTGAATCTCCTTTTTATAGCTGCATCTTCAGGGAATTATTCATGGATTTAACAAAAAATCAGCGTAATAACCTCTCAAACAGTTTTTCTGTCTGCATATATTTGAATGCATTGGGTGGGTGAATGGAGTTGGGGGATGGTTGGTGATTTTTTTTGTGTCTTATCCCATGAGGGGGTCCATTGCAAGCCTGAAAATAAGAAGACTGTCATCTGCAGAATGAGGTCCCCAGAGGGTGAATTTGGTGATGCTACCCTGCACAGCAGGGTAGCATCACTAAATTTACCCTCTTTGAGCCTCATTCTGAATAATTGTCTCAAGGGAAAGCAGCAAGAGGTTCCCAGAGGATAAATTGGCACACTGTATGGGATAGCATCAGAAAATTCACCCTCTGGGGACCTCATTCTGCAAATGGCAGATCACTTATTTTCAGGCTTGGTCCATTGGCTGATTTTGTGGAGGTGGGGTGGTGGGATCTTTCAATGGATTTTTTTTAAAGGATTTTGGGTGACTGTAAACATAAAAAAATTTAGGAAAAAGAGTTTCACCTCTTGAGGTGGGTGGCTGGTGGGATCCATTTGGTGAGAAATATTGCCTGTCTCGATACAGCTGAATTCCATCCTTCCACTTGACACCAGTGGGGGAATGTCAGCAGTACTGGTGTAATCTCTCTAGTTGGAAAAAACTTACCAAGATTGAGGCGTCATAAACTGTGTTGGAGGTAAAAATGAAAATATATAGTTATTTTCAAGAAAATATTGTGCATGTATTATCTATCACTCCGAGTCATGTTAGGTAAAGGGTAAACAATGCTTATTATTGAGAGAATATTGTCATGACATTTACTGGTTTTTAAGAGTTAATTATAGTTTGTTTACTGTTCTTTATATATCTCAATCACCATGAGCTTAAAATATTTCTGCTTTTCTTGTTGTCAAACAGTTCACTACAAGTTGATTTACAAAGAAATTTACAATGTATATATTTTCACTTGGAGAGAAAAAACAGTTAACCCTTTACCCAATGTATACATTATCAAAATTTATAATTTCTTTTCAAATTTTCAAAATATTTAAAGAAAACAATATCATGGGACCCCTCATTGGAACGAGCTCAACGAGCTCGTTCCAATGAGGGGTCACATGATATGGTCTTGTTGAAATTGTTTGAAATTTTTTTTTTTCAACTGATCAATTTGTAAATTACCCCGGTGGGTGTGGCCAATTTGTTAGATAAAGGGTTAAAATATTTTGAATTGATTGAGTGGTGTTTTATAATATCTCCCAGCCAGTATCAACAGTTGGTTTATGGCAGTATTTTTTTTTTTAAGTAATGTTAAAATGTTTCAACTCTCTCAGTGGTGAAAGCCACTGTCAAAGTTCAACAAAAAGGTACTAGCACATGTATCACAATAATGGCTTCATACTTTTTAAATGTGTTGTGTATTCGGTAAGAAGGAGACAGTATTTAGTGTATATGCACTTTCTTTGTAACACACTCTGTTGTGCTGTGCCTCAGTAGATATGGCATTGTATTTCAGAATGATAGGTTCACGATTTGATCTCCACCAGGGGTAACTGCATTGTGTCTGATTGCCGATATGGTGACATGATGGTGATGTATACTAAGGCGAACTGCACGTTGAGATGGTGTACTTGACCTTCCCTGCGGGAACCCCGGGAAGTGAAGCAGTGCCTATTCACTGCGGTAAACAGGCTTTGTTTTACTGGTAAAATAGGACCCAGTCACCAATGCTTGAGAGGTGCAAACCCTCTCTAAAATGGGCAACATGGCTTATTACCGCTCACCCCTGGTCTTGAGTTGATACTCATGTCGTGTTCATGATTAGCCATTGTGCAAAAATATGTGACCTTAAACATCAATAAATAAATAAATAATGTACTTGTCTTCACCTGTGCTAACCTTGCATATGTGAAGTTAGTATGTTGGGAGTCTGACAGTTGCTTACCACTGATCAGTAGTTCTCTCTTGGTACTCCAGCTTCCTCCACCTGTAAAACTGCCCAATGTGAGGGGGCTCTGGCTGTTGAGAGTGTCATTAAACCCCAATAAAAAAATTAATTTCCATGTAACTGGTGCTAAACAAATTTTGTTTCTCAGATATACAAATATTTGGTAATCACTACCAGGGGTTCGATTCCTTTAAAACGGCAGCATATATGCAACAATAGGCTAAATGTTACGTAAAACTTGTGCCACAGTCTTAATGTAGCCTCAGATGCTGAAAGTGACTTTAAACATCATTCACTAAACACACATGGGAACCCCTGGAAATGAAGCAATGATTGTTTTCTGGTAAACAAGCTCTTGTTGGCTCGTAAAATAGGACCCAATCACCAATGCTTGGCAATGAAGTCCTCAAAAATGGGCAATATGGGTATAAATGATTGACTAAACCTGACTTTATCTCCATGTTGCAGTCACTTTTAGCCATTGTGCGACCATAACTGGTAGAGAGCTGAAGCCCATATTTTGGCTTTCCTCTGAAGTACATGTGCAACAAATCAAAGGGTTCATGTTTTGTGGTTCTCCATATTCAGGCCTGAAAATAAGCAGTCTGACATTTGCAAAATGAGGTCCCCAGAGGGTGAAACTGATGATGCTATCCCATTCACTGGGCCAATTTATCCTCTAGGTATCTCTTTCTGTTTAGTTTTGAGACCGTGATTCAGATTTAGGTTCCCTGAGGGTAAATTTAGTGATGCTACCCTGCTGTGCAGGGTAGCATCACTAAATTCACCCTCTGGGGACCTCATTTTGCAGATGATCATCTGCTTATTTTCTGGCTTGTCCATATTATCTTTGAAGTTACTTTATTTACTCTACATGTAATTGCCTTGTTACTATTTATGGGAGAGTGCCTGAAGGCACTCTCCCATAAATTGTAACAAGGCCAAGACATGTGAACAAAATTTGACAAACAAAAATAATTTTGCACTCTACCAGTTAAACACCAGTTAATAAATAGGCAAACAAATGCCACAAGTTTGACCAAGAACATCCATCACTGTTTAAAACACTGCAAGTGTGAACAAGAAAGAATTTCCTTCTTGGAATGTGCAACTCTGTTTTATAATGACGAGTTTTATGATGGTGTCATGAAGGAGGCTTGTCATTTTGAGGCGAGCAATCGCCCTTGCCTTCTGTAACCCAACTGATTGAAAAACAAGGAAAGCATCAAAGGCATGCCCACCTGGAAAACCTTGAAAAACAAGGGGATTCGAAAATCTGTGTTGGCACAATAAATCTGATGGACACATACCAATCTGAGTAAGTTAGGTAATGCTTCTGAATTTTTATCCTCCGATCCCCCCCCCCCCCCCCCCCCCCCAATTTTAATTTGAACTTTAATTTTTATCAGTGTTGGTTTCCGCTCTGTAATTATACCCCCACTTCAAAGAAGTGGGGGCTATATAGGAATCGCCCTGTACGTCTGTCCGTACGTCCGTCCGTACGTACATCTTTCCGTCCGGACAAATTCTTGTGTGCGCAACTCCTCCTACATTAATGAACCGATTTTGATGAAACCTTCATCTCTACTAAGTGAACATGTGCATATTCCAAACTTTTTGATCTGCGACAATTTTAACCAGGTTATCTCTCCTGAACTTTGATTTAATATGGGTTTCTATATGAAATTCTTGTGCGTGCAACTCCTCCTTCATTTATCAATCAATTTGGACAAACTTTTCAGACATCATCACTACTAAGTAAACATGCGCATATTCCAAGATTTTTGATCTGGGAAAATTTTAACCAGGTTATCTCCCTTTGACTAAGATTTATTATGTCTTTCCGTTCGAACAAATTCTTGTGTGCGCAACTCCTCCTACATTAATGAACCGATTTTGATGAAACCTTTCAAACATCATCTCTACTAAGTGAACATGTGCATATTCCAAACTTTTTGATCTGCGACAATTTTAACCAGGTTATCTCTCTTGAACTTTGATTTAATATGGGTTTCTGCATGAAATTCTTGTGTGCGCAACTCCTACATTTATCAATTAATTTGGACGAAAGTTTACAGACATCATCACTACTAAGTGAACATGCGCATATTCCAAAATTTTTGAGCTGTGGCAATTTTAACTAGGTTATCTCCCTTTAACTTAGATTTATTATGGGTTTCTACATGAAATTCTTGTGCGTGCAACTCCTCCTACATTTATCAATCAATTTGGACAAAACTTTTCAGACATCATCACTACTAAGTGAACGTGCGCATATTCCAAGATTTTTGATCTGTGACAATTTTAACCAGGTTATCTCCCTTTGACTTAGATTTATTATGTCTTTCCGTTCGAACAAATTCTTGTGTGCGCAACTCCTCCTACATTAATGAACCGATTTTGATGAAACCTTTCAAACATCATCTCTACTAAGTGAACATGTGCATATTCCAAACTTTTTGATCTGCGACAATTTTAACCAGGTTATCTCTCTTGAACTTTGATTTAATATGGGTTTCTGCATGAAATTCTTGTGTGCGCAACTCCTCCTACATTTATCAATCAATTTGGATGAAAGTTTACAGACATCATCACTACTAAGTGAACATGCGCATATTCCAAAATTTTTAAGCTGTGGCAATTTTAACTAGGTTATCTCCCTTTAAATTAGATTTATTATGGGTTTCTACATGAAATTCTTGTGCGTGCAACTCCTCCTACATTTATCAATCAATTTTGACGAAACCTTTCAAACATTATCACAACTAAGTGAACATACGCATATTCCCAAATTTTTGATCTGCGACAATTTTAACCAGGTTATCTCCCTTTAACTTGGATTTATTATGGGTTTTCAAATGGGATTCTTGTGTGTGCAACTCCTACATTAATGAACCGATTTTGAATACATGTTGCACATTGTAAATGTGTTTTTCCAAATGTAAACCATATATGTGTGGGCTCTTTAAGTATTCAGTGCTGTTCTGTGGAAGGCCACATGCAAATACAAATTTCAACAACAAAAAATGATCTTTATGTATACATTTCCTTATGGCCTTCGCCTACATGATCAGAAGTGCATTCCTCTAAAAACCCAAAGCGGGGGTATTAATCACCTTCAGTGATAGTTCTAGTTAAAGTTCTGCTTGGCCAACTGAAACCCAACTTGACATGTCGGTTAAGCATGATGATAGGAAGAACCCTATTTATTTTGAGGTCATTCTGCCAAAGGTCAAGGTCACTGTTAAACATTTACCAGAGTTGGCTTCTCTAAATTATGCATTCCTGATCGAAACCCAACTTGGCATGTGGGTTAAGCATGATGAGAGGAAGAAGCCTACATATTTTTAGGTAATTGTGCCAAAGGTCAAGGTCACAGTGACTTTGAACTTGAAATATTATCGGTCCTGATCGAAACCAAACTTGACATCTTATCTAGTATTTGAGTAAATAATACCAACAGTAGCTGTGTTAATTTAATGTAATATATTATGAATCTTGCTGTATCAAAGCTATTTTTGGGGGGGAATTGCCACCCTTGGAGGCTACCTCTAGTTTTTTATTGCATGTCTATGCTTGTATTTTCATAAAGTACATGCTTTTTCTGCAAAAACCAAAGCGAACAATAAATTTTTTTGTATTTTCCTTGGAACAATACGGATCATGTATGCAGACAATTTAACACGCCCATTTTGTAAGCAGGTTCCCAAATGTCCCTGAGAACACAGAAATTTTTTAAAGGTTCTAACACAAATTCACACAATAGTTGTGACGAGTTGACCAGGCACAGAAAACATAACTGAAAATTCCAAACATTTTTCAACTGCAAAACCTTGTATTGGTCACAAAATCCTCCAAAAATCCACTGAATATATGAATATAATGCACTTTTTAATCCGAAGTATATCGATCAGACAATGAAAGTTAACAGAAAATACACTATTAGAAGGTATTTATGTCCCAAAAGTGTTTAATGGTGAACAATTTGGCCATTGAGGCAGTAACAGAAAAATAACAAGGTGAAAGTTGCTCATCGGAAGTTAGACTTGTTCCCAGTGAGGTGGCCAATTTGACTCTTTAACTGCCACAGAATAATATTTCTTTTTTCAGGTTTTGGTTATTTTTGGCAATAATTTGTATTTTAATAATTTTTTAGTACACTGTAGGCATGCAATAAATACAGAACAGCATACAAGTTCAAACTGTGATTTGTTATTGCACTTGATCGATTTTGGCGGAGGGATAATATTGAACTTGAAGCCTTCGGCTTCTCATCCAATATTATCTCTCGGGCAAAAATTTATCTTATGCGGTAAAAAATGACAGTTCAAACGTGAATGCCATTCTGTCGATATACACAACACCTTGTCAGTCTAGATGCTTAGTTGTGACTTCTAGTAAAGTCTTGGCTGCCTTTAGACCAGAAGCCATTGCCAAATTAATTTTGTTGTTGTCCTTAACCACTTCATGATTGTGTATTGTTTTTTTTTGTGTTGGGGTTTTTATTAGGGTTTAATGACACTGACAGCCAAGTTCACCTTATGTGGGACAGTTTTATGGGTGGAAGAATCTGGAGTACCCAGAGAGAACCACTGAACAGCCCTGTCATACAAGATGTAATAGAATAAATGCTCAGTTTATAACTAAAAGATAGGAAAATGCCCCAGTTCCTGTTAATTGTATTCTTTTGTGAATTGAATATTTATACCCCACTCTCAAAGGGAATGGGGGGTATATTGGATTAATTGCATCTGTCCATCCATTCATCCATCTGTCCATGTGTCTGTCCATCCGTCCATCCATCCATCCGTGTACAGCAATATCTCAGCCGTGAAATAATGGATTTCAATGAAATTTGGTATGCAGGATCCTTGTGACATCCCGCTCCTGCACATGTTATAAAAAAGTTGTCTGCATATTTTTCACCAGAGTTATGGTCCTTACCTTACTTACGCTTCATCGGTCCAGCACTGGAGTGGTGGGGGGGGGGGGGGGGTATAATTTCCTTCAGCAATAGCTCTTGTTTTTTCTGGCTATGTGGCTATTTAATTAATAGGGTTCCATTGTATTCATTTCTACAGCATTTTTTGTACAATATTTCTTTTTTAATGCTTATTGAATTATCTCTGTAGGTACTGTCCAGTAGTTGTAACTTATTAATTATTGATGAATTATAAACTTTTACAAAATTAATCTGCCACTCAACCTGTTAAAGTCCAAATAAAGGCTTTCAACACTTTTTAAATGATTCTTCAATTTAGGTTTTTAGAAACTTCACTGATCCCATTTTTTGTTATACTTGCTAACCTTAATTAATTGGTTGAGTGCTAGAAGCCACTCTCAGGGCTTTCAAACAAAAGAGGGTACGAGATCAAAAGCCTACATTTTCCTTGCTCTTGTTTCATATTCAGTCAAACCCAAATAATATTTTGTTTCTATAAATTTCTTTTATTATAAATTTTTGGAGAGTGCCTGTAGGCACTTGCCAATATTTTGTAATATATAGAGGATATCTAGTTTTTTTGAGTGGATACCAAAAATTATCTCATGAGTGGCCGATACAAGAGTTTATTTTTCGTGCAGAGCTTGCGGAAGTGAAAATAACCATTTGTCTCGGTCACAAGTGAGATAATTTTTTGGTATTCACTCAAAAAGACTAGATTTTCTTTTTATTATATGCTTTTTATAAGAATCTGATAATTCCACTCATTTCAACCTTGAATTGATGCATGAAAGTAAACAGCGCATTGAATCATTGATACGCAGAAGTGATTTGATTGATACTCGGAACAGATAGCGTTTTGCAATCTGATTCAGCTGGCGGGTTTCTAGTCCAAACATGGTCTGAAAGCTCGTAATATAAGTTTTTGGTTTGGTACGTCCTTTGAAAGGACGTACCAAACCCAAAACTTATGTTATGGACTTTCAGTCCATGTTTGGACTAGTGGGTTTCATGCATCAATTCAAGGTGAATATGTGTTGAATTATTGCTGGAAATATCGGTATCCACTCAGAAACACTAGATTTACTTTTCATTATACGTTTTTACAACAAATTGATCATTTCCAGTGATGATTTGACTCGTATTCATCTTGAAGTGATGCTTTGAAAGCCACCATTTTGATTGATACCATGAAAGTGAAACTTTCTATATCTTCACAGTGGGGGGATACAATTTCTGTCTTTCCACAATTTCTTCGATAATCTATCATTTAGCAGAAAATAAAACAAATTTTGATGAACAAATTCAGACCACCAAAACTAATCTAGCCATCAACTAGGGCTGCACGGTATATCAATAAACCGATATATTCCAGTATTCAAACCAATATCAATTGAATACTGGTGGAATTACAAAAATATCGGTTTGTCGTCATTATTTATTTACCCACAATTTAATTTTCAAGATGTCTTGAGCTTTTTAACTGTAGCCCCAAATGAATAATAGTATCCCTTTATCCAAGGAATCGTCTGCTTGTGCCCTCGTAATATACAAATTCAGCAGTTGAAAAAATAATTTTTAAAAATTTCAACAAAACTATATCATGTGACCCCCGTTGGAACGAGGGGTCACATGATATAATTTTATTGAAATTTTTGGGACAATTTGATTTTGATATCATCTGCGTTGGGTAAAGATTTTTCGAACCACGTCATCAAGGCATGCTGATTCGTTCCGGCTGTGATGCCTCAAGTCTTGATTGTGGTACTTATGTTCAGATATCTGAATAGTTTTTGATATACTGGTATACCGCTGTATTTTTTTGATTACCGATACCGGTATTTGGTTTTGAATATCGTGCAGCCCTTCCATCAACCATTTAAAGAATAGTCTTTATCCAAAATGCCATAGAGTTGTAATTCAATTACTCTGATAATTTATTCCTTTGTAGTTCAATGAGGTACCAAAGCACCAGTATAAGCTCATATTTTATGGATTGCAATGTAGAATGTTCACTTACATTATGATATTTGATGGTTACAGTCAGGCCTGAATATAAGCAGTTTGACATTTGCAGAATGAGGTCCCCAGTAGGTGAATTTGATGATGCTATCCCACACAGTGGGCCAATTTATCCTCGGGGTACATCTTTCTGTTTAGTTTTGAGACCCTGATTCAGATTGGGGTTCACAGAGGGTAAATTCAGTGATGCTACCCTGCATTGCAGGGTAGCATCACTAAATTCACCCTCTGGGAACCTCAGTTTGCAGATGACAGTCTGCTTATTTTCTGGCTTGGTTACAGTTGTCATAGATCCCAGATAACATAAATAAATGCTACAAGCATCTTGTTGTTGTATCAATCACTATTAAAATTTAATGTCTTTGTTAACACATTTGAGTTCTAAAGTCTGCAACTCAGGTGCAAATATTATTGTTATTAGAGTAATGTATTCTCAAGGGATCATTCGAGAGTCTATTTCCATCTTTCTATTTTAACCTTGTCTTTAAATTATGACTTTGTGAGTTTCATCGTTCTGAATTCAGCGTACCAGATTAGAAGCTTATATGGTAATTACAATGTATTGATTTTTATAAGAAGCTACAACTGAAATACTTTGAGAACACAAATACACTTTAGATTTTGAAAAACTGTTTTCATAGTCTGTCTCCTGTATTCATAGCCTATTACAGTACGTGGAGAGTGTATTATCACTAAATCACCTGCAGAGTGGAGATTTCACCCAAGCAATAATTGCAAATATCTTGCAAAGCATAACCAGCACAAGCAAAGTTTCAGCCAGTCACTGCTTGTGTTTTTTGTCGATATGTACAAAATTTAAAAGTTATAGCTTGGGTGATACCTCCACTCTGCAGGTGATTTGTTTACAATCCACTCTCCATGTACTGTATCTGCCTCAATATGCTGGGTTTTTTTTTAAACTGAAGCACCCATCTCTCTAATTACTTGTACTCAGCACAACCCAAGAACTAGAAAAAAAATTATATTTGATACAAATTTTTGATAGATTCTGAACACAATCAATCAAAAATTTCATAAAATATTTTTCATTTACCTCCGTCCTTTGCATAAGTATATTTTACAAGAGGAAAAAAAATGCACTTGTCAATAGAATGTGGACAGCAAATTGTGCTTCTCAAATTATTTTTGGCTGGGTAAGATGTGAGTTATGAAAAAGGTAAACACAACCTGCTGCATCATCAGGCCTGAAAATAAGCAGTCTGACATTGGCAGGATGAGGTCCCCAGAGGGTGAATTTGATATGCTATCCTATACAGTGGGCTAATTTATCCTCTGCATACCTTTATTTTGTTTGGTTTTGAGACCCTGATTCAGATTGAGGTTCACAGAGGGTAAATTTAGTGATGCTACCCTGGGGGTAGCATCACTAAATTCACCCTCTGTGGACCTTATTTTGCAGATGACAGTCTGCTTATTTTCTGGCTTGTGCATCATTAAGTACAATACGGCCGCTGTGGACTGGTCACTTCCCAAGGTTGGCAATATTTCCACGGACGCAATAATATTAGATTCCAAACACTAATTATAGGAATAATCATCACACATTTAATCAATGAAGCACTGGATACAACCTGAGGCTTTATTAAATAAAATTTTGCTAATGATGAGTTTTATTACCTGGTAAACGCATGTGTGAACATCACTGCCCATGCATAGATTTCGACTAGTCCACGGCAACTGTACTGTACAAAGAAGTTTTACAGTGCAAGATAGTTTGGGGATTCTTTACAGGACCCAAAAATGAACTCCGCTAAACTGGAGAGGGCTTAAGTACAGCATTCTCATGTTTGCCTTGACTGCAAATAGAGTGAATATTCATCATTCTATAATCATTCATTCCATTTTGTTGAACTGGAAGGATTTTTAATGCTTTTCAGAATGCACATGATGTCATAATTTTTTATTTCAAATATTATTTTTTTTATATTTTTCCAAAAAATTCAACAAAACCATATCATTTGACCCTGTTTGGAATGTACTGGATAAACTTGTTTTTGTGAAGGGTCATATGATTTGGTTTTGTTCAAAGTTTTTGACCATTTTTTTTTTTTGCAGCTGCTCAGTTTGCAAAGTACTCTAGTCGATGTGGGCAATTCGTTTGGTAAAGGGTTAAATTATTTTGTGCTGTATGTGAAAAGTAAATTCCTGCTAAAGTACTAACAGAATAATGTAGTTTCTTCACCCAGACAAAAGATCTGGAAATATGGAGAAACATATGAAATGTATAGACCTACAATTAGTATTCAAACTGGCCCAAAATGATTTGGTGTCAAATTTTTAACCAACCTGTATATTTGGTGCCAAACAAAGTGTTTTGGTTCCAAAAGGTTGGTAAAGGGTGTGGGTGCTGTTTTCCCATAGGAAGCAGGAGCATGTGCAGGGCAGGTTGTATAAAAAGGGGCAGATTTCGTCCCTTGAGTGCAATAAGGTGCCATCTGCAATGCATTAGCATTGCAGATGGCACCTTGATGTACTTAAGAGATGATTTGTTTTTATTGTGTCGCCGCCCCACGAAGTGGGGAGCGACGTATAGGGATTACTTTTGTCGTCTTGCGTCGTCCGCGTTACACTTTCTCTTATCCGCCACTCCTCTTTAACCTATGAATGGATTTTGATGAAACTTTCAGTGATTCTTTATCACATCATGGCATTGTGCACCTCCTATTTTATTTTTTGATCTGCTGTATTTTTTCCAGAGTTATGCCCCTTTTCCACTTAGAATTCTGTCTGAAACTCTTATCTGCCACTCCTCTTTAACCTATGAATGCTGTATTTTTTCAGAGTTATGCCTCTTTTCCACTTAGAATTCTGTCTGAAACGCCAGGCAACACACGTCTTCCATGGAAGACTCACATCTAAGTGTGTTTTGAAGCGAGAGTAGGGGCAAATATATGTGTGTATTGTAGGGGGGTGTGAAAGCCTATTTCCAGGAGTCATCAATGACACACTTTACTGCTGCTAAGTATTTCCTCAAAAGACCGAGGTAATTTTTGGAACCAAAATTTTGGCCAATCAAGGAAATTTAGTGACAAATCAAAATTTTTAGAGCAATTGGCTACATTAGCACCCGACAGCATGAACATTGTCTACGAAGCATCAAAATTTGATTTGGTTTGAAATCATCCTGATGATTTGATCAGATTTGATTTGTATCTGTGGCTGATTCAGAAATTTTCAAACCATTAAGATTAAGGTTTAACTGGTAGAGTGCGGGAAGCCCATATTTGGGCTTTATTTTGAAGTGCCGGTACCGCAATTTAAAGGCTTCGTATTCTGTGGATGTGCTTCATATTATCTTTGAAGTGATATTATTTTATCTGTTAGGATTTTCCTTGTTACAATTTATGGGAGAGTGCCTATAGGCACTCTCCCATAAATTGTAACGAGGCAAAGATACATAAAGACATTTTCAGGGCCAAAAATAACTTAGCACTTTACCAGTTAATACCTTAACCCTTTACCCAACGCAGACGATATCAAAATTTATTATTTTAAAAAAAAGTTTTTTAAATTTTTCAAAAAATTTCAACAAAACCATATCATGTGACCCCTCATTGGAACGAGCTCAATGAGCTCGTTCCAATGAGGGGTCACATGATATGGTTTTGTTGAAATATTTTGAAAAATTTAATTTTTTCAACTGCTCAATTTGCATATTACGCGGGCGGATGCGGGCGATTCATTGGGTAAAGGGTTAATAAAGGGAATTTCATGGCTCTGCAGCTGCTGGTCCTGAAAGTAAATCACGTAACCCAGGACATTCACAGACCATGCTATCAGTGATTGCATATTATAGTTTATGAGATTACGGTGAATAGCAAATTCTTCCAAGACCAGCGTCGCAGTTGAAGCTATGGTTTAATCTCACAAACGGGAAGTTTTTGGTTACCGGTTCTGAAAATCTGTTCTGATGCCTGGGAAATTCATAGACTAGAACTATTCAGAAACAAGAAGTGGAAAATTCCTCGCATCATGACTGATCTTTCGAAATGAGAACCAGAACATTCTCGTTCCTGGGATTAAACCCTAATCAATATATTCTCAAGGGGGTGCGGTGGCTCAGTAGGTAGAGGTGCTGGCTGCAAGCCGAGAGGTCCTCGGTTCGAATCCCACCTGTGGCAACCGCGTTGTGTCCTTAGGCAAGACACTTCACCCCAATTGCCCATGTGGGGGCACAGTGACGCTGTACACTAAGGCGTACTGCAAATCGATGGTGCACCTGTCTTCAACCAATGCTAACCCTGCTTGTGTGGAGTTAGTATGTTGAGGAGCTGTCAGTTGCTTGCCGTTGCTCGGTGGTTCTCTCCAGGTACTCCGGCTTCCTCCACCCGTAAAACTGTCGTGGTCATGATTAGCCATTGTGCAGAAATATGTGACCTTAAACACCAATACATAAATAAATATATTCTCAAAATCCTTCTGAGTCTCTCCTCTTGAATTCTTCTTCCAAGAGGAGACCTTATGATAGAAGAAAAGCTCAAGGAGATTTTGCTACCAACATAACTCTGATTCCATTTCTGGAATATGCCGTTTTTGATTGACTTGACCAAACAGATGAGTTGGCATCGAACGTAATACTTGAGGGCAGCCTGGCAATATTTTTGGTTGCAAGAAGGTGCAATATCAAAAATTTGAGTAAGGTGTGAGAATCGATTTGAGATTCAGATCGATTTTCAAAATCCTTTGTATTTCAGATTTGATTCAACTCAAAAGTGGTGATTTGTGAGGCCCTGACATAGCATTTCAGAAAATGGGTATTAGGGTTCAGCCTAGAGGTCCATTGGCAGGAACTCTGCTTACTGTTCTCCATCTTTTTCACAGAATATGAGTTGATGTCTGGATGAAAACTCCACTGCCAGTCCCCAGAGGTTTCTTCACTCAAAGTTATTGCAGCATTTAAATTATGCTCAAATTACCAGCTTTTTGTAAATGTAGAAGATAACAGCATGAATTCAGCAAATGATTATCTTGGCATTGAAATTGTGTTGATATAAATGTCATCTGTTACATTGTTATACCCTCCCCCCAGCAGGGGTCTTCAGGAAAGGTCTTGTCCATGCATCCATCCATCCATGGTACAGACAGTTCCTACATACGTATGTCCATCCATCTGTCCGTCCATCCGAAAATTCAGTAAAGTACTTGGTTGTGTGACTTGATATTGGGTATGCAAGTGAAATGCAGGTGTTGTGCAAGATTTTATTGCCAGAGTCATTGCCCTTTATGGACTTAGAATTTGTCCACCTTGAAATTAATTCATGAATAACTTGTAGAGTAGTCAATGGAATGACTTCCTATTTGGTGTGTAAGTCTATCCTATTGATGTCTACCCACAGTACAAGGCAGATATTATGGATTGTATTATTGTAGTAGTTACGGCATTTTATGGACGCTGATTTTGTCCGTCCCAAAATTCAATCATGAATAGCTTGTTTAATTAAGGGTACCTTCATGGTTCAATCAACTCTTCCGCAATGTCTAATGCAGAGAATTAAAACCTTGCGATATGGTTACACATGTCTTGCAGATGTGCAACATATATAAAGTTTGCAGAAAAATATTTTTTTCAAAGAATTATCAAATCAAGTCACTCTCTCACATTTGGTAAAGAGGCGGCAGTACTTTTTGTGTCACCCTATGGTGACACTTTATAGTTCTTGTGATGATACACTAATGGTCTGTAATCTGTCACAACTCTGTCATCGTTCAGCATCACCCAGTAATAAATGTTTCATTTCTGTAATGCTATCCATGGTATTGCAAGCGGGGGTATATGCCATCCTTGACTTTGCTCTAGTTTGTTATTGGCTTAGCAGCAAGAAGGATATTGAGTTATATAGCAAACTTCAGTTAGGCTAAAAAAGTTAAAGATCTGGTTTTTGGCCTCTTTTTATAACCAATGGAAACTTTTAAAAAAATAAAATTTAAAAGGTTTATATCAGATATTTTACCCACATTAATAAAACTGATAAATTTGTCCTTTGAATGCAACAAGGATTTGCAATGCTCTAGTATTGCAATGCATTCTTGTACTCAAGGGATGTAATACACCACCAGCCATGTTATTCTGTACATTATGATGCCTAAAACATAAAACAAACCAAAAACTTGAACTTTTGGTGGTAAAGAAATAATTACAAAAATAAATTAAAAAACGCCCATCCACAAGCAATTTTACAAAAATGGCTTGAGAAACAGATTATCTACTTTGTGGGGCCTTAAGTAGTACATGTACAAGAATTTCCATTTTTTTTTTCCAAAATATTAGCTTTGGGCCCCTCATTGGAATAAGCTCATTCCAGTGAGAAGGTAAAAACTGTTTTGGAGGCGAAATCTTTTGAAATGATAAAAATTTGACTGCTTTGTTTTTTTGTGCATAGCACTGGTCAGGTAATGGGTTAACTCAACCAGTTAACTTAAGGGAAACAACTCTATTAGCTCACATACTCAGGTCTTTTTTTTTTAATTTGACTGGATTTGTAATACTCCCAGGAGATCATTCATAACTTAAGCCAAGCGGTCAATAATTATGAAACTTGTGATTTTGAAAGTGCCGATTTGTAATTCATTCTAGCCATATCTAGAGTTCATCAGTCAAATAAATTGTGTGTTCTATTTATTTTAGGGGCGTGAAGATGAAGAAGAAGGAGAAGATGGTTCAGAAAGAGGCAGAAGTAGGAGTAATTCACGAGGACGATCAAGGTCAAGATCAAGAGGACGATCTGGAAGCCGTGGTCGCAGTAAAGACAGAAAAGGAAAAGAGAGTCCAGACAGAGGAAAGAAAGGAAAAGACAGTCCCAGAAAAGGGAAATCTGATGGCAAGGTCAATCACGTAACAGATAAACTCTCTTGTTATAAAATAACTAATCGATAAATTTTTATGATCTCTCAAAATTTAAAAATCTCAGAATTTCTTGTTTGATAACTTTGGTTAATGCATTGATCAATTCAAATTTCGTTTAGCAGTGCCAATTCAAATGTTATGCATTCTCTCAACCTTTTACCCAATGAAGACAATATCAAAATTTATTGTTTTAAATATTATTTTTTTCGAATTTTTCAAAAACTATCAACAGTAACATATCATGTTACCCCAATGTTGGGTCATGTGGTAGGGTTTTGTTGAAATTCTTGGAAAAGTAGTATTTTTCAACCACTCAGTTTCTATATTATGTGGGCAGATGCAGTCAATTCATTAGATAAAATGTTCAACCTTTTGCTAACGCACAATGTGGTAATATCCTGTACTGAACCATATATAGGGGGAAGATGAGGAAAGTAAAAAAAATTGAAAATGCTAGGAGTGCACACTTATTTGCAATTTTAAAATTGTTAGGACAAATTTGAACATTATTATGCAATCTCATTCAGCATTGAAAGGGTAAAACAATGTTACTTGTTTACATGTGGATCCCCCACCCACTCACACTCCCAAAACCACATTAGAAAATACATCTATACCATGTGCCTAACTGTTTAACCCTTTACCAGACGATATCAAAATT
Organism: Pictodentalium vernedei; assembly: GCA_031216915.1. Lineage (NCBI taxonomy): Eukaryota > Metazoa > Mollusca > Scaphopoda > Dentaliida > Dentaliidae > Pictodentalium > Pictodentalium vernedei. The sequence continues at coordinate 52,042,054 of CM062292.1, forward strand.
TATTATTTTAAATATCATTTTTAATTTTTTTCAAAAAATTTCAACAAAGCCATATCATGTGACCCCTCGTTGGAATGAGCTCAACGAGCTCGTTCCCACGAGGGGTCACATGATATGGTTTTGTTGAAATTTTTTTGAAAAATGCTATTTTTTCAACTGCTGAATTTGCATATTACGTGGACGGATGTGGCCAATTTGTTGGGTAAAGGGTTAACCCAATTGAATTTATCTCCCAATATCTGCTGAACCTCTTTCTTTTGAATTATTGGCAAATAAACATGGGCGACTCAGTATTAGAAATGTGGGGAGGTTCTGTATAGGGCTGTAAGAATAAATAAACACTGAATGTACCGTCCAGTTTCAATTTATTATGCCGTCTATTCACAGACTACTGACTTTTGCTTTATCCCTTAATCCTTTACCTTACGAATCATCTGCATCCACCCACATAATCTACAAATTGAGACATTTGAGGGGGCGCTGTGGGTTGCGGTAACCGGTTCTCGTCAGATAACCGAAGTTAAGCAATGTCGAGCCCGGTTAGTCCTGGGTGACCATCTGACCGATCGATTCGGACTCCCGCATTGTGTCCTTGGACAAGGCACTTAACCCTGATTGTCCACATGGGGGCACGATGACACCATGTACTAAGCCGTACTGCACGTCGATGGTGCGCATGTCTTCAACCATTCTAACCCTGCCTGTGCTGCAGTGTGGAGTTACGATGTTGGGGAGCTGGCAGCTGCTCGGCATTGCTCGGCGGTTCTCTCCGGATACTCCGGCTTCCTCCACCCGTAAAACTGTCACGATCATGATTAGCCATTGTGCATAAGTATGTGACCTTAAACACCAATAAATAAATAAATTGAGAAATTGAAAAAATATTATTTTTCAAAACCATTCAGCAAAATATCCTGTGACACCTCATTGGAATGAACTCATAGAGCTCGTTCCAATGATGGTTCACATGATATGGTTTTGGTGAAATTTTTGGTAAAATTTAAAAAATAATATTTCAAGTAAGAAATTTTGAGATCGTCTGCATTGGGTAAAGCATTTAGAGCCTAGTTCTGACTTTGGTAACTTTTTACTGCAATAGAACAGGTGCCCCAACCAACATGCCATCTCTGTGTAAACTTACAAGTTTTATTATAAGTACCTTGGCAGTTGCTTCTTGGTAAGGTGACGTGATGTTGACTACCAAAGTGCAGCAACTATGTACACCAATCGCCAAGCCTTTAACTCCTTGCATGCTGCTGGTGGATATTCCTGCCAAGTACAGGATTTCTGTTGCCATTGAAATAAGTAGAATTTGGGTACATTTATTAAACGTTTGCCCTTGTAAATTAAATGCATTTTTTCGCTGATAATTTCTTGAGTAAAATATTAATGAATTTTTCATCAGATCTAGTCAAGGCTGCTTCACAGCAGCCATGACTAGATCTGTTGAAAAGTATATTGAAAATACTCAGCGGGCTAAGAGTTAAGGGTTATGCAAAAATTTGAAAGAGTTAAGTATTTATTTGAGACAATTTTTCTCTGAGAATAGTACTAAAATTTCATCTGGCTTTATCCTTGGTACACAGATAAATGGATTTCAAAATCATTTTGAAATTCTTTATGGCAGTAAAACATCTCTGCTTGTAGTCTCCTGTGCTATATATTTAATGCTTCCTAACTATTTTATACAATCATGCTTTACTTATATTTGATGAACATTCAAATTAAAATTTCATTAGAAAGCAGGTAAGGAATAAAATTCACGATAATGGAACATACCTGCTATTTAACCCGTTGATTAACACGAATCAGAAATAGCAATTGCAGAAACATTGCAAGAACAGATTTTGTTTTTTGTCGCAAAAGCATAGCCTTTGACCCCTCATTGGAATGAGCTCAATGAGCTTATTTGAGTGAGCTTGTTCCAATGAGGGGCCATATTTAGGAGGCAAAAATTGAAAAAATAATAAAAATTCAATGACAATTTTTGTCAGTGGATAATCCTGGTGGTACATGTATTTGGTCATTACATTAGCTAAATGGTTTTTAAAAACAACAAATTCTGACATTTTGCATGTAACAACCTGTTAATTGAAAATAGAATATGTTTTTAGCTTAACTTGACAAAGTCAAGATAAGCTATTGCCATCACGCATGCAGAAGTCTGTTCGTCTGTGAGTCCTGTGAGTCTGTAGCACAGGCTACACCCTGTAGTTCTTGTCTGATCATCACGAAATTTCATATGTAGGTTTCAGGTCATGTCTAGATGAGAACGTCCCCTTTTGGTCTTGATCGGTTAACCGTTATGGCTGCCCAAGCCCAAAACCCGAAAACCTTTAGCACAGTCTACAGGTTGTATTAATGGAGGGATTTCATTGTAACTTGGTAGGATGACTTGGTATAATGCCTAGATGAGAACGTTCCCTTTTGGTCATGATCTGTTAACCGTGATTGCTATCCAAGCCCGAAACCCCAAAACTTTTAGCACAGTCTACAGATCATATTCAATATGAAGGGATTTCATTGTAACTTGATAGGATGACTGTATGATATCTAAATGAGAACTTCCCCATTTGGTCACATGTTCTTGTCAGATCACCGAAGTTAAGCAACATCTAGCCTGGTTAATCAATGATGGCTGACCATCTGAGCGATCAATTCAGACTCCTGCGTTGTGTCCTTGGGCAAGGCACTTAACTCCGATTGTTCACATGGGGGCATGATGACACTGTGTACTAAGGTGTACTGCACGTCGATGGTACGCATATCTTCAACCATTCTAACCCTGCCTGTGCTGCAATGCGGAGTTGTGATGTTGGGGAGCTGGCAGCTGCTCGTCGTTGTTCTCTACGGGTACTCCGGTTTCCTCCACCCGTAAAACTGTCACAGTCATGATTAGCCATTGTGCATAAGTATATGACCTTAAACACCAATAAATAAATAAATATAATTTGGTCTCCATCTGTCAACCGTGATGGCTGCCCGAGCCCAAAACACAAAAACCTTCATCACAGTCTACATGTCGTAATTATGGATGGATTTCATTGTAACTTGGTAGGATGGCTCCATATAATGTCTGGATGAGAACGTCCCCTTTTGGTCAGGATTGGTCAACTATGACGGCTACAGGGACCCAAAGGCGAAAACGTTTAGCACAGTCTACAGGTCATATTTATGAAGGGATTTAATTTTAACTCAGCAGGATGACTCCAGATAATGTCTAGATGAGAATGTCCCCTTTTGGTCAAGATCAATCATCCGTGATGGCTGTCCAAGCCCAAAACCTGAAAACCTTTAGCACAGACTACGGGTCATATTTATGAAGAGATTTCATTGCAACTTGGTTAGATGACTCAGTATAATGTCTAGATGAGGATGTCCCCTTTTGGTTGTGATCGGTCAACCATGATAGCTACTCATGCCCAAAGCCTGAAAACCATTAGCACAGTCTGTAGGTCGTATTGGGAGCTCGGTGGCTCAGTGGTAGACTGTTGGACTTCTATGCTAGAGGTCCCAAGTTCAATCTCCGTCTGGGATGACCCGCGTTGTGTCCTTGGGCAAGGCACTTTATCCCGGTTGCCTGCATGGGGGCACGATGATGCCGTGTACTAAGGCATACCGCACGTTGATGGTGCACATGTCTTCAACCGCTGTAACCCTGCTTGAACAGAGTTAGAATTTTGAGGAGCTGACAGTTGCTCATTGATGCTCTGTGGTTCTCTCTGGGTATTCCGGCTTCCTCCACCCGTAAAACTGTCACGGTCACGATTAGTCATTGTGCATAAGTATATGACTTTAAACACCAATAAACAAATATAAATCTTATTTATTAAGGGATTTCATTGTATCTTGATAGGATGACTCGTTTTGGAATAATTTCACTGTAACTTGGTAACTTTGGTTGACATACGTTAATTGTCAGGGCCACATTAACCCACCCCTCAGTTCTTTAGTACAGTCTACACCTCAAATTATTTTGAAAACATAACATACAGGGAACAGAAATGAACATATTCTCAATTATCACAATTCTTGTCTTATTTCATAATCCTTTCATAAACATTGAACATTATCCTTTTCATCAAACACAACACACAGTCAAGTTAAGCTACAGTGCCATTGACACTTTCATTATTTTTGAAATTCGCTAAAAATAAAACTTTCCACAATCCATGCCAATAAAGAGTCATAAGCTGATTTTAAATACTTTCTGAGAATATTTCTGACGGGTTTTGACCATTATGTTGTGTAAAGAGTTGCTATAGATGAGATTTATATTAACCCTTTGCCCAATGCAGATGATATCAAAATTTATTATTTTGAATAATTTTTTAAAATTTTTCAACAAATTAAAAAAAAAACCATATCATGTGACCTCTCATTGGAATGAGCTCAATGAGCTCGTTCCAATGAGGGGTCACATGATATGGTTTTGTTGAAATATTTTGAAAAATTCAATTTTTTCAACTGCTCAATTTGTATATTACACGGGCGGATTTGGGCGATACGTTACGTAAAGGGTTAAAGCTGTACAGTGAGTACAAAGGGTTAATTACTCAGTTAATGAAAATATTTTATCACCCCAAAAGGTTGGTTATAAAAAATTGGTAACTGCCACATCACACAATACATGAAAATGTACACTCACTACGGCTGTGCAATGCATAGGGTTAGTCACATACTAGAGATGGTCTTATTTATAACCAAAACAAAAAGCCTGTCATTAACCCTGCATGCATTGCACTGAGTTAGTTTGTAAGCTAACATACACTGGCTAACCATATGTATTGCATGGGATTGGGGGCGTGGTGGCTCAGTTGGTAGAGGTGCAGGCTGCAAGCCGAGAGGTCCTCGGTTTGAATCCCACCTGCGGCAACTGCGTTGTGTCCTTGGGCAAGACACTTCACCCCCATTGCCCATGTGGGGGCACGGTGACGCCGTGTACTAAGGCGTACTGCACGTCGATGGTACGCATGTCTTCAACCAATCTAACCCTGCCTGTGCTGCAGTGCGGAGTTCCGATGTTGGGGAGCTGGCAGCTGCTCGTCGTTGCTCGGTGGATCTCTCCGGGTTCTCCGGCTTCCTCCACCCGTAAAACTGTCACAGTCATGATTAGCCATTGTGCATAAATATGTGACCTTAAACATCAATAAATAAATAAATAACCATATCACACACTGCATGAAATTATACACTGACCGAGGCTGAAAAATGGCACATAGTTAGTTGGCTACACGTTGCATAGGATACAGGATTCAGGGAACTAATGGACGATTTATACTGGATTGCAGAATTCTTTTAACCCTTAACCCTTTACCTAATGAATCACCCACCTCCACCCACGTAATATGCAAATTGAGGAGTTGAAAAAATTTAATTTTTCAAAATATTTCAACAAAACCATATGTGACCCCTCATTGGAACAAGCTCATTGAGCTCGTTCCAATGAGGGGTCACATGATATGGATTTGTTGAAATTTTTTGAAAATTTTTTAAAAATTATATTTAAAATAATAAATTTTGATATCATCTGCGTTGGGTAAAGAGTTAAGGGCCTAATTCCGACTTTGGTCAATTTTTATTGTATTAGAACAAGTGCTACAACTTGCTGTGTTTAGGTAAACTTGCAAGATACACTCCAAGTACATTGACAGTTGTTTCTAGGCAAGTCTTGGCTGCTTTTTTTAAGCAGTCAAGACATGCATAGACACAACTGCAAAGTCACAGAGCATTAAATGTCACAGTGTGGCAATAATTATGAAAAATGCCCAGTCTTTTAAGGTTTAAAGTGAATTCCAAAAGAGAAAACATATTCTGTTTTCAATTAATAGCTTGTTCTATTCCTGTGTGAAAAAAAGGTGCAATAAGAACACACCTTATTGTGTGGACTTGAAAAAATAGAGCCTGTACAGTATAACATTTTAAGCTAGTCATGTGGGTAGTTGCTTATCTAGAGTATTATAACACTAAAATGATTTGAAGTCATTTGGTATTTTAATCAGTATTAATCATTTTTAAGCATTTATTGAAAAAAAATGTCTATATATTTACTTGTTGTGATCTTTTAATTTTTTTATTTCAATGTATTTTCTGACACTGATTTATTTTATAATAATTTATATCTGTCACAATAAGCTTTATATTTCACCTTGATTTTTATATTGTACTTTTTACAATTTGCCTTTCATTAGCATCATTCACATATTCTTACATTTTCATCTTACTTTTTTCCCCTTTTTTAACCCTTTATCTAACACAAGGTAAATGTCTGTTTTTCAATCCTTTTCACGGTGATGTCAAAATATCGAAATTTCAGCCTGCAAATTTTTTCCATAATGTAGCTAGGAATTTAATTCAATCAATTCACTTTGTCAAATAATATTGAAATATTGAACAGAAATTCCTAGTTGCATTATGGGAAAAATTGTTGCTTGAATTTGGATATTTTACAAGTTATATCTGTCACCAACACTTTGGGTAGAAACCCTCTAATGTGGGTAGGGCAGATATGAATGATAGGCTATTCTTTACTTTATATTTGTGTTGTAGTCAATAGCCATACACACCAAAAGTGATGTTAAACCAATTTAATAAATTGAAAAAAAACATATTGTGATTTGTCAAAAAATTATTGTAACAACCAAAAGAATACTTGGGTTTGGAGACCTATTTGGTCTCATTACTTCCAGTATAAGCATTTAGAAAAGCTCAGATTTTCATCAGAATGAAGAAAATGAAATTATTCTGTTTAACTGAATATTACTGTTACATGAAAATTTTCTTGTGGCAAAGGTTTTTGCTGTAGTACTGCTTTTCCATCTGGTGTGTCGTATAACAGCAGTATGTTTTATTTCAACCTGCACCTTTTCCCCATAATGCAACCAGGAACTTAACCCTTGACCTAACATGAAAAGCAGACAATGCTTGTAAAAAAAAATTCTTGAATAACTAATTTTTTCATTTTTTGTCTCAAAAACATAGGTTATGACACCTCATTGGAATGAAGTCGATGAACTTGCTTCAATGAGGTGTCATAACCTATGTTTTTGAGACAAAAAATGAAAAAAATACTGAAAATTAATTGAGAATTTTTGAGAATAGCACTGGCCGGTTTTGGCCGTTATGTTGGGTAAAGGGTTAACCAATCAATCTTGTTCGCAGAGCTTATTTATTTATTTATTAATTTATTTATTTATTTATTTATTTATTTATTTATTTATTTATTTATTGGAGTTTAACAAATTTTTGTCAGCCAGGGTCATCTCATGTCAAACAGTTTTAGAGGGGGAGGAAGTCAGAGTACCTAGAGAGAACCTCTGAGCAAGGGCAAGCAACTGCCAGACTCCCCAACGTACCCGTTCCACACAAACAGGGTTAGCATTGGTTGAAGATGACAGGTGCAGGGTTCCTGTGGGCTTTGAAAAATCTTGAAAAGCCTTGAATTTGAAAATCAATTTTCAAGGCCTAGACAGTCATTGAATTTCCCCAAAACTCCAAAAGTGGCCTGAAAAATCCTTGAACACAATCTTTCAAAATATAAAAACCATCAAAATTTTCCTGCGATTTTCCTACAACTTATTACCGGTGGTACTGTACTCAATTTTTAAACGATAACCTTGAAAAACCTTGAATTTTACTTCTGTGAAGCCTTGAAAAGCCTTAAATATGGCATGGAAATGGCCTTGAAAAGCCTGGAATCCACTTATTAATTAGCTGCAGGAACCCTAAGGTGCATCATTAATTTGCTATATAACCCTTAGTACACAGTGTCACCGTGCCCCCCACATGGGTAATCAGGATGCAGTGCCATGCCCAAGGAAACAATGCAGTTACCCTTGGCAGGGATCGAACCGTGGATCTCTTGGTTTGATGTTCAATGTCGTGAGCACTGAGCCACCGCACTCCTTTGGGAGAGCTTATAAAGCTCTGTCAAACAAGAGCTTTATAAGGGTGTAAAGATACGCTTGTGTGGCGATATGATACATATCTCGATACATGGGTCATGATACAGATACATATCTAGATACAATGTGCGATAACTTGATTCAGGAGCAGTAGGACAATAACCAGAAGGCCTTTTGTGAGCTACTCAACACATTGTTTTTCAACAGCAATTTAGAATCCATTCAAGGCTAATTTTTAGCTCAACTTTGGCGAAGCCAAATTTGAGCTTTTGTCATGGCCCGTCGTCCATCTGTTCGTCTGTCCGTACGTCAACAATTGGATACGGCTCGGGCTATTTATGAACCGATCTTTACGAAACTTCTTGGGTACCTTTGTTATGACCGTGGGACAAGAACGAGTGTTTTTGGGTGCGGTCCGAAATTCAAGATGGCTGCCAGCCACCATTTTGTACCGACGATGCAGAAATCTGTTTTTTGTACAGAACTTCCATATGAAAGCTCTGATTTGAATAATTTTTTGTATGAATGTTTAGTACCATGGGATACATCACATATAATACAGGTTTTTTTCTTGTGCGTAAATTGTGCAAATTAGACTAATTTTGATGTATTTTGGTGTTACTTTCAGCACTGAAAGTGCAAATGCCAATACGGCTCGGGCAAGAGGCCGTATTTATGAACCGATCTTTACAAAACTTTTTGGGTACCTTTGGTATCACCGTGGGACGAGAACGAGTGTTTTTGGGTCCGCTCCGAAATTCAAGCTGGCCGATGGCAGCCATTTTGTACAAAATTAGGTGCAATCAGATTTTTGCACAGAACTTCCATATGAAAGCGCTGATTTGAATAATTTTTTGTGTGAATGTTTAGTACCATGGGATACATCACATATAATACGGAGAAATTATGCAAATTAGATGAACTTTGATTTTTTCAGTGCGACTTACACACAGTAAGTACACATGTCAATACAGCTCAGACTAGAGTCTGTATTTATGAACTGATCTTCACGAAATGTCTTGGGTACCTTTGTTATCACCTTGGGATGAAAACGAGTGTTTCTGTGTGCGGTCTAAAATTCAAGATGGCTGCCAGTGGCCATTTTGTACCGAAATTAGGTCTAATCAGTTTTTTGTACATAACTTCTATACAGCTCAGACTAGAGGCCATATTTATGAACCAATCTTTACGAAACTTCTTGGGTACCTTTGTTATCACCGTGGGATGAGAGCGAGTGTTTTTGGGTGTGGTCCGAAATTCAAGATGGCCACCAGCAGCCATTTTGTACCAAAATTAGTGCAATCAGTCTTTTGTACAGAACTTCTGTATGAAAGTTCTGATTTGAATAAATTTTTGTATGAATGTTTAGTAACATAGAATACATCACATATTGTAAGGGGTTTTTTTTTCGTGCAGAAATTATGCAAATTAGATGAACTTTGATTTATTCCGTGCTACTTACACAATGTAAGCACACATGTCAATACGGCTCAGGGTAGAGGCTGTATTTATGAACCGATCTTCACAAAACTTCTTGGGTACCTTTGTTATCACCTTGGGACGAGAATGAGTGTTTCTGGGTACGGTCCAAAATTCAAAATGGCTGCCAGTGGCCATTTTGTACCAAAATTAGGTCCAATCAGTTTTTTGTCACAAGTGCTATACAGCTCGTATTTATGAACTGATCTTCACAAAACTTCTTGGGTACCTTTGTTTTCACCTTGGGACAGGAACGAGTGTGTTTTGGGGTGCCTTTGTTATCACTGTGCTATGAGAACAAATATTTTGGGGTTCAGTCAGACCCACTCTGGGACTCAAAAGATTTTTTTCTAGTTTAGCATCTGACTGTCACCCACCTTTACAATACTTTACCTATACATTTGTTACAGGCAACGGTCAGTATTTATGTACAGACCGTTACAATACTTTATATGTACCTTTGTTATCAGGTCATTACCTAGATGTTTGTCATTGCTGTGTCACATACTATACATGTACATGTCTTTGTCTTGACAAGTTGAGCTACAGTGTCATTGACACTTTCATTTTATTGAAAAACAGAACACCATAAGCATTCAGATGTGTAATACAATTGTGCCACTCACCGTACAGTCCTGACATTCAGCACTGATGGTAGAGCTCAATTTTAATTCTTCAAACTCAACATACTCAATTATCATGTTACTAATACGAAACTTGTTACCAGTATCTTGTTGGATAGACATTGTCATACCTCAAACCTGTATTGGATTATCTTATTGTTGGTACATAATTGATAATCCATTTTTGCAATATTTTAAATATCAATGTGACATTTATTTGCATTATTGCTGGACTAATGTTGACAAATAATTTTATTCTGTGTTCGTGGCACATGACCAATAAATCATGTTAATATCCAATCGGGTAGCCCCAATTGATATATGGAATTACGGTTCACATTCTATTTGGCATGTGACTGCACCATACACTTTGATTGGTCACATTCCAATTGTACAGCCAATTGCATCACTATAGAATAAATAATATATGTTATTTATCAATGAATTCTGAATTTGAAGCAGTTTTGGAAACTTCATGAACTTAACTCAACAGGCACAACTTACCATTTTTCGTTGCAACATAACTCAACTATGGTTGGCATTTTCTATGGATAATTCTGGTATTAAGTTGGTCACATGCAAACAATTCTTTGTTGACAGTTTACATTTGAATGAGGGGAATCCACTTGGATTCTCACAGTTTCATTTTACAGGAATATAACGAAAATTGGATTCCCATCCAAAAAAGAAGCCTGTTACATTACAGTCAAAACTAGAAGTCCTGTCATGAAATGCGCACAAATAGCACGTTGATATGCACGTTAATGTATGCGTTATGGCCCAATTAAAGCTATCATATTCTGTACATACGGCCTGTGCACAGGCAATGTTTCAGCCAATGGACCTCCGGATACCCGGAGGTCCATTGGCAGAAACATTGCATGTGTTTGCTATGAGTAACCAGGAGAACCTGCCGTGCTTTGGATGCCATTCGATATGGCAATTGCGCGCAATTCCAACGCGCAATTAAGCCTGGATAAGCGCACTATTCGTGACAGGACTTCTAGTTTTAACTGTAGTTGAATTTGGTTTGCATGTATCGTGTTAAAGCAATATTTGACTGCTCTCACCATCACATGCACACCCAAACAATTCTTTATTGACAGTTTACATTTTAATGACAGGAATCCACTTGAATTCCCACAGTTTCGTTTTACAGGAATATTACAAGAATCAGATTCCCTTCCAAAAAAGAAGCCTTTTACATTAGCTGACCTCAGTTTGCATGCATCATGTTCAACCAATATATTTGACGGCTGTCACCAATATGTTTAATGATAAGCAAAGTATTGCAGCGCACCGATGCATCTTTATAAACCCTACAGATTTTGCATGATTATATATCTTACATCCTAATGTTGTGCCAAATTACACATCACACTTATCTGTACTTTTGCTTACGCCTATAAAAAAATTTATTGTTTCTCGGGCAAATTTCCTCAATTTTATGATGAGGAAGGGAGGCTTTTTTTTTTTCCACAAACAGTTCTGAAAATAGTTGGAATCAAACGTTTAACTTCTTACACTATTATGTGGCAAACCAATGTTTTCAGCAGTGAAAATTTCCCGTAATCTAGTTGTATATTTTATCAACTATACCTTGTGTGACAGAGCTCTGTAAGCTCTGTCATGCAAGGTATAGTTGGTTAAATATTTGTCCTACAAGTGCAAAATAGTGTCATAGAAGAGATGTTCAGGTGAAAAAAAGGTGATAAGGCAGAAATTCTTTGACAAGGGAGGAAGCTGAGGAACAAGAATTTTTTTTAATGGCTTTATCTAGAAATAAATTTGTACTAATGCAGTTAGTTAGAAAACTAATCAATTTGTTTTTTAGTCCATCTTTTGCTTGTTAGAATAATCTGTAATATAGCTTTAGTCAAGCCTGAATAATTGTTTTGTTTTTTGTATTATAGAAACTTGCTACATAGAATTATAATTTTACTTTAAGGCTTCACAAAGTGAATCTTCTGTTTCTCAGGACACTTTTGTAAAATTGCACGTGGATGGGCAGGGTTTTATTTTATTTTTATTTTTGTAATTATTTCTTTCCCATCAAAAGTTCATGTTTTTGGTTTGTTTTAGGTTTTAGGCCTCATAATCTACAAAATAGCAGGGTAGTGGTGTATTCCGTCCCTTGAGTGCAAGAAGGCTTTGCAATGCTAAAGCATTGCAAATCCTTGTTGCACTCAAAGGACAAATTTATCAATTTTATTAACATGGGTAAAATATCGGACATAAACCATTTAATTATGTCTCCCCTTCCCAGAAGGGAGACATATTGTTTTAGTGCATATTCTTCTTCTTCTCATACAAATTTTGTCCGGGGCATAACTTTTTGTCTTTTGACCTAGACCTTAGATATTTGGCATGTGGATGTATCACCATACGCCGGTGTGGCACGTACCATAGTGACCTTCATGTGACCTTGACCTTTGATCTGAAGGTCAGATTTATGTGCTTTTTAAAGGAAACTTTGTCCGGGGCATAACTTTTTGTCTTTTGACCTAGACCTTAGATATTGGGCATGTGTATGTATCACCATGAGCCGGTGTGTCGCGTACCATAGTGACCTTCATGTGACCTTGACCTTTGACCTGAAGGTCAGATTTATGTGCTTTTTAAGGGAAACTTTGTCCAGGGCAATACTTTTTTGTTTTTTTTTTACCTAGACCTTAGATATTTGGCATGTGGATGTATCACCATGAGCCGAGGTGTCGCGTACCATAGTGACCTTCATGTGACCTTGACCTTTGACCTGAAGGTCAGATTTATGTGCTTTTTTAGGGGAAACTTTGTCCGGACCAGAACTTTTTTGTCTTTTGACCTAGACCTTAGATATCTGGCATGATTGTCAATATTATTCTTGTATATATAATTTGCAGTGCATTAAATAGAAAGGAAGGGGAGACATATGTTTTAGTGTGCAAAAACAGTTTCTAGTTTTTATTTTTTTAAGTTTGCGTTAGTTATAAAAAGAGAGCATGCGGTAGGCAAAAAGACCATGTAGGAGGGCCTGAGAAACAGACTTTTAACTTTTAGGCCTTGTCTTCATATAATTAGTGTATTTCTTTGCGAATGCTTGCTTATAAAAGCTGCTTGTGACATGTTGTTTTAGTTTTAATACTAATAAATGTTTGTTATTGCATGTCTTTGTTTTATTTTAGATTTTAGTATATTTTCCTCACCTCTCTCCATCCTTGTGTTCAATCTTTACCTAACACAGAAATCTTACAACAGTATATTATTAGCTCGGGCTTTGCATGATGTATGATTTTAATACTGGCAAGATTGAATAATTTTGTCTGGTAAACAATTAAACCTTGACTTGAATGCATTACAGTACACAGAGAGGGAACAGCCTTTAAAACAATCATGCCCTGAAATTACTTCCATGCAGTTTGAAACAGGACAAAGTGATTTTCAGCCCATGAACCGCTTTCATCAACATTGAGGTTCATTTCCAGAAGCCATGCTTTATGGCCCAGAAAATTGATATATTTTGCTTGTATCGAATCTTAAATCTAATCTGACAAAGGTTTCACATTAATCAAACCTTAAATCGAATCACATGCCATTTCCTCTGGTAGTATCTGTGTTACTGCTTTGGGGAAATTATCTTGTCTATATGCTGGGCAATATGTAGCATAATTATATGTATGAGGCAATTGCATATCATCACCAGATAGCTTCATATGGATGTGTGACAGTATGCAATATCCAAGTACACACATCTTATACTTAATATCACTTGGTATATAGGGGAGATAAATTACCATTAACGATGCATTTAAAATTTTGCAAGGATTTGTATTCTACCCAGATATTCCCACTGGATTTTGAATCCAATCACGGAGCTTTGCCAAGCTAAAAAATATTTTGCCTTTTGTTATAGATTTTATCACCAGAGTTCAAACTTCACTTTCTAGGTGTTTTAAAAGTAAATTTCCTCTCTATATACTGTATATTGCAAACATTTGTGCTTTTAATTTAACCCTGCAGCTATTGTGATGGCCAAGTTCACAAAAATTGACATTTATTAAATTTTTTTTTTTGCTTTTTACTTCCCAAACCTTTGCATATGACCCATTATTCTAGCAAGTTGATTGGGTGTGTTTTTGAAGCAACAAATAAAAGATTTTAGATATTTACCAAAAAACAGAAAAACTACCATATATCAGTTCACATTTTAGTTCAATGAAATATGGAACAACAAAAAATATTGAAATGTGTGACCTTTTGCATGTGTATTGAATTGGCCAATTTCTCTGAAAGTGTACACAAATATTATTCCTTGAATGAGTTCAACAAGGTACCATCTTCAGTACTAAAGCATTGAGGATGGCACCTTGTTGCACTCAAGGGATGATATTACTATTCAAGTTTTGTTATTCTTTAACCATAACTTTGGATTCCTCTCAGAATTCTGCCTAGTTAATATATTTCTTTGAGGAGCAATAGCTTTCATTTGGAAGAAATAAAAAAATTCAAAGTTAATTGGTAAAATTTATTATGTTGTCAACAGTGATTTGTGTTTGGTAAAGATTTCACATTGTTTTTCCTCTTCCTTCCCAGATCCATATTTATTTCCCAGATACCTCTGTCACTAATTCCCTTTTTGTGCTCACATTTACAAGAAAGCCGTTCAAAATATTCTTCCCAAATTTAATGTATAGTTTTTTGGTGATAATGTCATGAATGGGATTGCGAACCAGCTCTGTCCAAATATTTCTTCAAGAGTTATTGCACTTTTTGGATTTAGACTTTCTTGTCATCACATTACCATTCTTGTCATCACATTTCCAAGAAAACGGTTTCAGAAGATTTTTTTTCCAAATTTATTAACCCTTTACCCAACGAATCGCCCGCATCCGCCCGCGTAATATGCAAAATCAGTATTTGAAAAAATATTATTTTTCCAAAAATTTCAACAAAACCATATCATGTGACCCCTTGTTGGAACGAGCTCGTCGAGCTCATTCCAACGAGGGGTCACATGATATGGTTTTGTTGAATTTTTTGGAAAAATTTGAAAAAATGATATTTAAAAAAATAAATTTTGATATCGTCTGCGTTGGGTAAAGGGTTAATATTTAGCTTTTTATTGATAATATTATGAATGAGATTGCAATCCAGCCATGTTCAAGTATTTTTTCAAGAGTTATTGCCCTTGTTGGACTTAAATTTATTGTCACATTGCAATTTCTTGTCATCACTTTCAAAAAAAACTGTTCAGGATTTTTTTTCAGCGTTAACACATAACTTTTTGGTGTTAATATCATGACGGGGATTGCGAACCTGCTGTGTCCAAGTATTTCTTTGATTAAGAGTTATTTCCTTTGTTGGACTTAAATTTATTTTTGTAATACAGTAGAATCCTCTTAATTGAATATCCATTTTGCTAGTGAAAATTATTCAGTTAACAGGAGTATACAATTAACAGGGATTTGGTCAGTTTCCTGTGTTCTGGGGGTAAACTGAGCATTTATTCTATTATATCTTGTTTGACAGGGCTCATAGAGCTCTGTCAAACAAGATATAATAGAATAAATATCTGTATTGGATGTAGTGAGGCCAAAAAGGTTGATAAATAAGGGGAATTTGGTGCGTGTCACAGTAATTTTTGCGACATATTACAGAAATTTATATACAATTAACAGGAGTTAAATCGACAACCCATATGCAATTAACAGATCAAATTTGTACTGAAGGTATGGTAAATGCTTTTGTATTTGAAAATTATATTCAATTAACAGGGATATACAATTAAGAGATAACCAATTAAGTGGGCTATACTGTATTACCATTTTTGTAATTATATTTCAAAGAAATTCATTCAAGAGTTTTATTCCTAATTTAATATATGGTGAAAATAAGGGGATTATGATCCAGCTGTGTCCAAACATATCCTCGCGAGTTATTGCCCATGTTGGACTTAGGTGGTGGCGGATTGGTCTTCCCATGGTGTTGCACTTGTCTGAAAATACAGTGCTCACAGAGAACCTTGGTTCTCAACTGCATCAGGAAATATTAGATTACTAAGGTTCAAGTCCACTGGATAACCAATCATTTGACTAGTGTAATAATTTTATTTTTTTTCACTGTGTTTTCGAGTGGTGTGGATTAATAATCTACTGGTAGACATGCTTGCAACCTGGATTTATGGTGCAGATGGTGTGCTCATATGTAATACAATTTGGGTAAAAGCACAGAGGCCTGTAAATTGTAGGTTCACAAGTCAAGAGTATGTCACACTTGGTACTTCGAAGACCCCCCCCCCCCCTCTCCTCCCCCCTTCCCTCCCCCTTCCATGGAAACCCAGGGAAGTGAAGCAATGCCTGTTTGCTGTGGTAAACAAGCTCTGTTTTACTGGTAAAATACAACCCAGTCACCAATTCTAGGGGGGGGGGGGGTCCTCTAAAATTGTATAAAAGATTGACTAAGCTTGACTTTATCACCATGTTGCAGTCAGAAGTAGTCATTGTGCAGAAATATGTGACCTTGAACACCAATAAATAAATAAATTGCTGCTTCCATGCATAATCGTGAGAACTGTTGCACTATATATGCCAAACAAATCATTTGAAAAGACAGAGAGTGGGTTTACATCAATTCTAAACTGAAAATGTGTACTTTCGGTGTGTAAAAAATTACACTGTTCACATTCCGGCGATCTCAAGGGAATCTTTTTTTTTCTGGCAACTAATCTTTGTTAAGAAGATGATATAGACTGAAATATTTATCGTTTGAGAAATAAATCATGAAATTGTGTTCAACCACGTCAAATATATCTGAAACTCACTCTGAAATTTCCATTTTGCCATACCAGCAGCTCAAGAAAATAAACAGTTCTCAGACTTTTATAAATATCATATGAGATGAATATTGATTACAAATACATTATATCCTCAACTTAGTACATAGAAGAAACAGGCCTGAAAATAAGCCCTCTGACATTTGCAGAATGAGGTCCCCAGAGGGTGAATTTGATGAGGCAATCCCTTACAGTGTTCCAATTTATCCTCTGGGTACCTTTTTCTGTTTAGTTATGAGACTCTGATTCAGATTGAGGTTCATAGAGGGTAAATTTAGTGATGCTACCCTGCTGTGCAGGGTAGCATCACTAAATTCAACCTCTGGGGACCTCATTTTGCAGATGATAGTCTGCTTATTTTCTGACTTGAGAAGAAAGTAGTTAAAAAAATGCTTAATAACACTCATTAGAAATTTGTTTACCCTCCACACATTGATGTCAAAATACCAAAATTTAAAATAGAAAAATTTTCCCTTCATGCAACTGAGAATTTAATCAGTTCAATCTTGTTTGACAAATATAAAATTTGTGTATTATGGGAAAAGTTTGCAGCTTGAAATTTGTATGCTCCCTGAAAAAATTTGGGGGGAGCAAAAAGTCACTGCTTTGTCCATCTATTCATCCACCCATCTGCCCATTTATCTATCCGAGCATGCATGCATGCGTCCATCTGCACTGATATCTCAGTAGTGAGTGGGTGGATTTCAACGAAATTTGGTATGAGGTATCCTTGTGTCAAGCTACTCCTGCATATGTTATAAAAAAGTTGCCCGCAGATTTTTCTCCAGAGTTACAGACCATACTTTGTCAATTTGTAGTCCCCTACGGGAACCGTAAGGGGACTATAGGATTGCACTCCGTCCGTCCGTCCGTCCGTCCGTCTATCTGTTTTTTATGTTACCACCTCTCCCTCCAACATGCTTTAAGCTATACCTTTCATATTTGGTACATGGATAAATGGTTCTGAGGGGATGATGTACGCTCAAAATTTTTTTTTCAAAATCCAAGATGGCGGAATGGTGGTCATTTTTGTTGTGTTTTTTAAGCTTTTTACTCTATTTTCATGTTACCTCCCTCCCACCAACATGGTTTAAGCTACACCTTTCATATTTGGTACATGGATAAATGGTTCTGAGGAGATGATACACGCTCAAAATTTTTTTTTCAAAATCCAAGATGGCGGAATGGCGGCCATTTTTGTTGTGTTTTTTAAGCTTTTTTTTCTCTATTTTCATGTTACCACCCCTCCCACCAACATGGTTCAAGCTACACTTTGTATATTTGGCACATGGATAGAGGGTTGGGAGGGGATGATGCACGTTCAATATTTTTTCTTCAAAATCCAAGATGGCGGCATGGCGGCCATTTTTGTTGTGTTTTTATTTTACCACCCCTCACTCCAACATGGTTCAAGCTACACTTTTTATATCTGGCACATGGATAGAGGGTTGTAATGGGATGTTGCACGTTCAATATTTTTTTTCCAAAATTCAAGATGGCACCATGGCAACCATTTCTGTTGTGTTTTTTAAGCTTTTTTCTCTATTTTATGTTACCACTACTCCCTCCAACATGGTTCAAGCTGCACTTTTCATATATGGTACATGGAATAAGGATGTTGTGAGGGGATTATGCACGCTCAATATTTTTTTAAAAAATCCAAGATGCTTATATACTCTAGTGTCTTCTGTGACAAAAACACCTTATGTCACAAAAGCACTGTAGGGGACTAATACCACCTCGGTGGTCAAACACTTGTTCATGATTGCCATATGCAGCAATATCTTACCAGTGCTGGGATGGATTTCAGTGAAATTTGGTATGAGGGATCCTTGTGACAAGTTGCTCCAGCACCTGTTATAAAAAGTTGCCCGCATATTTTTCTCCAGAGTTATGGCCTTGCATTTCAAAGACATGTGCCAAATTATTTCCCACAGCAGGGGACCACAAGTCAACTGTAGGGGAGCATCCATCAGTTTTACTCATTTACTTGTTCTATTTCAACATCAGAGTGCAGGGGTGACTGACTTTCATGATTATCGGACAGTTTTCCCCAAATTTTACCTGCACCAGAACGTGTTAGTGTTGTCACTTGGTACTGATCTCACGGTATACTGCAAAATGGGTGAGCTTTCTAATAATTAATCCTTCAGCCTGAATTTGTGAGGTGATTTAGTAACAAGTTAACTCCTTGCATGCTGCTGGTGGATATTCTTTCCCAGGACAGGATTTCTTTTGTCACTGAAATAATTATAATTCCAGCTTGTTTAACCCTTTACCTAACATGAAAAGCAGACGACACTTGCTAACAAAATTCTTGAATAACTATCTTTTTTTCATTTTTTTGTCTCAAAAACATAGGTTATAACCCCTCGTTGGAATGAGCTCGACGAGTTAGAATGTTGAGGAGCTGACAATTGCTCATCAATGGTTGGTGGTTCTCTCTGGGTACTCCGGCTTCCTCCGCCTGTAAAACTGTCACGGTCATGATTAGCCATTCTGCATAAGTATGTGACCTTAACCCTTTACTCAACGCAGACGATTTCAAAATTTATTATTTTAAATATCATTTTTTAAATTTTTTCAAAAATTTTCAACAAAACCATATCATGTGACCCCTCTTTGGAACGAGCTCAACGAGCTCGTTCCAAAGAGGGGTCACATGATATGGTTTTGTTGAAATTTTTCGAAAAATAATATTTGTTCTGCTGCTGAATCTGCATATTACGCGGGCGGATGTGGGCGATTCGTTGGGTAAAGGGTTAAACACCAATAAATAAATATGTCAGTAAAAGGATGATGATACAGAAACATGCATTTATCCAGTAAACTATATTTGGGGTTGCAGCTTAACATGTCAAAAGCACCTATAATAAAGGTCTGAGTGGAGAAGGATATGAAGGGGGGAGTCCTACTGCTCTGGTGGGTGTCTGGAAGGTCTTTTCTTTCTATTTTAAAGAAAAATATCCCTAAATTATTTTCAAACTAGATAGAAAATGAGTTTACAGAGAATGCGGTATGTTCTCTGTAACTAGATCAGTTGCTGCTCCACACAGACAGGAATTTTAATTTTTTTTTTTTTTTGTGACTCTCTCTCTCCATACTTTCTCCAGATATGATGACCATGTTTAGAGTGCAAAACCTTCCGAAGTGGAAGTTCTTGTACAGCAGTATAATTCGTGGGCAGGTGTTTTCATTCTTGATCGACTAAAACATGATTGAGTGACATAAAATAGTTAAACAGATTGGCCTGAATTTTTTTCTTATCCTGTGGCTTTTAGAGGAGGCATTTGGAAAATGTATGCTTTATATATACAGCAGAATCCTGTTAATTGAATAGCAACTTTGCCAATGAAAATTATTCAATTAACAGCAGTATTCAATAAACAGATTGTGTCTTTTTCTTATATTGTAGAGATAGTCTGGGCATTTATTCTATTACCAGTATATCTTGTTTGACAGAGCTTCATGAGCTCTGTCAAACAAGATATAATAGAAAAAATGTCTGTATTAGATGTACTGAGGCCAAATAGGTCTATAAACAAAGGTAAACTGGGGAGAGTCAAGAGTAATTTTTCAACAGGTTACAAGAATTTTTATTCACTTAACGGGAGTTTACTCTATAACCTATATTCAATTAACAGGTCAAATTTGTACTAGAGGTATGGTAAATGGTTTTGTGTTGGGCAAATATATTCAATTACCATGGATATACAATTAAGAGATATCCAATGAAGTGGGTTCCACTGAACACCTGCGAGGGCTATTTTCAAGTGAATGTCAAAAAGAAACCTATTTTATAAATTAACATCCCTGTGAGGACACCAGGAAGCAAAGAAGTGATTGTTTACTGTGGTGAACAAGCTCTGTTTTTACTGGTAAGGTTCGCAAGGAGATTATCATTGTTGACACGTGTAGTTCATTGTTACCCAATTTAGAGAAATATCTTGGTGGTATGACTTATCTGAGATGGGTAACATTTGCTTTTTCCTGATAGGAACGCTCCTTTACTGTGGTAAACAAGCTGTGTTTTACTGGTAAAATAGGACAAGGTTAAAAGTGCTTGGAGTGGAAGTCCTCTAAAATGTGCAACATGGGTATAAATTATTGACTGAACTTCACTTTATACCCATGTTGCGGTCACAATTAGCCATTGTGCAGAAATATGTGACTATAAACACCAATAAATGAATAAATTATATCTTAACGTATAAATAGTGTAAATTTAAAATTTTATCTTCCTGGAAAGTGTTACTTGCTAGGCAAATACTCAAGTACTTAAATGGTAGAGTACTAAACTAATAGGGGAGCGCGGTGGCTCAGTGGTAGACTGTTTGACTTCTATGCTAGAGGTCCCGAGTTCGATCCCCGTCCGGGACAACCCACGTTGTGTCCTTGAGCAAGGCACTTCATCCCAGTTGCCCACATGGGGGCACGGTGATGCTGTGCACTAAGGCGTACTGCACGTCGATGGTGCATATATCTTCAGCCACTGTAACCCTGCTTGAGCGGAGCTTGAGCAGAGTTAAAATGTTGAGGAGCTGACAGCTGCTCGTCAATGCTCGGTGGTTCTCTCCGGGTACTCCGGCTTCCTCCACCCGTAAAACTGTCACGGTCATGATTAGCCATTCTGCATAAATATGTGACCTTAAACACCAATAAATAAATAATAAATAAATAAATTACTAATATAGCTTGTCAGAATTTGTTCTCATGGATTTGCCTTGTGATAATTTGTTGGAGAGTGCCCATAGGCACTCTCCAATAAATTGCTACAAGGCGAAGGCTTAGTACAGACAAAATAATATTTATTTATTCATTTATTTATTTATTGGTATTTAAGGTCATATACTTATGCACAATGGCTTATCATGACCGTGACCGTTTTACGGGTAGAGGAAGCTGGAGTACCCGGAGAGAACCACCGAGCAATGACGAGCAGCTGCCAGCTCCCCAGCATCATAACTGCGCACTGCAGCACAGGCAGGGTCAGATTGGTTGAAGACATGCGTACCATCGACATGCAGTATCGGTGTCATCGAGTCCCCATATGGACAATCGGGGTTAAGTGCCTTACCTAAGGACAGAACGTGGGAGTCCGAATTGATCACTCAGACGGTCACCCATCCAATGATTAACTGGGCTCGATGTTGCTTAACTTCGGTGATCTGACGAGAATCGGCTACCGCAATGCCAGAGTGACAAAATAATTCCACTCCAAATAGAGTATGAGCACATCCACAGAACCAACCTCTCAAGTTGTTAACCCTTTACCCAACACAGACGATATCAAAATTTATTATTTTAAATGTCATTTTTCCAAATTTTTCAAAAAATTTCAACAAAACCATATCATGTGACCCCTCGTTGGAACAAGCTCGACGAGCTCATTCCAACGAGGGGTCACATGATATGGTTTTGTTGAAATGTTTTGAAAATTAATATTTTTTCAACTGCTGAATTTGCATATTACGCGGGCAGATGCAGGCGATTCGTTGGGTGAAGGGTTAAATTCCATTTGAAATCCAATGCTGCAATGAGCTGATTGTTTCCCCACATAGTGTGTAGTTTGTGTGCAGACTGGTTTAGGGCCATAATGGCATCAAATTCCTTACAGAACTTTCCACCGAATATGAAGCCTTTTTGTTGCAGTACCAGTGCTTAAGAATGCAGACCAAATATGGACTTCTAACACTCCAGCAGTTTATATGAAGCATGTGTCAACTTTGTGTCAATGGACAGAATATTTGTCTCTTGGAACTTCAAGTTTGTACTGGTCAGGGAAGGAAGGGATGAGCTGATGTCTATCTACTAGTTGGCTGTACCAAGAATTGATTTAATGAGACTTTGATTTACTAAGATTGTCTCCTGGCACCAGCATTCAATTTTGACTATTTACTATCCTGTTCCACCATTCCATCTCCTAGATAGTAACCCATTTTATCCTGAATATATTTATTTCGTGGTTACTAGCAACAAGGTTGTCTTCTAGCAGTAACATACCTTTGTGATCATCTACATTCCTTTACCATTTTCTAAAATGGTTGCATATATTACCATGATTTCCATTATTTATTGAATTGTTAGTCAGTATATGATGAGATTGTCTTCTAACAGCAGTTGATCCCCTCCACAGTTGGAACCCTGGGAAGTGGGGCAGTGCTTGTTTAGTGTCATAAACAAGTTCTGCTTTACTGGAAAAATTGGGCCCAGAACGAAATCATTGGGTGGAAGTTCTCTAAAGTGGGCAGCATAGGTATAAACAATTGGCTAAACTTGAGTTTATATCTATATTGCAGTCCTGATATAGCCATAGATGCTGAAAATGGTCATAAAATACCATTAAAAAACCCAAAACACCAGCAGTTTACCTTTTGACGAGTCACTTTCCTGTTCCATTACCTACATGCAAGCCAGAAAATAAACAGACTGTTATCTGCAAAATGAGGTCCCCAGAGGGTAAATTTAGTGATGCTACCCTGCTGTGCAGGGTAGCATCACTAAATTTACCCTCTGTGAACCCCAGTTTGAATCAAGGTCTCAGGTTTGAACAGAAAGAGGTACCCACAGGGTAAATTGGCCTACTGTTTTTGGACAGCAGCAGAAAATTCACCCTCTTGGGACCTCATTCTACATATTACAGATTGCTTATTTTCAGACTTGCCAACATGGTATCTCATTTTACCCCAATTCATTTATTTCAGCCACTGCATTGCTTATATATTTCACTAATATTTGCAAACTTTTATTTAGATAGTGTATTCTTCTCATCTATGTTTACTTTGAAGGTGTTGTGTAAATGTGTCATTTTCATGGAAATTTCACTCATCTACAATAGCAGCATTAGTCACCTTATATATTGTAAGTAGAATCTAGTAAAGCTTCATACTAATTTATACTCACTTACTTCTCTAGATAACTCCTCCCTACTGCAGCCCTCTCTACTCTACAAGACCCCCAACTCATTGTCTCTTGCTTCAAAATTTACCATTTCAGAAATACAGTGGGTTCTACGCAATTGGTTATTGACTAATTAAATAATGCACCACACACCACACACCACACATATGAAAATTTGTTTTAATTTTTTTTTTTTTCAAAAAGTTCCACAAAAACCATATATGACAGCTCAAAGAAACAAGCTAAATGAGCTCATTCCAATGAGGGCTCATTGATATGTTTTTGTTGAAATTCCTTGAAATTTCTGTTTTTTCAACTGCATGCAGGCCTGAAAATAAGCAATCTGTCATTTGCAGAATGAGGTCCCCAGAGAGCGAATTTGCTGATGCTATCCCATACAGTTTGCCAATTTATCCTCTGGGTACCTCCTTCTGTTTTGTTTTGAGATCCTGATTCAGATTGAGATTCACAAGAGTGTAAATTTAGTGCTGCTACCCTGCTGTGCAGGGTAGCATCACTAAATTCACACTCTGGGGACCTCATTTTGCAGATAACAGTCTGCTTATTTTCTGGCTTGACTGCATGGTTTGACAATAATGCTGACAGATGAGGCTGATTCATTAGGGAAAGGGTTAATTGCATTTAATTTGAAATATCAAGCCATTTACTATTCCTTTTGTACAAATTTGCCATGTTATCTTCATATGCAATACAGAGTAAAAACCCTTGTGAAATAACAGTGAACTCTGTCAAACAAGATATACACAAGCTATAAATTGAAAATAGAATATGTTTTCGTTTTTGGAATACACTAAAAAAATGCCTCAATCTATTCCAATGAGGGGTCATAAACTGATTTTAAATGCTTTTGAGAATAGTACTGGCTGGTGATCTTAATTATAACCAGGAAGAAAGGAGTGACTAACCATGTGCATTTCACAGAGTTAGTTGGTAAGCTGACATACACTGGCTAACCATAGGCATTGCACAGGATTAGTTGATAGGCTGCTTTATCCCATAAATGGCTGTTTATTTGAACAATAAAGGCCTTGGATAATTATTTGCTTTATTCACCTAGTAGGGTGATCAATTGTCCCCGAAGGTTTAACACTGAAAGAATTTATTCCCCTAGTAGCAACTGACTTGTTGACCTCTGGCCTCTACCACATTTGTCTAGCATAATTAATAGTTCAATTGTTGATTTCTTTAAATCTTTTGGAAAGTATTACACAATGCCAGTAGAAAACACCACTCACTGCTCATATAATAAAGTATTTTTGCAAGTTTAGCTTAAGTTTGTAGGGGAATTATTTTTAGACAGAAATGTATTACTGCGCCTTGTTTATTTTTGCCAATTTTGCTGGTCGATCGAATTAGACCAATGTGCTCCTCACTTCTCGCTGTGTTTTGTAGCGAATTATAGCACAATTTTGCTATGACTGCCCTGAAGAAGATCTAAACAAAATAAACGTTTAGTGTTTTCAAGTAAAAAATTTATTCCACTCGTAGAATTAAGAATGAAACCGACTCGTTGGTCTCATTCTTAATCCTACTCGTAGAATTAATTTTTTACTTGAAAACACTATACGTTTATTCTATTTATATCACACACTATGAAAACATACACTGACTACAGTGGCAAATATGTGTACATTTTCACATAGTGTGTGATATGGCAGTTACCAATTTTTTATAACCAGAAAGTGTGACAAATCCAGGGTTAGTCACATTTTCTGGTTATTAAAAATTGTCACTATTAACTGAGTAACTAACTGATCATGTGCACTGTACAGCCTGAGTGTAAATCTCATCTATAGTAATTCTTTACCCAATATTATGGCCAAAACCAGCTAGTACTATTCTCAAAAAGCATTCAAACTCAGCTTATGTCTCCTCATTGGAATGGATTGTGGAAAGATTTTTTATCAGTGAATTCTAAAACCAAAAACATATTTTATTTTCAATTAATAGCATGTTTTATTCTATTATATCTTGTTTGACAGAGCTCATGGTACTCTTGTCAAACAAGATATAAAAGATTAAATACTTATACTGGATGTAGTGAGACCAGATAGGTCTATTAACCCTTTACCTAACGAATCGTCCGCATTTGCCCGTTTAATATGTAAATTGAGCAGTTGAAAAAATAAAATTTTTAAAAATATTTCAACAAAACCATATCATGTGACCCCTTATTGGAACGAGCTCAATGAGCTCGTTCCAATGAGGGGTCACATGATATGGTTTTGTTGAAATTTTTTGAAAAATTAAAAAAAATTATATTTAAAATAATAAATTTTGATATCGTCTGCATTGGGTAAAGCGTTAACATGGGAAATTCAATACGTTGTCAGTGTAATTCTTCTATAAATAAAGACTTTTTATTCAATTAACAGGAGTTTATTCAATAATCCATATGCAATTAACATGCCAAAATTGTACTGAAGGTATGGTAAGTGGTTTGGTGTTTGGAAAATATATAATTAATTATTCAATTAAGACATATACAATTAAGTGGGTTCCACTGTATTCACACGTTTTCACTCCACTGCGGGAACATCAAAAAATACAGCCTGAATTTTGGAATCTTCTCATTTTTTGTTGTTTTCATAATTTTTAACATATCCTAAGCTCAAAAAGCAGAGTATTCATAGATAAACATGACATAATCACAGTATGGTGCAGTTTTTTAATATTTCCAGCTGTCTATTATTATTCCATTTACAGAGATTCCCAGATGATAAAAGATTAAAGGGTCTTTCATCAGGGGAAGGGGTGCTTCCAGCAACACCCCAAAAATAGATAATGCCCCCCCCCCCCCCCGTGTCATATCACATTTTTTTATTTTTATTTTTTATTAGGGTTTAACGACACATTAACAGCCAGGGTCATATCATGTCGGTGACAGTTTTATGGGTGGAGGAAGCCGGAGTACCCGGAGAGAACCACCGAGTAACGACAAGCAGCTGCCAGCTCTCCAACATCGTAACTCTGAACTCTGGACTGCGGAACAGGCAGCGTTAGATTGGCTGAAGACATATGCACCGTCGACATGCAGTACTCCTTAGTACACAGCGTCATCGTGTCCCCATGTAGGCAATCAGGGTGAAGTGCCTTGCCCAAGGACACAACGCGGGAGTGCAAATCAGTCGCTGAACATATAATTTTTTCTGCACTAAAGGCTTGAATGCTGAAGGGTCTCAGGGTTTTTGGCGTCTGGCAGTATTCTAAGAAAATATCTCCTGGAAAGAAAAAAATATACACTTTCGTGGCATTTAAAACAAGAACTGCAGTAATAATGGAAGGAATTCACTGACCCTTTACCCAACGAATCGGCCACATCCGCCCGCGTAATATGCAAATTCAGCAGCTGAAAAAATATTTTTTATCAAAAAATTTCAACAAAACCATATCATGTGACCCCTCTTTGGAACGAGCTCGATGAGCTCGTTCCAGTGAGGGGTCACATGATATGGTTTTGTTGAAATTTTTTGAAAATTTTTTTAAAAATGATATTTAAAATAATAAATTTTGATATCGTCTGCGTTGGGTAAAGGGTTAAAAAGACATTGAAAATCTGGCCTGAAAGTTAGGGACTCATCTACAACATTCATGAATCGATGATTTGATATATCTTGCAATAACAGGGCTAAAGTTATCAAAATTAATATCGGTCAAAAGTGTTTCGAAATGTGTTAATTATTTCTTGTAGTTTTTTTTTTAAATTATTTTCTGCACCATGTTTGTGGTAGACTAGATGTTGTTGGACTTTATCTTTTCATTTCTTTTTACTGCATTTTACAGTTGTTAACCCTTTACGAAATGAATCAACCACATCCATCCACGTAATATGCAAGTTAAGCAGGTGAAAAAATAATATTTTTCAAAAAGTTTAAACATAACCATATCATGTGACCCCTCATTGGAGCTTGCGGAGCATGTTCTAATGACAGGGTCACATTATATGGTTTTTGTGAAATCTTTTGAAAAATTTGAAAAAACAATATTTAAAATAATAAATTTTGATACAGTCTGCATTGGGTGAAGAGTTAGCATAGATGGCTTCAGTAAGATGCTTAAATATCAATTAACCACTGTCTAAAATTAAATATAATTGAAAAGTTTAAACTGTGTATTGAGACCAGTTTTATCGCCAAAACACTTTGGTCAAGAACATTTTTTTTGCAACAAGATAAGATTTTGGAAGTCCTCAGAGATGGGCAACATTGGTATAAACAATTGACTAAACTTGATTTTATCTCCATGTTGTGGGCACGAGTAGCCATTGTGGAGAAATATGTGTCCTTAACTCACTGCATGCTGCTGGTGGATATTCCTGCCCAGGTAGTCCTTATTTATTTCTTTATTGCAGTTTAACAACACATGTTGTGTCAGACAGTTTTACAGGTAGAGGAAGCAGGAGTACCCGGAGAGAACCACTAAGGAGTGGCAAGTAATGTCAGACTCCTCTTTGTTCCAACTCCACACAAGCAGGGTTAGCATTGGTTGAAGGCAGTGCACCATTGTGCCACTATGCCCTAAAGTGGGTAATCAGGATTAACTGCCTTGCATAAGGACACAATGCCGTTGCCCCTGGGGTGGATCGAACCATGAACCTTTCAGTTTGAAGTTCAAGACCGGAGCCACCATGCTCCCTTTAACCCTCTACCCAGCGCAGACAATATCAAAATTTATTATTTTAAATATCATTTTTTTAAATTTTTCAAAAAAATTCAACAAAACCATATCATGTGACCCCTCATTGGAATGAGCTCAATGAGCTCATTCCAATGAGGTGTCACATGATATGGTTTTGTTGAAATATTTTGAAAAATTTAATTTTTTCAACTGCTCAATTTGCATATTACGCAGACGGATGCGGGCGATTCGTTAGGTAAAGGGTTAAGGTAGTATGAACAAGAGGCAATTAGAAGACTGATCAGACACTGTGAAGAGAACAGTACAATGATCAAGGGATGTCTTGAAGATGACAGGTTGTGGAGGATGTAAACCTCATTTGTTCCGACTGTGAAAGCTCAAGTCTTGACTGACAAATACTCTAACTTAAGACTTTTGGGGAATTTATTCGTGAATAAATAAGATACATAAGTGTTGTTAAACTGCAATAAATAAATAAATAAATAAGTACTGCCTGGTGCTACCTGAAAATCTCCTTTCACATTTTTTTGGAAAATCAAGGCCTCATGGACCTTACTCTTTACCTAACAAAGATGATGCCCATGTTGCCCATCTTAGACGTCTTACAAGATCTTATCTTATTGCAAAAGGAATTTCCTTACCAACGTATTTTGGTAATAAAATTGGTTTCAGTGCACAGTTTTAACTATTCAATTATATTTAATTTTAGACAGTGGTTAATTGGCATTTAAGCATATTATTGTAGGCATCTACGTTAACCCTTTACCCAATGCAGACAATAACAAAATTTATTAATTTAAATATTATTTTTTTCCCATTTTTCAGAAAATTTCAACAAAACCGTATCATGTGACCCCTCAATGGCACAAGCTCATGGAGCTTGTTCCAATGAAAGGTCACATGAAATGGTTTTGTTGTAATGTTTTGAAAAATAAATTTTTTTTCAGCTACTCAATTTGTAAATTACACCTGCAGATGGTGCCAATTTGTCCGTAAAGTGTTAAGCAAACAAACCACAGTCTAATTTGATAAAATTAATTACACTGATTTTCTATTTATTTCAGGATGATGACTCTGTAGATAAAGATGTTGAAGATTTATTTAAAGTAGCTAAAGGAATGGGTAAGTATGATAGATTCGAACAAATCAATTATGTTAATTAAATATTTATTTTGGCAGTGAAAATATTTATATAATTGGAATATTCTGCAACTGATAATTTATTTAATTTTTAAGGCAAAATAAAAATATTTAAATAATTGGGGTATTCTGAAACAGATAATTTATTTCATTGAGGCAAAAGAAAAATATTTAAATAATTGGGATATTCTGAAACTGATAATTTATTTAATTAAGGCAAAAGAAAAATATTTAAATAATTGGGATATTCTGAAACTGATAATTTATTTAATTAAGGCAAAAGAAAAATATTTAAATAATTGGGATATTCTGAAACTGATAATTTATTTAATTAAGGCAAAGAAAAATATTTAAATAATTGGGATATTCTGCAATTGATAATTGGGTTAATTAAAGGCCAAAAAAGGAAAAAAATAGGGTTTTGGATTCTTGAGCAATCCTTCACTGAAACTGAACCCTCTCATTGAATGTTTGTATTTCCTTGCAGTGTCTTTCCAAATTAGTATGAAATTGTGAGACTTTAATCCCTAAGAGCCTATTTCCAACTTCGGTCTATTTTTACTGAATTGGAACAGGTGCTCCAACTTGCTGTGTGTGGGTATAAACTTGCAAGGTACACTTTAAGTACATTGGCAGTTGTTTCTAGGCAAGTGTTAGCAACCAATATAGGCAGCCAAGGCACAGTCACAACTGCAAGGTCACAGAGCATTATTTATTTATTTATTGGCGTTTAAGGTCACATACTTATGCACAATGGCTAATCAGGACCATGGCAGTTTTACGGATGGAGGAAGCCGGAGTACCCAGAGAGAACAACGAGCAACGACGAGCAGCTGCCAGCTCTCCAGCATTGTAACTCTGTACTGCAGCACAGGCAGGGTTAGATTGGTTGAAGACATGCGCACCATCGATGCGCAGTATGCCTTAGTACACGGCGTCATCGTGCCCCCATGTGGACAATCAGGGTTAAGTGCCATGCCCAAGGACACAACGCGGGAGTCCGAATCGAACGATCAGACGGTCACCCATCCGAGGACTAACCGGGCTTGATGTTTCTTAACTTCGATGATCTGATGAGAACCTTACAGAGAATTAAATGTCACAGTGTAGCAAACATTTTTGAAAAATCTCCAGACCTTTAAGGGTTACAATTTTACCTTTTTTAACCCTTTACCTGACATGAAAAACAGATGACACTTGCCAAAAAAATTCTCGAACAACTCATTTTTTTGTCTCCAAAATATAGGTTATGACCCCTCATTGGAACAAGCTCAACAAGCTCGTTCCAATGAGGGGACATAACCTATATTTTTTAAACAAAAAATGAAAAAATAATGAAAATTAATTGGCGATATTTTAGAATCGCGCGGACTGGTTTTGACTGTTACATTGGGTAAAGGGTTAATTGATGTATATTTATTTGTCCATGCATCATATAAATTATATATAAATTGAGAGTGTGCGTTTCTGTGACTCAGTGATTCCATCTGTGTCCAGCTAGAAACTGATATGCAATGCTACTAGAAATTTTCCACCACATGGGCGTGCCTATTCATCCTTGGACGAGTTGGACCACTTGTTTAATTATATTTGTTTTCTAAACGTTCAGTTTGCTCTGTTCTGCAGAAAATAACTGAAATATTATGTAGATGGTATTATTTTTTAAAAAAAGGTGCACAGATATAATAAAAGAGAAAAATTATAAAAATAAAAGCCTCCCTCCCTCAGATGTATTGTTTTGTTTGGCCTAACCTTCATTCAGAACTGCAAAATATCAGATTTAATTTTTCTGTCTTGTTTAACTGCTTTCAGTGTGCTCTTTCAGGCAATGTTTTATGAATTTGAAAAACAAAATTTCATGGACAAACATGCGTTGAAACATAAAAATTAACCCTTTTAACACTAGCGTCCTGGAAGGTATGATTTCAGTCAATACTGACAAGGGGTGAAATGGGCAAAACCATCCTGGTTTGTTGGGAGATTTAGTAATAATTTAATCCAACTGCTCTGTCAAGCTGTTGGATTAAATTATCACTGAGCCTCACTTCAGATTTTTTTTTGCTCTTTATATCGACTGCTCATCCACTACCAATTTTTTCTTTCTTTATGCAAAAAATTTATGCATACTTGTTTGAAAGGGTTAATGAAAGTTATGCTTTTCTAACCAATTACCTAATGAATCATCTGCATCCAACCACATGATTCAGGCCTGGCATTTTCAGGAGAGCGATTTATTTGCTCGCCTACTGCTCGCATTAAAAAAATTGAGGAGGGCGAAAAATAGCCCCCTAGCCTGAGAAAATAATGATTACCACAACAGCCTATTCCTAAAACCCACAGGTTTTCAGACCTTTGCTATGTTAGTGGACTCTGCAAGATGGCCACACTGCTCCGCCCACACCTCCGGGCCTCCAAGGCCCGGAGGTGTGGGAGGGGCAGTGTAGCCGTCTCACAGAGACTACATTATTATCAGCACCAAATAAAATGTACAAAGCCCACAAGGCCAGAATTCATTAATAGTACAACTTCATTTTGTCACTTTTAGCTTTTGTAAGCTTGAGGAGAGCTAATCGCTTCCCTAGGCTATGTGAGGAGAGCGTTTTTTAGCCTTCCTGCATTTTTAAGAATGCCAGGCCTGATGATTGTAAATTACGAGGTTGGATGTGACCAATTTGTTTTTTGGTTTGAGACGGTTTTGTTGAAATTTTCTCCAAAATAACTTTTTTGCTTCTGCTCAATTAATTATTTTTTAAAAATTTTCATCAAAACCATATCATATGATCCCCTCATATGAACGAGCTTGTTTCATTGAGGGGTCACATGATGCAATTTTTTTTAATTTTTTTTTTTTTAATTATTAAAATAATTTTAATATCATGTGCACGGGATGAAGGTTAGCCCATGTGGAAAGTCATTCAACCCAAAGCAAAATGTTCAATGGTTAACATGGAAAAGTATATATTTGTAATGCAAACATCATGGAAATTGTTTTGTGGAGCTTGAAATTTACACTGTGAAAACTATCCTGTATGTATGTCTTTGTTTAATATTATATTTATCTAACAATCATATTGATTTTGGCCTGAAAAACATGAAAAACAGTATGTATCACATAATGTATTCCGATTCCATATCATATAGACAACTCATTCAGATTCCGTATCACAAAGATTCTGCTTCCGGTAAACACCGCGCTATGATAAATAATAACATTATGTGCATTGTTATTATGCATTAAAATATGAAATTCAAAATTTTTACCAATTCCAACCCAATTTAAACTGAAAAACGGAAAAACAGGCTTTATGTAACAGGATTGTTAGATAAATGTATTATCATGACCAAATGCATGTCCTGTAATTTGTATCAGATTCTCGGTCATGTTTACAATCAGATCACAACTCGCCCTGATGGGCTCATTGCAATCTGATTGTAAAGATGACCTCGAATCTGATACAAATTACAGGACATGCACCTCGTCATGATAATGTATATGTATTCTACAGTGTGTTGATAATTATTCTGTATTTTTTCAGCCAAACCAGAAAAGATTTTAATTAGTACTCTAATTAAGAAAAATCACAAAGAAAGAATGAAAATAAAAGAAAGATATAAAGAAAAGTATGGCAAAGTAAGTTTTTTTTAATGTTATGGTTAGGCATTTTTTAATAAATCCTTTGATTTATGTCAGTCCCTTGGTTCTGATAGACATATATGACAGATGCGGTATGTGTTAATTATTAACTGTTAATTATCTCCAGACATGTATCTATGCTTGATATCTAATTTCTAACTAATCTGAGTTACAAATGCACCAATATTTTTAATTCAGGTACATGTACTTTCAAAAACTGAAAGATGAAAGTTGTATAAAATTCTATCCCATTAGTCCAAACTTGGACACTAAGGCCATAAAATACATTTTGTTCTGTAAAATTGTTTTTTTGGTGTGGTATGTCTTTGGAAGTTGATTTTACAGCCTGAACCCAATGGAGAATTTCCTATTTGTTTAAATGAATTGTGCCGATGCATGACAGAGCTGATTGTGATAAACTTTAGTTAGATGTAAATCTGAGTACATCAGATTAATATTTGCTCAAATCCGGACCACCAGGGCATTTGAGACCTCCACAGGAGTGGGAAGGAGGGTACATTGGGCAAAATTATGGGGTTTTTTGCTTGAGAAGAAGATTTTGAGTGATTTTATACAAAAAATTAACTTCCATGGGGGTGTTCTGAGGGAGGGATCCACAGGGTGATTTTTTTTCTCTTCGCCCCAAAAATGTATTTTTAAGGGGTTTGAATGATTTTATGGAAAAAGAAAAAAATTCACCCAACAGACCCTTCTACCACCACCCACTTGCTAAATTAGATAAACTATATTAACATATAGCTGCTGAAAATAGCCTTAAACATTTCTTGAAACAATTTTATCAGGTGAGCGATTAAGGCCCCTTAGTGCCTTGTTGGTTAAATTTTTTGTTTAGTCCTAGAAGTGGAAAATAGTATTATTGAAGAGATTTCCAGATAAAGAAACACTCATGAGATAGATTTTCAGTGACTGGGAGGTGCCTGAGAAACAAGAATTTATTTTTTAGTACAGTGGAACCATGTTAATTGAATAGCTACTTTGCCATTGAAAATTATTCAATTAACAAGAGTATTCAATTAACAGGGATTGTGTCTCACGGAGCTCTGTCGAACATGATATAATAGATTAAATGCCTGTATTTGATGCACTGAGGCCAAATAGGTCTATAAACAGTTTATAAAGAAAAACTGGGGAAAGTCAGGGTAATTTCTCAGCAGCTTACAGTATTTTTATTCAATTAACAGGAGTTTACTCAATAACCTATATTCAATTAATAGGTCAAATTTGTACTGGAGGTATGGTAAATGGTTTTGTGTTGAGAAATTATATTCAGTTAACAGGGTTATTCAGTCAAGAGATATCCAATTCAGTGGGCTCCACTGTACTTTCAAAAGCCGAAAGATGAAAGTTGTATAAAATTCTATCCCATTAGTCCAAACTTGGACTCTAAGGCCATAAAATACATTTTGTTCTGGAAAATCGTTTTTTTGGTGTGGTATGTCTTTGGAAGTTGATTTTACAGCCTGAACCCAATGGAGAATTTCCTATTTGTTTAAATGAATTGTGCCGATGCATGACAGAGCTGATTGTGATAAACTTTAGTTAGATGTAAATCTGAGTACATCAGATTAATATTTGCTCAAATCCGGACCACCACGGCATTTGAGACCCCCACAAGAGCGGGAAGGAGGGTATATTGGGCAAAATTATGGGGTTTTTTTGCTTGAGAAGAAGATATTTGGACGATTTTGAGTGATTTTATACAAAAAAATGAACTTTGTTGGGGTGAGGGATCAGTGGGAGGGATCCACTGGGTGATTTCTTTTCTCTGTGCTTCAAATTTTATGCAAAAAAAAAAAAAAAATTCCCACTCCCCCTGCTAAATTAGATAAACTATATTAAGGCCCAACAAATTAGATCTTCTGTTTCTCAGGCCATTGTTTGTAAAATTGCATGTGGGCGGGCTGTTTTTTATTTTTTATTTAGTTTTTTGTAATTATTTCTTTGCCATCAAAAGTTCATGTTATTGGTTTGTTTTTTGTTTTAGGCCTCATAATCTGCAGAATAGCATGGGTGGTGTAGTATTTCATCCCTTGAGCACAAGAAGGCTTGTTGCACCCAATGGGCAAATTTATCAGTTTTATTAACTTGGGTAAAATATCAAACATAAACTATTTAATTTTTATTTTTTTAAGTTTATATTGGTTATAAAAGCCAAAAGGACCATGCAGGAGGTCCTGAGAAACAGATTTTTAATTTTTTCAGGCCTAACATATAGTTGCTAAAATGACCTTAAACCCCTCTTTAAACAATTTTATCAGGTGAGCGATTTTAGTCACCTTAATTGTTTCTGTTTTATTATGCCCCCAGACTTGAGTCGGGTGGCATGTAGTGATTGAAGTGTGCATGTGTCTGCGTGTGTGTCCGAGCCAATAACTCAAAAACTGTTAGGGCCACAGTCATCAAACTTCACACAATTATAAAGGACCATGGGAGGATGTGTCACACACTATAGCCGGGTTCATACCTTCAAGGTCAAGGTCACATTTCAAGGTCACACTAAAAATCGGTCAATATTTGTGTCTCAGCCATAACTCAGAAACGAATCATAGTACAATTGTTAAACTTTTTGCAAATGTTAAGGACAGTCAGAAGGTGTGTTGCGTATAATAGTTTCTGCCGCATCTGCAAGGTGAAGGTCACAAGGGGGGGGGAGCATGTGTTACCTTAGTAACATTCTTCTTGTTTATTTTCATATTACTCTTTTTGTTTTAGGACTTAGATAGTGATTTAAAGAAAGAATTAGGCAGTAAGTGGCATACTTTGATAGATGCTTTATTGACAGACAAAGAAGATGATGGCAAAGATAATGGTGAATCTGGTGTTAATTTGGAAATTCATAAAACATTGGCAGTAAGTGGACTGATAAATGCTTATAAGAAAAACTCTTGAGAATGAAATACAATACCCCACATTAATGAAGCTATACACTGAAACTAGTAGTGTTAGAAAACTTAGCATTTTGTTGCCAGAAGGGCCTTGATAAATTCCCTTTTCCCTGACAAAGCAGTTTACTGAGGACTATGTTAGTAGAAAAGTGTTGTTTTGGTGTCTACAAAGCCGCTGTGAAAATTCTTGAATCAATTTATGAAACTGATCAATGCAAACTCCAGGCTGCAACATTTTTATATTGTTTCATTCCAATCTTGTAACAAAATACAGTAGAACTTGTCTTGAGAGAAGACCCTTTTTGCAGGCAAAACAGGCGGTCTCTCATGACAGGTACATTACAGAGTAAAACAACCAATTAGCATAGTTCATCTGTCTGAACATAGTGGTAACTCCACTGGGCAACCACAACACTCAGACAGCTAAACTTACAATTGGTATTCATATTTAAATTTCTTAAAAATAATGCTGTATCAATTCCTTTTAACCCTTTACCTAACACGAAAAACAGATGACACTTGCAAATAAAATTCTTGAATAATAACCAATAACTAATAACTAATTTTTTTCATTTTTTGTCTCAAAAACATAGGCTATGACACCTCATAGGGCTCATAACCTATGTTTTTGAGACAAAAAATGAAAATGTAATGAAAATTAATTGGTGATTTTTTTTAATAGCACTGGCCAGTTTTTGCCATTACGTTGGGTAAAGGGTTAATCCCACTTTCTGTTATTTATTGTGCTTTATTGGTAGCAGTGGTAATAATAGTAACAACATGATTTTGTTGGGTATTGTGTTTTTTTAACAGCCCACCAACTCTCCACCTTATTAATGACTCTCGATGGCTTATAAGCCATCAGGCTGTTAATCATTTCTGTTGGACCGTTAACTATTAGAGTACTAAATTATTTTTCAAAGGTGATATGTAAGGCCTAAAAAAGTTAAAAATATGTTTCTTAGGCCCTCCCACATGGTCCTTTTGGCTACCGCATGCTCTCTTTTTCAAAACAATGCAAACTTCAAAAAATAAAAATTAAATGGTTTATATCTGATATTTTACCCAAGTTGATAAAAATGGTAAATTTGTTGCTGGAGTGCAACAAGGCTTTGCAATGCTTTTGCATTACAAAGCCTTCTTGCACTCAAGTGATGAAATACACCACCACCCATGCTGTTCTAGGCTGTAGATTATGAGGCCTACGGCATAAACAACCAAGAACATGAACAAGAACAAGAACAAGAAATAATTACAAAAAAATAAAATAAAAAAACGCCCGCCTGCATGCAATTTTACAAAAAAAGGCCTGAGAAACAGAAAATCTACTTTATGAGGCCTAATATCAGTATTTTTTTTAAATATTCAATTACTACCAGCAAAGAGAGCCTTAGTTTAATTAGATTTGTTAATTTATAAATAATTGATTTATGATTTATTGTAGAGTGTACTCTCCAATAATTTGTATCCAAACAATTCAAAGAAACATTTTTTTCTGCAGAGCAAACATCATACTTATGCATACTGTGTAAAGCCACTAAAGTGCCTTTCAGAACTTTTCAATAGAGCCATCATAGTTGCTTTTTGCCAGTTAATAAACCACAATGCTCTGAAAATCATGTTATTGTATTTTAAGAAAACATTTTTAAACAAAAATGTATGTTTTAATGTGTATTTCAGAAAAAGAATATCACAAGAACAGTAGAAATATTATGTAATAACAGTGATGGTGAAATAGCAAACATGAAAGAAGCATACAGAAAAGGTAAATCAGAATTCTACTGAGTCAGTTCATCCTATCAGAAAACTGATTCAGAAATCAGGCAGGATTGCTTAGGCCTCACAAAGTAGATCTTCTGTTTCTCAGGCCACTTTTTGTAAAATTGTATGCAGGCGGGCTTTTTTTTATTATTTTTTTGTCATTATTTCTCTGCCATTAAAAAGTTCATGTTCTTGGTTTGTGTTATGTTTTAGACCCCATAATCTACAGAATAGCACAGGTGGTGGTGGTCCCCTGAGTATAAGAAGGCTTTGCAATGCTTTAACCCTTTACCTAGCGAATCGCCCGCATCCGCCTGCGTAATATGCAAATTGAGCAGTTGAAAAAATTAAATTTTTCAAAATATTTAAACAAAACCATATCATGTGACCCCTCTTTGGAACGAGCTCATTGAGCTCGTTCCAATGAGGGTCACATGATATGGTTTTGTTGAAATTTTTTGAAAAATTTTAAAAAATTATATTTAAAATAATAAATTTTGATATCGTCTGCCTTGGGTAAAGGGTTAACACTCAAGGGACAATTTTATTAACTTGGGTAAAATATCAGACATAAATCATTTGATTTTAATTTTTTTAAGTTTGCATTGGTAATAAAAAGAGAGCATGTGGCAGCCAAAAGGACCATGCAGAATAGCCTGAGAAACATGTTTTTAACTTTTTTGGCCTTATATCCTTGTAATATATTCAGTGGAGCCTTTTAATTGAATAGTCACATTGCCAGTGAAAATTATTTAATTAACAGGAGAATTTAATTTACAGGGATTTGGTCACTTTCTGTATTATAGAGATAAACTGAGCATTTATTTTGTTATATCTAGTTTAACAGAGCTCATGGTACTTTGTCAAACAAGATATAATACAGTGGAGCCCATTTAATTAGATATCTCTTAATTGAATAACCCTGTTTATTGAATATAACTTCCAAGCACAAAACCATTTACTACACCTTCAATACAACTGACCTGTTAATTGAATAAAAGAAATCTAATAATATGTCAAGAAATTATCCTGACAAATTCCCCCGTTTACAGACCTATTTGGCATCAGCAAATGAAAAACAGGTATTTAATCTATTATTTCTTGTTTGACAGAGCTCCACAAAAAAGATACAATAGAATAGGCCACACAAAGTAGATCTTCTGTTTCTCAGGCCATTATTTGTGAAATTGCATGCGGGCAAGCAGTTTTTTATTTTATTTTTTATTTCAGTAATTATTTCTTGGCCATCAAAATTTCATGTTCTTGGTTCAAGTTTTAGGCCTCATAATCTACAGAATAGCATGGGTCGTGGTTTATTTCATCCCTTGAGTGCAATAAGGCTTTGCAATGCTAAAGCATTGCAAAGCCTTCTTGCACTCAAGGGACAAATTCATCAATTTTTTTAACTTGGGTAAAATATCAGACATAAACCATTTAATTTCAATTTTTTTAAGTTTAAATTGGTTATAAAAAGAGAGCATGTGGGAGGGCCTGAAAAACAGATTTTTTTTTTCTTTTTTAGGCCATAAATGCTCATTTTATCTCTATAATAACTCTTATTGGTGTTTAAGGTCACTTATATTCTGCTCAATGGATAATCGTGACCACAACATGAAGATAAAGTCATGTTTAGTCAATCGTTTGTACCCATGTTGCCCATTTTAGAGGACTTCCACCCAAGCATTGGTGACTAGGTCCTATTTGTACCAGTAAAACAGAGCTTGATTGCTGCAGTAAACTTTGTTTGACTTTGATAATATAATCACTTCATTGCACACTGATGTCATAAAACTAAAATTTTAAATAGCAAACTCTGTCCATATTACAAGTAGAAATTAATCTAGTTTGACAGACCTCAGTTACCTCTCTCAATTATTATTATTTAGTTATTGGGGTTTAAGGTCACATATTTCTGCACAATGGCTAATCATGACTGACAGTTTTACAGTGGAGGAAGCCGGAGTACCCAGAAAGAACCACAGAGCAATGGCAAGCAACTTTCAGCTCCCCAACATACTAACTCCACACAAGCAGGGTTAGCATTGGTTGAAGAAAAGTGCACTATTGACGTGCAGTACGCCTTAGTACATGACGTCATCGTGCCCCCACATGGGCAATGGGGGTGAAGTGTCTTGCCCAAGGACACAACGCGGTTGCCGCAGGTGGGATTCAAACCGAGGACCTCTCGGCTTGCAGTCTGCACCCCTACCTACTGAGCCACTGCCCCCCCCCCCCCCAGCTCTCCCAAATGCAATTGAATTGATTCACTGGTAGAATGCTATGCTAAATTCAAAGGTGAGCATTTTTTTCAAAGATAAAAAGCTGCCAGAAATTGGAGCCTTAGCATGATTTTGTTCATCAATAATTGTTTTGCTACTATTTATTGGAGAGTGCCCATTGGCACTCTCCAATAAATTGTAACAAAAAATTTTTATTGAACTGTTTTTTTATCCACTGCTGCACAAACGGTGAGCTAAAGCACACAGTGTAAAGCCGCTAAAGTGGCTTTTAGCAGTTTTCACTGGATCCCTGATAGTGGCTTCTAGCACTTTTCCAGTTAAGTTCGAAGATGCATCATGGGAACTATTTGCAGTTTGATATTTTGACATTTCTACATCAGTTTTCCCTGTAGTTTTCATGGTCTTATTTTTCTTACTCTTTTTTAAAACATCTTTACAGAGTACGCCAAGAGCCTAGAGAGTGACATTACTGACAAAACAGATGATCCTGTTCAGCTGTTCTTATTAACACTTCTCAAGGTGAGTTGTCACTGGTAATAATTTATATCTCTTACCCATGCAATAAAAAATGTTAAGTTCGTGCCTCAGATTACATTACATAGGAAAGTGTTTTATTATTTATCAGGTAAATTTTTCACTTGACATCCATTCACAATTTTCATTTTTTTTATTTTTCTTAGGGAATGCAGTGGTTATTTGTTTACAGTGTAGGGCTTCAATGATCAATTTTCAAACATGTTAATTTTTTCGAAAAAATCCGTTGTTGGATTTGTTTCTGACTGAGTATTATCATTTTGACATTGCATAGTTCATAAATAGAGCCAGTAAGATTCTTCAGTTGGCAAAATAAGAGGGAATTATCTTGTAAAAAGCATCGCAGCAGTTCTATTGGCATGGAACAACAAGTGTCTGAGCATGCTTCCTCTCCAGTTCTCTCTCTCTCTCTCTCTTTCTCTCTCTCTCTCTCTCTCTCTCTCTCTCTCTCAAAGAAGGTATAATAATCTTTTTCATATATATGTGAGGTATCTCTCTCTCTCTCTCTCTCTCTCTCAAAGAAGGTATAATAATCTTTTTCATATATATGTGAGGTATTATTGTTCTGTAACAATTCTACACTTATAAATGAATAAATAAATAAATTTTACAGTTACAAAAAAATAAATATGTAAATATGGAATCTTTTTATTTAGAAATTATGTATTTTTTAATTAATATTGTTTTATTTTAAGGCTAAACGAGACAATACTAAAGTTGACAACAAAGCTGCTGAAAAGGATGCCAAAGCTTTATTTGAGGTTAGTACTCGTAACTGATACAGGGACAGATTAGAAATAAAAAATTGGCCCTGGAATTCTTTTCTTAGTGGCATAGCTACTGTTTTGATGCACAATACACAGTTTAAGTCAAGAGAGATGATTGAGGGGATTGGTCCCTAATCACATTTGTGGATGGATACAGTAGAGTCCTCTTAACCCTTAGTCCTCATGTGGCCACAAACTGACACTTTTATATGGCTCCAAAAAGTTGTCCCAAATGTATTCTTCTTAAGAACTTTATCAGTAGGATGCATTTATCTTGAAATGTTTTTACATCATTATTCGCTGCCTGTGTAGACGGCCAAAATATAATGCAGAAACACTGTTAAGTCATCTGCAGCTATGTATATACGCTACTTAACTTAAAATTAGTCTTGAAGGCTTTAGGGTTAATTGAATATTTTTTTTACTTAGTAATGCTTTCTACCAACTGCATATAACTTCCAAACACCAAACCATTTACCATACCTTTAGAACAAATTTGATCTGGTAATTGCATATTGACTCAAGAGTAATCTGTTAACTGAATAGAAAATTTGGTGATCTTACAACACATTACTCTGACAACAATTGAATTCAGCACAGGTATAGCCCTATCTGGGCTCAATACATCCAGTATACTCCTGGCTGATATACCTGCTCAGGCCATAACATTTCTTGCCAATGAAATAAGTGTAATTTGGGCACATTTAACCAAATATCCCTCTGTAAATTGAAAGGACTTTTTGACAATTGATTTCTTGAGTCAACCTTAGATGAATTTTTCATCAAAACTAGTCATGGCTGCTTCACAGCAGCCATGACTAGATTTGGTGAAATTATTTCGAAAATACTCTCTGGGTGTAAGAGTTAACCTATTACAACCATGAACTCTGTGATAAAATAAATGCTCAGTTCTTCACAAGCCTACAGGAAAATGACCAGATTCCTCCTGTTAATTAAATACTTGTGTTAAAAGAATATTTTTCATCGCCAAAGTGGATATTCAGTCATCAAGGTTCCATATTATTTATTTATTTATTTATTTATTTATTTATTTATTTATTTATTTATTTATTGGTGTTTAATTTTTCATCAAAACTAGTCATGGCTTCATTGGCTTGTGAAACATATTTTGAAAATACTCTGTGGGTTACGAATTAATCTATTACGTCCATGAACTCTGTGATAAAATAAATGCTCAGTTCTTCACAAGCCTTCAGGAAAATGACCAGATTCCTCCTGTTAATTAAATACTTCTGTTAAAAGAATATTTTTCATCACCAAAGTGGATATTCAGTCAACAAGGTTCCATGGTACAATGGAAGTCTTTTAATAAAGCCATTAAAAAAATGTCTATGTTCTCAGGCAATTGTGCCTCAAATTTGTGATGAGGGTGGGAGGCTTTTTATATTTATTTTTTATTCTGAAATCTGAAAAAGATACCCTAGCAAAATGTATTTCTTATCAACCTACCTCAATTGTTTACTACAGGCTTGCACTACAGTGGAAGAACCTAACTCAGATAAAATACTCTCTATTTTAATCTTTCCCAAGATTTGGGAAAGAAAAGTGGTGTAAAAACAGCACGAAAAAATAAGCCAAAACTGGGTCGAGCGCCATCGGCACACACCCAGTATGGGACGCTCTTCCATAGTATAAATCCAAGACTTCCGTAAAACA
Organism: Pictodentalium vernedei; assembly: GCA_031216915.1. Taxonomy (NCBI): domain Eukaryota; kingdom Metazoa; phylum Mollusca; class Scaphopoda; order Dentaliida; family Dentaliidae; genus Pictodentalium; species Pictodentalium vernedei. The sequence goes on from CM062292.1 coordinate 52,085,089, forward strand.
GTGTGCAATGTGTCAATTCGTCATTCTTTTTTTATCCGAGGCACGAGCAGGATGTGTCTCCGCCATATGCATTATGAAACAGTGATAATTCAACTCGTGGATAATGGTTTTCCTGTGACTGGAATTATGGATCTGAAGATCGTATAATAACAGGACTGTGTTTTATATATTCTCGTTAATATTTTCAACCACATTCTCGTTGTATATTATTTACTATTCCGTTTTCGCGAATGTTTTGTTTTCGACATCACGCGATTCGACAATGAATTTTTTCGGTTGAATGAATTAATTTTGGAGTTAGGTGTCATTCTGGGACTGTCTGGACAGGATTTCTTCACTCTAGATCTGTTGAGGGCTGAATTTCTGTTTTTTCGGTCCCTGTCGACCGTCTGGGTTCTGTCGTGTACCCACCGTTTTTTTTTCTGCCACCTTCTCTGGTAGTTGAGGGTGTTCTTCTACTTTCTGTTTCTGTTGAGTTCACCTTTTTCTTCTACTGCACTCACCTCTGTTATTTCCAGTTCGGTTCCTTTAGGGCAATTCCTTTTGCCCTCGCCTTGGTGCATTCTCGTGGCCGTTTCTTCTGCACCCGCGGGTGGTGTGGAACGCTGTAGTTTCGGGAGCCTCCCGACTCGACCCTGTCTGGTGTGAGTTTACCCCCTCCGTGGGGGATGTGCAGCTCCTCCTGCACCAGCGGGGGGTGGGAAACGCTGTCGTTTCGGGGCTTCCCGACTGGACCATGTCTGGTGAGAGTTATTTCCCTTCCGTGGGGAATGTGCAGTTTTTTTACCGTGGTGGATATTGCGGGAGCTGTTGGATTTCTGGTGAAGAGATGCCTGGTTCCGTGACTATGCGCCCTCTCCAGTCGACATCTGAGGCTGTCACTAGGGTTGTGACTCCTCCTTTGGAGGCCGAGCTTGGTGGCTCTCTCTGCTTTTCCGCCAGTTTCAACAGCTCCCGTCATATCTGCTGCTACTGCTGTTCCGTCTACAACGTCATTGGGCACCATTTTTAGCCGGTCCCGGCTTATCCCTGCCAGGGTCTGCAGGGATGTCTGTAGTGTGGTTGTGGGGTATCGGCCTCAGCCTTCCCTGACTTCAACTTGGTGAAGTTGGATGGGGTTGCCGACTGAACCCCCTACTGTGTCCTCTCAGCCATTGAGCACAGTAGTTTTATACCTGCAGTGGTCTGCTGCGGTGTCTGGTTGTGTAGACGTGGGGGTATCGGCCTCAGCCTTCCCTGACTTCAACTCGGCGAAGTTGGAAGTGGCTGCCGGCCGGACCCTCTACTGTGGTCTCTGCGCCGTCGTGCACCACAGTTGTCATTGGATTCGGATGTTCTTATAGTGGGACACTATGAACTCCGTGGCATTTCTGTCCACTCATTCTGGCCCACGACCAGTTTTGGGGGACCAACGTCTTTTGTGCAGCCTGGACCTTCTGCCCTGCAGAGGTCCGCGGTGACTCTCATGAGTTCCCGCTATGTTGATCCTCGGGGTGTGTCACACCCCTATACACATCTGCCTTCAGACGTATCAGCTGCCGTCTGTCATCCCATGTTGGGTGTTTTGGAGGATCGTGACCCTTTGCTGGTTAAGAGGGTCAGAGGTGAAGCCATTTTGTCGGTTTGTTCCCCTGTCGAACCGGCCAGTACGGGCAGTGAGCTTAGGGAGGCCCTTTTCCTTACTCACTCAGGTTCTGTCTAAGAGCCTTCCTGTTGCTTCCAGCGAGTGGTTTCCAGACGCCCCCTATGGCACCACCTCCCGGGATTGGAAACAGGCCACTTTCTGATCCCTCTGGTGTTCCGACACCATGGGAGGCACCAGCTGGTTTGCCCACAATGGGCTATGTGTCTTCCGACTCAGGGGAAGAGTCAGACATGCTTGATGTCGAGAGCCAGCAGTCTTCGGACTTGGGGGCAGCTCGTGATTTCATGTTTGGGTTCCTTCTGGATCTCAAAACATCTAACCAGTCGACAGTGTCAGCCAGGCTGCGATCATCGGCTGCGTGCCAACAGCCTATGGAGCAACCCGCTTCTGGCCATCTTCGACCATGCCATTCAGTACAGTTGGTTAAAGCATTTTCAGACTTGGACTCTAAGCTAAGTTCCAAGGCTATGAAGGCTCCGTTCTTCACCAGGGTTGACACCTTTTTGCCTCCGACGCGTTATCGTTCCTACGATTCCGCCAATCCGTCAGTCTACCAGACTTTGACGGTTTTGGATCAGGACTCCAATTCCCTCAGGCTTTCCAAGTCCAAGTCTGCCGTCATTCCGATGACGACTCTGGAGTCCACATTGGGCTTATCGAGAGAGATGCTTGGTATGCTTTCTCTCTCCGATCACGTCAACTCAGCTTTAGCTGCTTATCTGCCCCCAGATAAGTTTGACGAGGTACAGGCTCCTTTGCGTGTGCTGTCCAAGGCGCTCATGCATCTTACTCACACGCTTGCCTGAAACACAGCTAATCTGGAATTAGTTCGAGGGGACTCTGTGCTGGACACAGGCCGATCCCTTCCTGAGGAGCAGTGCGCTACTCTTCGATCTGCTTCTTTGTCGGGTCCGCAACTTTTCCATGGTTCTGTGTTGACGGTCCGAGATGACGTCCTACATCATTCCAACGATCAGCTGCGGTTTCTTCAGCTTGATCAGCCTTCCAGGGTAGGTCGTTCCAAGCCTAACAAGTACCCTCTGCTTCCTCTGCGATTCAAAGGGGCTGATCCTTCTGCCTCCGCTTCTACTTATTCAAGAGGTAAGGGTAAGCGTCGGTAGTCTTGAGGGAAGTCCCAGGATTCTTCATTCAGTAGAGGAGGTGTTTTCTCCTCTCGCAAGCCTCGTCGGGGTTCGTAATGAAGGTCCTCACCTCGACCCGTCCCAGGTTGGAGGAAGGATGGCAGAGTTCGCAGACCGTTGGGCCACCATCACATCCGATCCTTGGCTGTTAGATGTTGTTTGGTCCGGGCTGCAAATATCCTTCTGAAGACACCCCACTCTGTCCAGGGTGCCTCTTCTAACCGCAGTTCCTTCAGACATTTTACGTCGGGAACTTTTGTCCACGGGGATAGACAATCTCCTGACAAAGGGGGCGATTGAGGTCATCAAGAACATTAGGTCAGTGAGTTTCTATTCCTGCCAGTTCTTGGTGCCGAAGAAGGATGGCCGACTCCGACCGGTTATCAATCTGGGTTTCCTGAACCAGTCTATAATGCTCCCAAGTTCAACATGGAGACTTTCAGGTTGGTCCTCCGTTCAATTCACCAGGGAGTTTTCGCTTCCAGCTTCAACCTGCGAGACGCTTACTTTCTCGTTCCGATTCATTGGGCATTACGGAAGTATCTCAGGTTCGTTTTTCTGGGGCGAGTTTACCAGTTCAAGGCCATGCCTTTCGGCCTCAACCTGGTTCCTTGGGCCTTCACCAGACTGATGTCGCATGTGATAGCTTTCCATCGCACACAGTCCAGGGTGACTACTTCGGCATATCTGGACGATATCCTCCAGGGGCATTCCAAAGCTGCCTTACTGGAGTCGGATGTCGCCACTCTGTTGAGTCTGCTCACGTCGCTAGGTTTCAGAGTCAACGAGGAGAAGTCGGACCTGGTCCCTTCTCAGTCGTTTTATCATCTGGAGATGGCTTTCCACACACAATTCAATTTCAGTCGTCTGCGTGTCTGACCTCTCCAACACTTTCTGCTCAGTCGTTGGAGGCCGAATGTCAATTTTCTGGATCTGGTGCTTCAGTTTCCAGAATATCTTTATCCTCACCTTCTCCTCTGGGCCGATGTCCAGTGGCTTTCGCAGGGTATTCCGTTGGACTTACCCACGTCCGATCGCGTTCTGATGGCAGATGCCTGTGGTCTCGGATGGGGTGCGACGGTGGATCCTCGAGGTCTTTCCATTCACGGGATGTGGGACCAGGATCATGCAGCTCTACTCATCAACTAGAAGGAGCTTCTTGCTCTTCTTCTGAGTTTCAGGCAGTGGATCCCTCACCTGTCAAATCGCCAGGTCCTTCTGTTGTCCGATCATTCGACGGTGGTTGCTTACATTCGGAACCAGGGCGGCACGCACTCTGTTCCAATGTACAAATTGGCTTGGGATCTTCTACTGCTCGCTCAGGATGTCCATGCCGGGGTGGCTGTTCATCACATTCCCGGTCGTCTGAACGTCCTAGCCGACTCCCTGTTCCGTCGGGGCAGGGTCATTTCCACCAGGTGGATGCTCCACATGGCGGGTTCCATCGCTCTCTTGCGACTCGTTGGAACCATCTGGTGGACACTTTTGTGTCCCCGTGTCCAGATGCTCTGGCTTTTGCCGTGGACGCTCTGGCCCTCCTTTGGGATGGTCTTGTCAGCTACGCCTTCCTGCCAGTTCTGATTCTGCCTCAGGTTCTCGCCCAGATATGAACCTGCAGTCGTTGAATCCATTCGATCACACCCGTCGCCTCGGTGGGTGTGGATCAATCTGCTCCGCTCTCTTTTAGCGGCGGTTCCGGCATGTCTCCGTCTACCTCGCGACTTTCTTTGCCAAAGTCGCCCGAGGAGGTTTTACGTTGACCCGACTTCATTGTGCCTTTGCACATGTCTTTTATCGGGTCCTGTCTCCTCCGTAGTGATTTTTCGAGACACGCAGTGGAGTTGCTTTTCTTCAAGGAGGCACTCACTCCACTGGTTTAGCCTCTGTGGCTAAGTGGAAGGTTCTTCTGTCGATGGTGTGCGATCACTCTGTTGCTTCTGTCACTCCTTCGATCACACCGCTTGCAGAGTTTCTGGTATATGTTTGTTTCTGGGGGTCTCCAGCAATGGGTCCATGTCCATGCTTCGGAGACATTTTTTCATATGTGATACCGCATTGTTTCGACACTCATCCTTGCCTCTCCAAGCTTGTTCAGCTCTTTTCTTTGAAAAGGCCTAGGACTTTGCAGTTTCCTCCAAGATGGTCACTTTCTTGGGCGCTGCTCTGCTTGGGGGTGGGGGGCATTCATGCCTTTATTCTGGATGAATATGCGTTCTCTCACATGCCAGATCTCTCCTGCATCCATTTCTTGATGGATTTGTCTTGCTATTCGTGCAGCTTCTGCTTGTCTAGCTACTGGTGATTGTTTTACCAATAGTTTTTTCTGCCACGAGGTGCGTGCATTGTCTCCTCTTTTAATAACTCTGTCATGTTGTCGGATGACGGATGTTATTCTCCTTTTATCTGCGACAGTTGCAGGAACCGACAGAGACCCTTGAGGCCCTCTTTCTTCGGCTCAGGCTGTTGTCTATCCCAGCATTTCAGCTTTTTTCAGGGTCAGTTCCAGCTTTGTGCTGTTATTGCCCTTTCTGTCTGTGTGTCGCACTTCACCATATGTCTCATCTTTCATTGTCTTTTCTAATGTTTGTGATGCTATGGTTTGATAGGCCTAGGGATCTCTTCCTCTGTCCATGGTCCCAGTGCTATTGAGTTATGTGTGGGTTGGTTATGTGATTCCCTCCAGACTTTTGTCTATTCAGCCTGTAGTAAACAATTGAGGTAGGTTGATAAGAAATATAAATTTTATAGTAAATTTCCTTTCTTATTATACCTACCAAAATTGTTTACATGGAGGCCCTCCCGTCTTCTTATTCGGGTAAGAATCCTTCCTCCCCGCTAATCACTTAACTCCTGTGTTGTTCGGAATCAAAAGAATGACGAATTGACGCATTGCGCACTGTTTTACGGAAGTCGTGGATTTGTACTATGGAAGAGCGTCCCATACTGGGTGTGCGCCGATGGCGCTCGACCCAGTTTTGGCTTATTTTTTCGTGGTGTTTTTACACCACTTTTCTTTCCCAAATTTTGGGAAAGATTAAAATAGAGAGTATTTTATCCGAGTTAGGTTCTTCCACTGTAGTGCAAGCCTGTAGTAAACAATTTCGGTAGGTATAATAAGAAAGGAAATTTACTATAAAATTTATATATTCACATTTCAGGAAAAAATCTGTTACAAACTTCGGACTAGTCTTATCCTATTGCATATGTTGCGAAATGCTTCAATCAATCATCCCAAAGACGCTCCATTGCAGGATTATGTTCAGTCCAGCACTAATTTGAAAAGATATAATAGCGGCATTTTCCTCAAAAGTTGTTATATGTACCAACATAGAAAACATTTATATAATAGTCAGAAATTTGACGCATTAAAATACAGAGGAATACGGGAACAGGAAGGTGAAACACTACAGAGAAATGTGTACTGGTGCTCAAAATTCCGATCCGAAAAATACTGACTGGGAAATTTTTTTTGACTGGGTATTAAAAAGTTTTGATGCAGCAGAAATTTAATGGTGCAGGCGGTGCCTGAGAACATAGACTTTTTTTAATGGCCTAATGGAATAGCGACTTTGCCAGTGAAACTTATTCAGTTGTCAGTAGTATTCAATTAACAGGGAATTGTGCATTTTTCCGTATTCTATAGAATATGGAAAATTGAAGAGTTATCGTCTTTGTTAAACTTAGGTGGGGGATTGGCCATTGCACTTGTTTTTGTTCATTTTATATATTATTGCTAGTTTTGGCGTAAAAAAAATTAAAAATGTGTTTCTCAGGCCCTCCCGCATGGTCCTTCTGGCTGTCACATGCTCCCTTTTTATAACCAATGTAAACTGTAAAATGTAAAAATAAAAATTAAATGGTTTATGTCTGATACTTTACCCAAGTTAAAAAAATTGATAAATTTGTCCTGTGAGTGCAAGAAGGCTTTGTAATGCATTAGCATTGCAAAGCCTTCTTGCTCTCAAGGGACAAAAACACAACCACCCATGCTATTCCGTAGATTATGAGGCCTAAAACATAAACCAAGAACATGAACATTTGATGGCAAAGAAATAATTACAGAAATACAAAATAAAATAAAACACTTGCCCGCATGCAATTTTACAAATAATGACTTGAGAAACAGAAGATCTACTTTGCGTGGCCTTGTTACTGTTTTACTTTTCCTGTGGGCTTGGCAGCAAGACAGCCAATGTGGCTATGTCACCAGTATCTATATGTCATCTAAATAGAATGGCTATATATGAGATGATTAATATTGCATTATATTTTTTTTTTATTTTTTACAGTCTGGTGATGGACGGTGGACAAGTTCATCAGGAAAATTCATTAAATTGTTGAATGATAAGAACATGTCACAAGTTAGAGCTACACTTGACAAATTCAAAGAGGTGAGTATAAATTTATGCATCAAGTTAATGGAAGTAAGAATGTTTTGTTTCATCCCAAGTCAGGTCTTTATTAGAGCTGTCACAAATAATAGATAAAATGTTGACCATCATCCAAGGTTTGTTGCTCATTTTGGGGGGATTATCTTTGCCACAATAACTGGTGCCAGCTCTGTAAATGATAAAGCTAAATGACTCCGAATACTCCAAGCACCTTCATCAATATTTGAGAGATGATAATTTGCTGTGATGATGCTAAAATTTTAGTAATAGCACATCCTGATATTGCTGGTCTGATGTAACAGACAAAGCTCTGATCAGGCTTTGAATTCCTCAGATTGCACTAAGTTTCAGATTGGCAAGAAGGGGACACCTGCTCTCGTACACTCCTATCTTGTCTTTACAATTATTGCATGATGCATTCCAAATCATACTTGAGGTAATATTGAGTTTGAATAGCCTTTTGAAAAACTGCCGATGGATCTGTTATTCTAAATAATACTTAACACAGAAAAACAGTGTTTTGGTTTTGCGCAAACCCCCAGGACACATTACCTAAAACTAAAGAAAGCAGTTCATTCTAAATTATTACCGTCAGGCCAAATAAAAAGAAACATTCAGCTTTCAAGCAATTATTTTTTCAAATCAATAAGGGAGGCTTTTATTGGTTGGGTTGTGTTAACAACTGAGACCTATGGTTTGGCAATGATCGGTGTGCATCCTGGTGAGTGGGTGGCGAGGTGTCCAAGCATCCTGAAATTGTTAGTGCAATAACTTGAATAAACGTTCTCCGATTTAACTAATATTTGCTATACAGGTCTTTTGCAATAATATCTCAAGTGAGTTTGAAAACTGGCCTAATTTTTTTTTTTTGTTACAGAGTTATGGGCGTCAATTAAATAATATTTATGAATTCTGAACTTGTTGTAACTTGTACAACGGTTCCAGATTTGATAAGCAGGATATGATTGATAATTGGGTTATGGACATGCAACACTCTCCAAGAGCCATCACAACTTGACACTTGCATCTTCCATGTGCGCCCTTTGTTTTTTTTATTTTTGTTTGTCTGTTAATCCTTTACCCAATGTAACAACCAAAAGCGGCCAGCACTATTCTGAAAAATAGCCAATTAATTTTCATTATTTTTTTGTCTCAAAAACATAGGTTATTACCCCTCATTGGAACGAGCTCGTCGAGCTCGTTCCAATGAGGGTTCATAACTTATGTTTTTGAGAAAAAAATGAAAAAAAATTAGTTATTCAAGAATTTTTTTTTGCAAGTCATCTGCTTTTCACGTTAGGTAAAGGGTTAACTGGTTGAGTGCTGGAAGTTCATATTTGAGCTTCATTAATCTCACTTGCAGGTCCCACAACTTAAAGGTTTCATATTCTATAGACATGTTTCACATTAACTTTGAAGTAAATTTATTTAATCTGTATGTCTTTGCCTTGTTACCATTTATGGCATAGTGCCTACAGGCACTCTCTCATGAATTGTAATGAGGCAAAGATGTGGACAAATGTTGACAGCCCCCCAAAAATTTAACACTCTACCAGTTAATAAGAAATATTAAATACGTTTGTGTTCAGTTATGTTTATGCGCTCTTTTTGAAAAATAATGTCCACATACTGAGTCATTTTCTGCAAAACATAGCAAACTGGATGTTATAAAACAATTATAATAAACCAGGCCTGTATTTTAATCGAGATTGTTGCAAACACATGCAAATAAATACACAACAATCAAAAAATGTAAAATTTTATAAAGTCTCTTCATTTCATACTAACTTTGGAAGACACTGCAAGCCAATTTATTTATTTTATTTTATTGGAGTTTAACAACACTTTTGACAGCCAGGGTCACCTTGTGATTGACAGTTTTATCTGTGGGGGAAGCTGGAGTACCAATGAGCAATGACAAGCAACTGCCAGACTCCCCAACGTACTAACTCCACACAAGCAGGGTTAGCATCGATTGAAGACAAGTGCACCAGCATGCAGTACACCTTAGTACACAGTGCAACATGCCCCCCACATGGGTAATCTGGATTAAGTGCCTTGCCCAAGGACACAACGCAATTATCACTGACAGGAATCAGACTGTGGACCTTTTGGTTTGTAGTCTGCAAGCGAATACAGTGGAGCCCACTCATTTGGATATCTCTTAATTGTATATCCCTATTAATTGAATATAATTTTTAAACACAAAACCATTTACCATACCTTCAGTACAAATTTGATCTGTTAATTGCATATGGGTTGTAGAGTAAACTCCTGTTAATTGCATATAAATTTTTGTAATATGTCAAAAAAATTACTGTGACACACACCAAATTCCCCTTATTTATCACCCTTTTTGGCCTCACTTCATCCAATACAGGCATTTATTCTATTATATCTTGTTTGACAGAGCTCTATGAGCTTTGTCAAGCAAGATATAATAGAATAAATGCTCAGTTTACCTCCAGAACACAGGAAACTGACCAATTCCCTGTTAATTGTATACTCCTGTCAACTGAATAATTTTCACTGGCAAAATGGATATTCAATTCAGAGGATTCTACTGTAAAAACATTCAGTGAGGGGGTTCAGTTTCAGTGTGGGATTGCTGGAGAAGCAAAACCTTATTTTTTCCCATCATGTTATATATTTGAATTTGTCAGTCAGTCGGTCGGTCGGTCGGTCGGTCGGTCGGTCGTCAATCGGTCAGTCGGTCGGTCGGTCGGTCAGTCAGTCAGGATTTAGTGTCTGTTCTGAAGTTTGAGGCATTAAATTTATAGAGACAAAAGCAAGCCAGAAAATAAGGCAGACTGTCATCTGCAAAATGATGTCCCCAGTGGGTGAATTTAGTGATGCTACCCTGCACAGCAGGGTAGCATTACTAAATTTACCCTCTGTGAACCTCAATCTGAATTAGGGTTTCAAAACTAAAGAGAAGGAAGTACCCAGAAGATAAATTGGTTCACTGTATGGGATAGCATCATCAAATTCACCCTCTGGGGACCTCATTCTGCAAATGTCAGACTGCTTATTTTCTGGCCTGGACAAAAGGCACAGGTTTGATACAAGATTACGAACTTCCCACACAACAGATTTAATAACTTTTCTACCAATATTCCCCTTTGGACATAAGAAAACAGAGTGAAAATATTTTTTTTTTTATACAGTAGTTAACCTTCTGCTTAACATAATGGTCATACCCAAGTGTCTTTATAGTTCATTGTTCCAAAAATAAATTTTAATTGCAGAAGTGAAGCACGTACAAAGTTTCTTGACTTTCAGATGAACAAAATATTTCATTGGCTAATTATGAAGAAAATCAGTATGGATGTGCATTGTTAAAAAATGCATGAAAAGTGACCCTCTGTCCAATTGTGAACAAAAAAATTTGAGAGGAATATTATCGAGTTTCAAGAAAATTTTGTGTTCTTAAAAATTTATCATTTATATCATGTGTAATTTATTATGTTTTTTTCACAGCAAAAAGGGAAAAAAGACGAGGTAATTTTTTTCTTGTCAAAGTTTTGCTACTGACAAATAGATACCATATTTATAATGATCCCGAAGTAGTCATAATATTTCTTGAGTACAGAATAGCTCAGTAGATTTAATGCAATGAATTGATTAATAGTAGCTGAGAATTTTGACGAGTTACAAATAAATACAATCTGTCAGTGAGTTATATCAGTCCATGGAGCAAGAATGATTCTCTCAGAATTAATATTAATCCATATTTTCTGTTTACAGACTTGTCATATTTTGAGTTGATTTTTCCATTTATTAATTATATGGGAACCTTGTTGATTGAATTGTCAATCTGTCAGTGAAAAAAAATAATCAGATGAAACAAGTATTTAATTAACGATAGTTTTGTTATTTTCCAAAGCAGAAGAATATAAGAGAATAAACTTCCAATTTATCACAGGAATGTACATGTTGGTGATAAATTGGCTGTTTATTTCATCATATTGTATCTTGTTTGACAGTCCTAACAGAGCTCTGTTAATTAAATAAGATGTTGTGGAACCCTGTTAATTGAATAGCCACTTTGCCAATGAAAATTATTCAATTAACAGGAGTGTCAATTAACAGGGATTGTGTCACTTTGCTGTATTGTAGAGATAAACTTAGCATTTATTGTATTATATCTTGTTTGACAGAGCTCCACGTGCTCTGTCAAAGAAGATATAATAGATTAAATGCCTGTATTTTGGACGTACTGAGGCCAGATAGGTCTATAAACAAAGGAAAACTGGGGAGAGCCACGGAAATTTCTCACCAGGTTGCAAAATTTTTTATTCAGTTAACAGGATTTTACTCTGATCTATATTCAATTAACAGGTCACATTTGTATTGGAGGTATGGTAAATGGTTCTGTGTTGGGGAATTATATTCAGTTAACAGGGTTATTCAGTTAAGAGATAACAATTAAGTGGACTCCACTCTATTGAGGCCACAAAGGTAAATAAAGCATTCAATATTAACCCTTTATTTACCCAATGCAGATGATATCAAAATTTTTTATTTTAAATATAATTTTTTTAATTTTTTCAAGAAATTCCAACCAAACCATATCATGTGAACCCTGAATGGAGTATGCACAATGAGCTCATTTCAAAGAGGGTTCACATGATATAAAATTTTTTCAGCTGCTGAATTTGTATATTATGCAGGTGGATGTGGCCAATTCGTTGGGTAAAGAGTTAAGGGGCTGTCAGAACATTTTTTGTTCAATAGATAACGTTTGTATGCCCCCCACCTCACATTTTACAAAGGAGAAAGGGGAGGGGGGGGGGGGTGGTATATAGTAAAAACATTTGTCTTTTTGTTCTTCTGTTTGTTTGTTTGATTGTTCATACATCCATCCATCCATCAATCCACCTGGCTGTCTGGCCAACCACACCAACTGTCAATTGTATTTTTTAGCTCCCAAAATTTATCAAAATCACTCCTCTTTTTTCTCTGGAATATTCAGCAAAGATGCAAGATTTCAGTACAATACTTCAGAGACTTATTAAATAAATATTTTTTCTCAAGGCTACTTAATTTTGGAGATTGCTTCATTTCTGAGTGCAACTTTTCAAGGTGGGTAACTGTAATGCAAATATTGAGTACTATCATGCCTTCATCAGTGGTATTCATCTATTTATGGGCAAGGCAAAATGTAGTTTAACCCTTTACCCAACGCAGACGATTTCAAAATTTATTATTCTAAATATCATTTTTTTTAATTTTTTCAAAATTTTTTAACAAAACCATATCATGTGACCCCTCTTTGGAATGAGCTCAATGAGCTTATTCCAAAGAGGAGTCATATGATATGGTTTTGTTGAAATTTTTCGAAAAATAATATTTTTTTTAGCTGCTGAATTTGCATATTATGCGGACGGATGTGGGCGATTCATTGGATAAAGAAGGGTTAAGTGTTTTGGGTTCCATTCACTTTTGATCTGTAGGAACAAAAAATTTCTTATTTGTAACTGTGTTTCAGATTTTAGTAATATTTGCAGTTACATGCAGACCTGTTAACTCTCCCGCTTTCACCATGAGACTCCTGGTTTGGTATCTTATCTCCCACTCTCACGGCAACACCCCATTTTCTCCAGCTTTACGGGAGCTTTTTAGAGTGACCGCCATTTTTGTTTTGTGTGAAACTCTGTTGTGTGAAACTCTGACAAAGTTCCCAGTTCATCGAAATAATTTCAAATAAAGGAAATCTGGAAGCAGGTTAATTATTGGAATTGATGATATATCATACCCTCACCTTTGCCTGATATAAAAGTTACCGTATTTGAAAATAAATCACATATCATATTGTACAGTAGAATTGGGCCAAAAACATGCAAATATTTGTTTTGTATTTCCAATGTCAGAAAAATTTAATTTGCAGAAGAACTGCTGATTCAAATGAGTTGCGGTTATTGCGAATATATTAAGAAAAAATTCCGATGCACTATTTTCTAAGGCAGGTTGTGAAAAGAATTATATTTTTGGTCGAAATAACTCTTTGAAAGGTTGGTAATTTTCGGCATTTTTAGGTTTTGTGCGGAAACTGTCCCCGAGACGTTTCGTCACCAAGACGTTTCATCCTGTGGCATAATCTTCATGTTTTATTGAAAAAAATGGATCATCCCATTCCAAATCCCCTTCATTTATGACCAACTACCTCCATTGAGTTACCAATGTTGTTACTGGGGGCTCTCAAAGGTGGGAGGTCGAATTACCAGAAACAAACCGACAAGTGTCCACAATTAGACAAATGGATCCAAAACTGTTAACGCAGATATAGGGCTAAAAGGTTAAAATATCTGCAAACTTTGAAAATAAAACCATTGAAATATGGATGTAACTGGTACAAGTTCAGATATGTGCAAGTACATGTTGCCATCTCCATTTCTATATTTTTTTATGACAAATCTTTTAAATAAAATGAAATAGAATACATCATTACGGTGGAGTCACTGTGGTGTGTTGCAAGAGGATAACATAGAAATTATTGATGTGCTGGCTGCGAGCAAAAATCTCACTGACAAGAAGCATCCAAATCTCACTGAGAGCTGATCAAAATCTCACTGACAGTCACCATCAGAGGTTAACAGGTCTGGTTACATGTATAAACAACTAAAAATATGACAAGGTTCTTTACCATTTTGAACTAATCCACAATAGGTATGGGCTGTATGGCCCTAGGAAATTTTAAAAAAAATCTGTTAATTTTAGCTTCTTTTTTACAACATGATGCATCATAGACAGTAGATAGATCGTAACCAGTAGATGATATATTTTTAATTTTAAACTATGTTCAGTAGTAAAATATTTGAAAATTATTCTTTATTAATTGCTTTCATATCTGAGCAGTGTTATTTAACCCTTTGAACCACTACAGTGCAGTCCATGTCAGTTCAGAGTCGTTAACTGGAAGAGTCTATATACATTACTTGGGACAAGAGCCTATGAACCATTATAGTACAGTCCATGTCAGTTCAGAGCCGTCAACTGGAAGAATCTAAAAACATTACTTGGAGCAAAACCCTTTGAACCGTTATAGTACATACAGTCCATGTCAGTTCAGAGCTGTCAACTGGAAGAATCTATATACATTACTTGGGACAAGACCCTTTGAGCCATTATAGTACAGTCCATGTCAGTTCAGGGCCGTCAACTGGAAGAATCTATATACATTACTTGGGACAAGACCTTTTGAACCATTATAATACAGTCCATGTCAGTTTAGAGCCGTCAACTGGAAGAATCTATATACATTACTTGGGACAAGACCCTTTGAACCATTATAGTACAGTCCATGTCAGTTCAGAGTTGTCAACTGGAAGAATCTATATACATTACTTGAGGCAAGACCAATCAATATTTTCAACATGCAGCCGTGCGGCTGCATGTTGAAAATCTCAATTGGTCTACCACACAAATTCACTGTACAGCCATCTACTTTATGAGTTCAGGTCATGTCACGATCCTGGATCAGAAAAGCAGCATTTCAGGTTCAAAGGGTTGAATTCTTTCATCTACTTTTAAACTATTTTTTTTCAGATTTTATTACAAAGCATGATCTATTCACTTTTTTTTACAAATATATGCACTTCATTTTTATCTAGTACCAGGCATGCATGTTCACTTTCTCAGAATGGCTGGAATATTCTGGACAAATCGATTTAATTCCTGCTTTCTGAAACGGACATCATTTTTGGCTAAAATACCAGAAAATATCAGTCCAAAAAAAAAAAAAAGTCAGTTTTGAGAAGATCAGAATATCGATTACAAAGCAGTGATGCTGAAATAGGTGACTTACATGTCCACTTATCAGACGATGTCAAAATTTTAATTTAAAAAAAGGATTTTTAAATTTAAAAAAAAATTTCAGCTAAACTATATCATGTGACTCCTGATTGGAATGAGCTTGTTCCAGTGGAGGTGGCGGTGGGGGGGGGGGGGGGAGGTGTCACATAATTTCAACTGCTCAATTTGTAAATTACATGACGGATGCATCTGATTCGTTTGGTAATCTGAAATTTAAAGTAGCAGTTTTCCTCCATAATGCACCTAGAAATTTAAACAATTCAATCTTGTTTGACAAAGCTCACAGAACTCTGTCAAACAAGAGTGAATTGGTTTAATTCCTATTTGCATAATGAGGAAACTTTGCAGTTTGAAATTTAGAGATTTTAACATGAGTGTGAAGGGGGGTTATTGGGAAAACTTTGCAGTTTGAAATGTAGAGATTTTAAGTGTGTAGGGGTTAAATGATATTTTCTGAAGAAAAAAATCAATGAAAAAAGAACTTTGCATAATAATACAGATTAAAAAACATACTGTGTTTTTTACACAGTAATTCATATTGACAATTTTTGAATATTCTAAACACTGCATTTTATGTCATTGGCAAGCCAGAAAATAAGCAGACTGTCATAAGCAAAATGAGATCCCCAGAGGGTGAATTTAGTGATGGTACCCTGCACAGCAGGATAGCATCACTAAATTTACCCTCTGTGAACCTCAATCTGAATCAGGGTCTCAAAACTGAACAGAAAGAGGTGCCCTGAGGATAAATTGCCCCACTGTATGGGATAGCACAATCAAATTCACCCTATGGGGACCCCATTCTGCAAATGTCCGACTGCTTATTTTCAGGCCTAGTCCTTGGTTTAATAATTGGGAATCTACTGACAGAAACTTCTTTTGGAAAAATCAGTTTTTCACCAATGGTGGCTGATTCCAGCATGCCATGCACAAAATGGCTATTTAGACAGACTATTTTGTCATTGTGTTTACCACTTCACTGCTTGTTTTTAAGATGAATGGCTCATGAAGCTGCTTTATTGGGGCATACCGCATGTTGATGGTACACATACATTCAACCAATGCTAACCCTACTTGCAAGAGTTAGTACGTTGAAAAGTCGGACAGTAGCTCACCAGTGCTCGGTAGTTTTCTCTTGGTACTCCGGCTTCCTTAACCTATCAAACTGCCTGACATGAGGTTACCCAGTCTGACAAAAGTGTCATTAACTCCCAATAAATAATGTAAAGCTTGCACCAATGATGGTTCACTAGCTAAGTTTTTTTAGGTAAAAAATAAAAATTTACAGTATGGTCATCATGAAAAGGTCAAAATCCACACGTGGGCAATATTTCCGTGCATGCGTTAACCCTTTACCCAATGAATCGCCCGTATCCGCCTGCGTAATATGCAAATTCAACAGCTGAGAAAATATTATTGTTCGTTGAGCTTGTTCCAAAGAGGGGTCACATGATATGGTTTTGTTGAAATTTTTTTTTTTAAATTTAAAAAATGATATTTAAAATCATAAATTTTGATATCGTCTGCATTGGGTAAAGGGTTAACAGTGATTCTCCGGCATAAAACAATGGAATTGCCCTCAAATTTTAAATGAAAGAAGCACTGGGTATGATCTGGTACTTCTTTTATTGAATATTTGCTGAAAACTACTGGTGATTATTGATAGAGAAAAAGTGCCCATGGGCAACACTGCTCACACATGGATTTTGACTATTCCACTGCAGCTGTACTGTAGTTATTCCAAAATATTTTTGTGTGGGTCATCTACCATGTGCAAGGTAAAGTTTTAAACTACTCCCTGTATCTGTTTCACACTGCAAAATCATACATTTGTGTACTCTCCGATAGCATCATCTTCAGAACAGCTACAAACACACACATGCAGCTATACCAGAGGGAGAGATGTGGGTCAATGCTTGTTTTCTGTAGGCAGAATAGGTATAAACAATTGGCTAAATTTGATTTCATCAACAATTTAAAAAATGATGTTACTGGAATGTCAGCTTCAGATTGTTTAAAAATGTTAGCCCTTTACCTAACACTCAGTATATCAAAATTTATTATTTTAATTATATTTTTTTCTAATTTGTAAAAAAATGTCAACAAAAACATATCATGAGCACATTCCAATTAGTGATCACATGATATGGTGTTGTTGAAATTTGTTGGAAGATCATTTTTTGTCAACTGCAAAAATTGTAAATTTCATGGGCAGATATGGCCAATTCATTAGGTAACACATTAACCCATCACTGTCATGAGCTAATGCTGGTTTCATAGTATCGTTGCCTGAGTGCTAGAATGTTCTATGTCCCATAGGGGACATAGAACATTCTAGAACTCAGGCTACGGTATGTGCACTTGATATACAAGGACATTTTTTATGCTGATTCCAAATATGTACTCCATTTTTTTTAGCTGCGACTAGCAGCTCAATAAGTGGCAATGTCGGTCTGTCGGTCTCTCTGTCGGTCGGTCTGTAGGCCTGTCGGTCTGGCTGTGACCAACGAGTTTCAAAACTCAATAACTTTTGAAATACTTGATGGAATGACTTTATATTTGGCATGTAAGTGTATCTTATTGATGTCTAGCCACTGTTCAATGCATGTGTTGTTCCAAATATTTTTCTTAGAGTTATGGCCCTTGATGAACTTAGAATTTTGTGAGATTGCACCACCCGTCGCAGCTACGGCGTCGATGTCTCGATTTTTGTCAATGATTAATCAGCATAACAGTAAATTTTCATTGCATTAGCCGTATTTTGATTAATGATATCATGTGACAAGTTGTGGAAGAAACATCTTTCTTGAGTGGTGTGGCAGTTATTTGGGTGCATCTCACCCTCAGGAGAAAATATATTTAATCCAGACACTCATACCTCAGTGGTTTTAGCTTGTCAATCCTACTTATTGTTTCCATCCATGTTTGTGTCTCTCCAGTGAAATGTCTTGTGATTGATCCAGTACACTGGAACCCAGGCTCTCATGGCACCAGTCAAATTTTTAAATGAATCTGGTGATCTTTTGGCCTGGAACCAGTCGAGCCATTAAAGTGTCCATCGCCTATTTTTAGCTCACCTGACTGAAAGTCAGGGTGAGCTTTTCTTATCACTCTTCGTCCGTCCGTCGTCCTGCGTGAAGGTGGTGTTTGAGCCTCTTTCTCCTAAACCACTGGCCACATTTTAATTAAATTTCATGTATATGGTGGTTATATAGGGCATTTTGATTTTTATCCAAATTAGGTTTTGGCTCATATTGAGCAGAGGTGTGGGGAAAAAATGGTCAAATTTTTTGAAAATCTTCTTCTAATGAACCACCAGTAGCAGAGACTTGATATGTGGTATACAGAGTTCTTTTGAGGTTTAGAATCAAGTTATTTCTATTTTCTGAACCGTGAGGTCGATTTGAACCAAATTTGATATGAGATGATAATGGGTCATAAGTAGTTGATTGATGCAAAAAAATTTTTTCTCATTGCCCCGTGGGAACCTCAGGAGCTAAAAATAGGAAAAGCCTTAAAACTGCCATATCTCCAAAACTACACGGCACAGAGAATTCTTATTTTGTATAAAGCTTACTTTTATCCAGTAGAATAGAATGGTTAAAAAAAAATCCCTATCGGTTTGATCACAAGGTACTTTTTTCAGGACTTTGAAGCACTTTTTAATACTGTAGGCAATGGGAAAAACATTAAAAAATCTTCTTCTCCAGATCCAGCTGGCAGAATCTTTTGATATTTGGTATGCAACATTGTAGGGTGGATCTGATTCAAGTTTGTTCAAATCAGCCCCCTGGGTTCATATTTGGGCTCAGTGTAGGAGCCCGATTTCGAACTTAGTGCATTTCAGGCAAATTTCTTAAAAAATCTTCTTCTCCAGATCCAGCAGGCAGAATCTTTTGATATTTGGTATGCAACATTGTGAGGTGGATCTGATTCAAGTTTGTTCAAATCGGCTATCCTAGATTCATATTTGGGCTCACTATAGAAGCTCGAATTCGAACTTGGTGCATTTCGGGCAAATTTCTTCAAAAATCTTCTTCTCCAGATCCAGCAGACAGAATCTTTTCATATTTGGTATGCAACATTGCGGGGTGGATCTGATTCGAGTGTGTTCAAATCGGCCCCCTGGATTCATATTTGGGCTCACTATAGAAGCTTGAATTCGAACTTAGTGCATTTCAGGCAAATTTCTTAAAAAATCTTCTCCAGAACAAGCAGGCAGAATCTTTTCATATTTGGTAAGCAACATTGTGGGGTGGATCTGATTCAAGTTTGTTCAAATCGGCCCCCTGGGTTTATATTTGGGCTCAGTATAGGAGCCCAAATTTGAACTTAGTGCATTTCAGGCAAATTTTTTAAAAATCTTCTTCTCCAGATCCAGCAGGCAGAATCTTTTGATATTTGGTATGCAACATTGTGGGATGGATCTGATGCAAATTTGTTCAAATCGGCTCCCTAGATTCATATTTGGGCTCACTATAGAAGCTTGAATTCGAACTTAGTGCATTTCAGGCAAATTTCTTAAAAAATCTTCTTCTCCAGATCCAGCAGGCAGAATCTTTTTATATTTGGTATGCAACATTGTGGGGTGGATCTGATTCAAGTTTGTTCAAATCGGCTTCCTAGATTCATATTTGTGCTCACTATAGAAGCCCAAATTTGAACTTAGTGCATTTCAGGCAAATTTTTTTAAAATCTTCTTCTCCAGATCTTGCAGACAGAATCTTTTGATATTTGGTATGCAACATTGTGGGATTGATCTGATGCAAATTTGTTCAAATCGGCTCCCTAGATTCATATTTGGGCTCACTATAGAAGCTTGAATTCGAATTTAGTGCATTTCAGGCAAATTTCTTAAAAAATCTTCTTCTCCAGATCCAGCAGGCAGAATCTTTTCATATTTGGAAAGCAACATTGTGGGGTGGATCTGATTCAAGTTTGTTCAAATTGGCCCCCCGGGGGTTTATATTTGGGCTCAGTATAGGAGCCCAAATTTGAACTTCGTGCATTTCAGGCAAATTTCTTCAAAAATCTTCTTCTCCAGATCCAGCAGGCAGAATCTTTTGATATTTGGTATGCAACACTGTGGGGTGGATCTGATTCAAATTTGTTCAAATCGGCTCCCTAGATTCATATTTGGGTTCACTATAGAAGCTTGAATTCAAACTTAGTGCATTTCAGGCAAATTTCTTAAAAAAATTTTCTTCTCCAGATCCAGCAGGCAGAATCTTTTCATATTTGGTATGCAACATTGTGGGGTGGATCTGATTCAAGTTTGTTAAAATCGTCCCCCTGGATTCATATTTGGGCTCACTAAAGAAACCCGAATTCGAACTTAGTGCATTTCAGGCAAATTTCATTGAAAATCTTCTTCTCAAGATCCAGCAGGCAGAATCTTCTGATATTGAGAGGGGGGGGGGGGGGGGGGGGGAGATTCAAGTTTGTTCAAGCCAAGTCCCTGGGTTCATATTTGGGCTCACTGTGGTAGCCCGAATTATAACTTAGTTCAAAATGAGGAATTTTCTTTAAAAATCTTCTTCTCCAGATCCAGCAGTCGGAATGTTTTGATATTTGGTATGCAGCATCCTTGGGGGGTGAGATTTAAGTTTGTTCAAGCCATGTCCCTAGTTCCATATTTGGACTCATTGTGGGAGCCCGAATGATAACTTAGTTCAAAATGAGGAATTTTCTTTAAAAATCTTCTTCAGATCCATCAGTCGGAATGTTTTGATATTTGGTATGCAGCATCCTTAGGGGGTGAGATTCAAGTTTGTTCAAGTCATGTCCCTAGGTCCATATTTGGACTCACTGTGGGAGCTTGAATTGTAACTTAGTTCAAAATGAGGAATTTTCTTTAAAAATCTTCTTCTTCAGATCCAGCAGTCGGATTGTTTTGATATTTGGTGTGCAGCATCCTTGGGGGGGGGGGGGGGGGGGGGGGGGGGGGGGAGATTCAAGTTTGTTAAAGCCAAGTCCCTGGGTTCATATATGGGCAGCCTGAAATATAACTTAGTTCAATATGAGGAATATTCTTTAAAAATCTTCTTTTTTTTTTAGATCCACTGGTCAGAATCTTTGGATATTTGGTATAAGCTTTTCTTAGGAGGAGCAGATGCAACTTGTTGAAATCAATTCTCTGGGTTGATATTTAGGCTACCATGTCAGGTGAGCGCCCTCAGGCCCCTTGGGGCCTCTTGTTTGTTTCATTGTCTCTCCAGTGAAATGTCTTGTGATTGATCCAGTACACCGGAACCCAGGCTCTCATGGCACCAGTCAAATTTTGAAATGAATCTGGTGATCTTTTGGCCTGGAACCAGTCGAGCTATTAAAGAGTCCATCGCCTATTTTTTGTTTCATTGTCTCTCCAGTGAAATGTCTTGTGATTGATCCAGTACACCAGAACCCAGGCTCTCATGGCACCAGTCAAATTTTTAAATGAATTTGGTGATCTTTTGGCCTGGAACCAGTCGGGCCATTAACCCTTTACCCAACGTAACGGCCAAAACCGGCCAGCGCTATTCTCAAAAATCGCCAATTAATTTTCATTATTTGTCTCAAAAACATAGGTTATGACCCCTCTTTGGAACGAGCTCATCGAGCTCGATCCAATGAGGGGTCATAACCTTTGTTTTTGAGACAAAAAATGAAAAAAATTAGTTATTCAAGATTTTTTTTTGCAAGTGTCGTCTGCTTTTCATGTTAGGTAAAGGGTTAAAGAGTCCATCGCCTATTTTTTGTTTCACTGCCTCTCCAGTGAAATGTCTTGTGATTGATCCAGTACACCGGAACTCAAGCTCTCATAGCACCAGTCAAATTTTGAAATGAATCTGGTGATCTTTTGGCCTGGAACCAGTCAATCCATTAAAGAGTCCATCACCTATTTTTTTGTTTCACTGCCTCTCCAGTGAAATGTCTTGTGATTGATCCAGTATACTGGAACCCAGGCTCTCAAGGCACCAGTCAAATTTTGAAATGAATCTGGTGATCTTTTGGCCTGGAACCAGTCGAGCTATTAAAGAGTCCATCGCCTATTTTTTGTTTCAGTGTCTCTGCAGTGAAATGTCTTGTGATTGATCCAGTACACCGGAACCCAGGCTCTCATGGCACCAGTCAAATTTTTAAATGAATTTGGTGATCTTTTGGCCTGGAACCAGTTGGGACATTAAAGAGTCCATTGCCTATTTTTTGTTTCAGTGTCTCTCCAGTGAAATGTCTTGTGATTGATCCGGTACACTGGCACTTGTCAAAATTTGAAATGAATCTGGTGATCTTTTGGCCTGGAACCAGTCGGGCCATTAAAGAGTCCATCACCTATTTTTTTGTTTCACTGCCTCTCCAGTGAAATGTCTTGTGATTGTTGATCCAGTATACTGGAACCCAGGCTCTCATGGCACCAGTCAAATTTTGAAATGAATCTGGTGATCTTTTGGCCTGGAACCGATCGAGCCATCAAAGAGTCCATCCGCCTATTTTTAGCTCAACTTTGACGAAGTCAAATTTGAGCTATTGTCATGGCCCGTCGTCCATCGTCCGTCTGTCCATTCGTCCGTCTGTCCGTCTGGCCGTCTGTCCGTCTGTCCGTCTGTCCGTACGTCAACAATTGGCTATGGCTCGGGCTAGAGGTCGTATTTATGAACCGTTCTTTACGAAACTTCTTGTGTACCTTTGTTATGACCCTGGGACGGGAACGAGTGTTTTTAGGTGTGGTCCAAAATTCAAGATGGCTGCCAGTGGCCATTTTGTACCGATGATGCAAAAATCAGTTTTTTGTACAGAACTTCTGTATGAAAGTTCTGATTTGAATAAAGTTTTGTATAAATGTTTAGTACCATGGGATACATCACATATAATACGGGTTTTTTTCTCCTGCGTAAATTATGCAAATTAGACTGACTTTGATTTATTTAGTGTTACTTTCAGAGCTGTAAGTGCCAAGCTGCTATGGCTCGGGCTAGAGGCTGTATTTATGAACCGATCTTTACGAAACTTCTTGGGTACCTTTGTTATGACCGTGGGACGAGAACGAGTGTTTTTGGGTGCGGTCAGAAATTCAAGATGGCTGCCAGCCACCATTTTGTACCGACGATGCAGAAATCTGTTTTTTGTACAGAACTTCCATATGAAAGCTCTGATTTGAATAATTTTTTGTATGAATGTTTAGTACCATGGGATACATCACATATAATACGGGTTTTTTTCTCGTACGTAAATTGTGCAAATTAGACTAATTTTGATGTTTTTTGGGGTTACTTTCAGCACTGTAAGTGCAAATGCCAATACGGCTCGGGCTAGAGGCCGTATTTATGAACCGATCTTTACGAAACTTCTTGGGTACCTTTGGTATCACCATGGGACGAGAACGAGTGTTTTTGGGTCCGGTCCGAAATTCAAGATGGCCGATGGCAGCCATTTTGTACAAAATTAGGTGCAATCAGATTTTTGCACATAACTTCCATATGAAAGCCCTGATTTGAATAATTATTTTGTGTGAATGTTTAGTACCATGGGATGCATCACATATAATACGGGTTTTTTTCTCGTGCAGAAATTATGCAAATTAGATGAACTTTGATTTTTTCAGTGCGACTTACACACAGTAAGTACACATGTCAATACGGCTCAGACTAGAGTCTGTATTTATGAACTGATCTTCACGAAATGTCTTGGGTACCTTTATTATCACCTTGGGACGAGAACGAGTGTTTCTGGGTGCGGTCTAAAATTCAAGATGGCTGCCAGTGGCCATTTTGTACCGAAATTAGGTCTAATCAGTTTTTTGTACACATCTTCTATACAGCTCAGACTAGAGGCCATATTTATGAACCAATCTTTACGAAACTTCTTGGGTACCTTTGTTATCACCGTGGGATGAGAGCGAGTGTTTTTGGGTGTGGTCCGAAATTCAAGATGGCCACCAGCAGCCATTTTGTACCAAAATTAGTGCAATCAGTCTTTTGTATAGAACTTCTGTATGAAAGTTCTGATTTGAATAAATTTTTGTATGAATGTTTAGTAACATGGAATACATCACATATTGTAAGGTGTTTTTTTTCGTGCCGAAATTATGCAAATTAGATGAACTTTGATTTATTCAGTGCTATTTACACAATGTAAGCACACATGTCAATACGGCTCAGGGTAGAGGCTGTATTTATGAACCGATCTTCACAAAACTTCTTGGGTACCTTTGTTATCTCCTTGGGATGAGAATGAGTGTTTCTGGGTACAGTCCAAAATTCAAGATGGCTGCCAGTGGCCATTTTGTACCGAAATTAGGTCCATTCAGTTTTTTGTCACAAGTTCTATACAGCTCGTATTTATGAACTGATCTTCACAAAACTTCTTGAGTACTTTTGCTTTCACCTTGGGACAGGAACGAGTGTGTTTTGGGGTGCCTTTGTTATCACTGTGCTATGAGAACAAATATTTTGGGGTTCAGTCAGACCCACTCTGGGACTCAAAGATTTCTTTTCTAGTTTAGCATCTGACTGTCACCCACCTTTACAATACTTTACCTATACATTTGTTACAGGCAACGGTCAGTATTCATGTACAGACCGTTACAATACTTTATATGTACCTTTGTTATCAGGTCATTACCTAGATGTTTGTCATTGCTGTGTCACATACTATACATGTACATGTCTTTGTCTTGACAAGTTGAGCTACAGTGTCATTGACACTTTCATTTTTGTTTCAGTCAGCTGAAATATTTCAGTTAGTCAGAAAAGCAAACCTACGGTTTGCTTTTCTGACCAACTGAAATATTCCATACAACTGAATCTAAAAGATAACTGAAACTTTCATTTTCTTTGAATCATAGTTTGCTTTTCGGAATCTATAGTATGCTTTTCCAACCATCCGAAATGTTCCATCTGATTGAATCAAAAAAATTTCCTTAAAATTCATTTTCAGGCCAGAAATGTTCCTCCCTTGAGACTTGATTTGACGCTTTACCCAGTGCAGACGATATCAAAATTTATTATTTTAAAAATCATTTTTTTTATTTTTTCAAAACATTTCAAAAACACCATATCAAGTAACCCCTCAATGGAACGAGCTTGACAAGCTCGTTTCAAAGAGGGGTCACTTGATGTGGTTTTATGAAATTTTTTGAAAAATAACATTTTTTCAGCTGCTGAATTTGCATATTACGCAGGCGGATGTGGCCGATTCATCGGGTAAATCGTCAACCGAATCTATAATGATATAATTAGACATGTTTGTTTCCTACAAAATTAAGAATGAAGAATCACCACCGCATGCATGATTACACATCATAATTCCAAGAGTTGTCCTAATATCCTGATGTTTTCAAGGCAAATTAAATACTTGTTGACTGGAATATCTATAACTGGAGCATGAAGGAATATATGTATATCTTTGTGAGTAAAAGGGCATCACATTAAAGCAACTATAATCTGTGTGCAAATGCCACAAAAAATGATTTAGGCCTATAAAACATAAAAATCTGTTTCTCAGACCCTCCTGCATTGTCCTTTTGGCTGCCACATGCTATCTTTTTATAACCAATGCAAACTTATAAAAATAAAAATTAAATGGTTTATATCTGATATTTTACCCAAGTTAATAAAATTGATTTGTCCCTTGAGTAAAACAAGGCTTTGCAATGGTTTAGCATTGCATAGCCTTCTTGTACTCAAGGGATGAAATACACCATCGCCTATACTATTATGTATATTATGAGACCTAACACATAAAACAAACCAAGAACATGAACTTTTGATAGCAAAGTAATTATTACAAAAATAAAGAAGAAAATAAAAAAAACGCCCGCTCACATGTAATTTTACAAAAAATGGCTTGAGAAACAAGATCTACTTTGTGGGGCCTAAACGTATAGCTCGTAACAGCATTGGGTTCCCTATAGAATTAGGCACGTGGCCCAAGAGCTTGGGTGGAACCTGTTTATTGGATAATTCCTTTGCCCATGAAAAATATTCAGTTGAGAGGAGTGGAATGTGAAAAGTTTACAATTTTGACCTATTCTTTTATGTGAATATTTTAGAAATTTTGATCTTCTCCTTAATGTGAAAGACATTTTTTGCTATTGTTGATGAAACACTAGTACATGATACATTCCGGATGCCCTGGATATTGGAAAACATTTGCTTTGGCACTGAAGTATCATGGCCAGGTTTTCTTGCCAATAGAACTGCTGTGACTCTTTTTTATGGATGCCTTTACCATTTCCGTAACATGAAAGCAGACGACACTTAAAAAAAAACTTTTAAAAATGTTTATTTTTTATCTTAAAAACACAGCTTATGATGCTTTGATTGAATTAGCTCAAAGAGTTTTTTTTCCAGTGTAGATCATAAGCTATGTTTTTTGGCAAAAATACATGGCTTTCAGAGCCACAGGTACCACTCAAATGCATGCGACTGGTCATTTTACTGTGACCTGAGTCAATGGAGTGCAACCTTCACTTTTTCCGGTATGAACTGGTGATTGCCGCAAGTACGATCAATTGTTATCTTTACATGTCGTTTAACGGGTATATCCTGTAAAGGGGCATCTAGAGAAATTAAGAATACACATTGTT
Organism: Pictodentalium vernedei; assembly: GCA_031216915.1. Taxonomy (NCBI): domain Eukaryota; kingdom Metazoa; phylum Mollusca; class Scaphopoda; order Dentaliida; family Dentaliidae; genus Pictodentalium; species Pictodentalium vernedei. The sequence continues at coordinate 52,111,648 of CM062292.1, forward strand.
GTTGTTTCTCAACTTTATTGAATGGTATCATTGACACCACTTTACATTAACAATCGAACAATTGTAGAAGATAATAAAATGTGATTAAGGAATCATCACAAAAAAATGTTTGGCAATAATCGGTTCCACTGTTCCAGGAGCTGTTGCTGTTGTCATCCAATTGCCCACAATCTGCCAATTGGGATGGCCAATTCCGATCATCGGTTGAACACTAATTTATTTTGGAAATGTTTCTACCTCATTGTTGGCTGTCTGTACAGGCAGCCAACAATGAGGTTGAAACAACGTTAAGTCATATGTAGGAGTGTACCAGTACATAAGGTAGCAATTACCATAAAAAATAATCTGAGGTTTTAATGGTTAAACATGGTTCATTAAATCTACACTAATTACCAAAGCAAACAGAGAATTTTTTATCAGATTACAACAACTTGCCCTTGAAACTGTAGAATTTTATTCTATCGAATATGAATTGCTGCTAGGATATTATATTTCAGATGCCATTTTTTTTCTTGGTTCCTTCATGTTTTTGCAATATCTCAATCATAAAATCTCCATCCACATGTGTACATGTGTCATGACCTGATTACTGACAGATAAAAAGAGACCACATTTGTGCTCACTGTAGTATGTTAATTTTACAACAATGCAACAGTACTCTTATAACTCAAATCTTATTGAGGACCCCCAGTCTTTAACTGCTTTCAACCCCCATGAGAACCCCATGGGAGCCCCAGGAAGTGGAGTAGTGTTTGTTACTGCAGTAAACAAGCTCTGTTTTACTGTTAAAATAGGACCCAGTCACCAATGCTTGGGGTAGAAGGCCTCTAAAATGGACAACATGGGTATAAAAGATCGACTTACTTGGCTTCATCTCTAAGTTACGGTCATGATTACAATTGTGCAGAAATATATGACCTCAAACACAAATAAATAAATATATGAAAGTGACCTTAACCCTTTTCCCAATGAATTGCCCGCATCCGCCTGCGTAATATGCAAATTTTCAAAAAATTTTAACAAAACCATATAATGTGACCCCTCTTTGGTCTGAGCTTGTCGAGCTCATTCCAAAGAGAGGTCACATGATATGGTTTTGTTGAAAGTTTTTGAAAAAATTTTAAAAATGATATTTAAAATAATAAATTTTGAAATCGTCTGGGTCAAACACCAATAAATAGATAAATAAATAACTCCTTGCTTTTTGCTGGCAAATATTCCTACCCTGGACAGAAAATCTCTTGCCACAAGAATAAGTATAACTTTGGCACCTTTAACAAATTTTCCTCTATTAATTGAATCATATTGTCAATCAATGATATTTTGTGTTACATTTTCTTGAATTTTTCATCTAATCTAGTCATGGCTGCTGTGAAGCAGCTATAACTAGATTTGATGAAAATATTGTAAAAATTGTTAAAAAAAACCTTGTCAGTTTAAGACTTTGAACATCCCTGTTGGGAGATGTGAGGACTAGATGGCACAAGTTGTGATTACTTATGCCAAATAATGCGGCCATAATAATCATCCACCCAGTCATAGTTAGAGAGATAGAACAAAAAGGTTTGTCATTCAAGACTGTGCTGTGGCTGATATAATATGACAGCTATTTCTCATTTTTCAACACCATTTGTCTTCTATGGAAACACGGGTCTACTGCGATATTTCCATGTATGTGTGTCGGCTAAAAATTTTGAAAGTTGGTGGATGAATGGAGATTTTAGACCTTCTTGTAACAGTGTGTGACAGGATATCATCAGTTTGAAGGAAAAGCCTCCAGGAATGATCTGTGTTGTGTGGGACCAATCCAGCTGGCCTTGGCGCTGAAGAGATTGATTTCATGGTGTTGATTTTAAATGTATTTTTCTTCTTTTGATTCTTTCCAGTCATCTAGTGGTAAGGAGGCCCTCGATGTTATCAAGGAGGAGTGTCCAAAAGATTATCACAAGGCTGTTACTGCATTTGGTAAGTATCAAATTTGGCTGTAACAAGCAGCTCTATAAGTGGCAGTGTCAGTCAGTCGGTCAGTCTGTTAGTCTGTATCCAACAAAATTTTAAATGCGCTAACTTTTAAAATACTGGGTGGAATGAATATTGGTAAAGTTATATGTTAGAGTTATTGCTCATGATGGACTTTGGAATTTGTTTAATTTTTACAATCCAGTGCAGCAGAGGTGTGAACTCAAAATTTTTATTATATTCCCCCTCATAAGATAATACAAAAAATGCTGTAAATCATTCTTGGTATCCATTTACTCATGAGTTATACCTCATTGTAGTTGTACGTAATGTCACATAATATTTTTTGTCCTTGTTTATGCTCTTAAATGTCAGATTTGAAGAAGATCAATATCTGAAGGATTTAATAAGCAGAACATTTACATTTTTAGCTCAACTTTGACGAAGTCAAATTTGAGCTATTGTCATGGCCCGTCGTCCGTCTGTCCATCCATCTGTCTGTCCGTCTGGCCGTCTGTCCGTCCGTCCGCCTGTCCGTCTGTCCGTACATCAACAATTGGCTATGGCTGGGGCTAGAGGTCGTATTTATGAACCGATCTTTACGAAACTTCTTGTGTACCTTTGTTATGACCCTGGGACGGGAACGAGTGTTTTTAGGTGTGGTCCGAAATTCAAGATGGCTGCCAGTGGCCATTTTGTACCAATGATGCAAAAATCAGTTTTTTGTACAGAACTTCTGTATGAAAGTTCTGATTTGAATAAAGTTTTGTATAAATGTTTAGTACCATGGGATACATCACATATAATACGGGTTTTTTTCTCGTGCGTAAATTATGCAAATTAGACTGACTTTGATTTATTTAGTGTTACTTTCAGAGCTGTAAGTGTCAAGCTGCTATGGCTCGGGCTAGAGGCCGTATTTATGAACCGATCTTTACGAAACTTCTTGGGTACCTTTGTTATGACCGTGGGACGAGAACGAGTGTTTTGGGGTATGGTCCGAAATTCAAGATGGCTGCCAGCCGCCATTTTGTACCGACGATGCAGAAATCTGTTTTTTGTACAGAACTTCCATATGAAAGCTCTGATTTGAATAATTTTTTGTATGAATGTTTAGTACCATGGGATACATCACATATAATACGGGTTTTTTCTCGTAAGTAAATTGTGCAAATTAGACTAATTTTGATGTTTTTGGGGTTACTTTCAGCACTGTAAGTGCAAATGCCAATACGGCTCGGGCTAGAGGCCGTATTTATGAACCGATCTTTACGAAACTTCTTGGGTACCTTTGGTATCACCGTGGGACGAGAACGAGTGTTTTGGGGTCCGGTCCGAAATTCAAGATGGCCGATGGCAGCCATTTTGTACAAAATTAGGTGCAATCAGATTTTTGCACAGAACTTCCATATGAAAGCCCTGATTTGAATAATTATTTTGTGTGAATGTTTAGTACCATGGGATGCATCACATATAATACGGGTTTTTTTCTCGTGCAGAAATTATGCAAATTAGATGAACTTTGATTTTTTCAGTGCGACTTACACACAGTAAGTACACATGTCAATACGGCTCAGACTAGAGTCTGTATTTATGAACTGATCTTCACGAAATGTCTTGGGTACCTTTGTTATCACCTTGGGACGAGAACGAGTGTTTCTGGGTGCTGTCTAAAATTCAAGATGGCTGCCAGTGGCCATTTTGTACCGAAATTAGGTCTAATCAGTTTTTTGTACACATCTTCTATACAGCTCAGACTAGAGGCCATATTTATGAACCAATCTTTACGAAACTTCTTGGGTACCTTTGTTATCACCGTGGGATGAGAGCGAGTGTTTTTGGGTGTGGTCCGAAATTCAAGATGGCCACCAGCAGCCATTTTGTACCAAAATTAGTGCAATCAGTCTTTTGTATAGAACTTCTGTATGAAAGTTCTGATTTGAATAAATTTTTGTATGAATGTTTAGTAATATGGAATACATCACATATTGTAAGGGGTTTTTTTTCGTGCCGAAATTATGCAAATTAGATGAACTTTGATTTATTCAGTGCTACTTACACAATGTAAGCACACATGTCAATACGGCTCAGGGTAGAGGCTGTATTTATGAACTGATCTTCACAAAACTTCTTGGGTACCTTTGTTATCTCCTTGGGATGAGAATGAGTGTTTCTGGGTACGGTCCAAAATTCAAGATGGCTGCCAGTGCCCATTTTGTACCGAAATTAGGTCCAATCAGTTTTTTGTCACAAGTTCTATACAGCTCGTATTTATGAACTGATCTTCACAAAACTTCTTGTGTACTTTTGTTTTCACCTTGGGACAGGAACGGGTGTGTTTTGGGGTGTCTTTGTTATCACTGTGCTATGAGAACAAATATTTTGGGGTTCAGTCAGACCCACTCTGGGACTCAAAGATTTTTTCTAGTTCGGCATCTGACTGTCACCCACCTTTACAGTACCTTACCTATACATTTGTTACAGGCAACGGTCAGTATTCATGTACAGACCGTTACAATACTTTATATGTACCTTTGTTATCAGGTCATTACCTAGATGTTTGTCATTGCTGTGTCACATACTATACATGTACATGTCTTTGTCTTGACAAGTTGAGCTACAGTGTCATTGACACTTTCATTTTAGCTATACCAGAATTATCTCATTCAAGGGTATGAGGAAACTCAAATTTGAACTTGTAGTAAAGCCACTCATGAAAATTGTTAGTTCCTCACATTTCATCATGTTATAATTCGGGCATTCATTCAAAACCTGTAGATATTCACAATGTTTAGCTGCTATAAGCAGCTCTATATGTGGCAATGTTTGTTGATCGTCAATCAGTTGGTCCATCAGTTGGTCCATCTGTTGGTCCATCTGTTGGTCTATGACCAACAAGTTTTTAAACTCACTAACTTTCAAAATACCGGTGGCATGATGTATACTTTATTGGTTTCTTACCCCATGTTCAATGTAGGTTTTATTTGGAGTATTTTTATCAGTTACTGTACTTTTTTGTCTTGGTATTTGTTTTATTTTTACCATCAAACTCAATACAGGGGAACCCTGTTAATTGAATAGTCACTTTGCCAATGAAAATTATTCAATTAACAGGAATATTCAATTAACGATTGTGTCACTTTCCTATATTGTAGAGATAAACATAACATTTATTCTATTATATTTTGTTTGACAGAGCTCCATGAGCTCTGTCAAACAAGATATAATAGACTAAATGACTGTATTTGATGTACTGAGGCCAAATAGGTCTATAAACAAAGGAAAACTGGGGAGAGTCAGGGTATTTCTCGACAGGTTGCAAGATTTTTTATTCAATTAACAGGAGTTTACTCTATAACCTATATTCAATTAACAGGTCAAATTTGTACTGGAGGTATGGTTTTGTGTTTGGAAATTATATTCAATTAACAAGGTTATTCGGTTAAGAGATATCCAATTAAGTGGGCTCCTCTGTATTGTTTAAAATACTTGGTGGAATGACATCATATTTGGTATGCAAGTGTATCTCGAACAAGCTCTTAATTGAAAATAGAATATGTTTTCATTTTTGGAATTCACTAAAAACAAACCCAACGAGGGTTCTTAAGCTGAATTTGAATAGAACTACCTGGTTTTGACCATTACATAGGGTAAAGAGTTGATATAGATGACATTTACACTAAGGCTGTACAGTGCACAGGGTTAGTTATTCAGTTAGAAATGATTTTTTTTTATAACCAGAAAGTGTGACTAACCCTGTGCAGTGCACAGGGTTAGTGACACTTCTGGTTATAAAAAATTGATAACTGCATTATCACATGCTACATCAAAATATACAATGACTAAGGCAGTAAAAATGCTTTGGGTAAGTTTCGTTACATAGGGTGCTGGATTCAAGAAACTATTGGAAATACTAATACTGGATTGTGAAAATTTTTTACACAATGAAGGCTGCACATTGAAATATTAATTGCTCTACCCCCAAATAATGGATATGGACTCTTTCAATTTCTGCCATTTAACCGCCATGGAAGATACCACCAGTGTTCAAACGGTTAATATAACAAATCTTGAATACTTTGAATGTGAATGCTTTATTTTGCAGCATAATAATATAACAGTATACAAGTATTAAAACAAAGTGAACTCGTATTATACTCCGGGGAGACAGCATAGTCAGAAGGACTGTCTTCCTGCCGTCCCCACATAAGTACTAAATTTAATCTTCACCGCAGATTTCGCCTACATTTTGATTCACTGAAACATTCGTATGTTAACCAGAATCTAGTAAGAAAAAAAAAATTATGTAAAGTTTATCTCTATTGAGAGCACCCCAAAAAGGACCCAAGTCCACTATGGGACCACACTGCTGTACCATGTGAAAGCAGAGTACCCTGGGCAGCACCATGGTCCACCTTGTTACCCAATATTGAGGTATCTCAATTTAATCATAATGCTGTGTACATTGGATAAATTTAGACTTAAAACATCAGTCAAGGAAATCCTAACAAAAAGAGTAGTCAGATTATTGCTCAATACTCTCGATAAGTCATTTAAATTTGACTGTCAGTATGGGTGGACAGGAAATGATTAGTGTGAAGGACTTTTTGATAGAAGTTTTTTCTCATTATTGTGCACTATTATTATTTTTTTTTAAACCTTTACTTAGCACCATTAGGGGCTGACACTTGCAAAGTAATTTCTTGAATAACTAAAGATTTACTTTTTTGGCTCATTGGAATGAGCTCAGCAAACTTGATATAGTAAGGGATCAGAACTGTGTTTTTTTGTAATATTTTATAGAACTGACTGTCAAAAAGTATTGTCACATGCGAGAAATAGACCATGCCGCTGTATCATGTTTATTTTTGTTTAACCCTTAGAGACTTTAATTATCCTGACATTCAAACGTCACTGGGAATTCAGTTTCTTCAACGTTTTTCAAAATACAATGTGAAATGTCGGAAAGTATAAATAACACAATATTTTTCACATTAGTGATTAACTGGTTGAGGGCTATTTTTGGTGGTCTGAATTTGTTATTCAAAACTTGTTTTATTACAAATTATTGGAGAATGCCCATAGGCACTTTCCAATAATTTGTATAAAATAAATTTATATAAAAAAAATATTATTTGTGTTTGACTGAATATGAAATATAAGCAAGAAAAGTGTTGGCTTTTGCTCCGGTATACTCATTTTTAAAAGCCCCGATAGTGTCTTCTAACACTCAACCAGTTAAAAAGTCTTGACAGCACGATTATATTAGTATTTTAAGCTGCGATAACATTTGGCTGAATGGTTATCACTGAGCACTATTTGGGAGAAAATAGGAATTTGAGGTTAAAACTTTAAAAAATCAAAAAATAATGACCACAAAGTATCAATGTGCTGTTTGATTTCGTACATAATAACAGGTACAAAAGTATCAAAAGGTTAATTATGTTTAGTATGAATGAACATTACATTAAAAAAGAGTCCAACAGAGCAGGAGTAGGTAGTAAGATAGAAAACAAAGTGGATGGAGTACCACAGACTGGAATCAATGACCCAAAGTTGTGTTTTTCCCATATTTCATAAATGCTGAAGATGCACATGAAATCAAGAAAACACTCCAGCAAGGGTTGTTGATGCGAAGTTGTGTTATTCCTACAGTTAAAACTAGAAGTCCTGTCACGAATAGTGCGCTTATCTAGGCTTAATTGCGCGTTGGAATTGCGCGCAATTGCCATATCGAATGGTATCCAAAGCACGGCAGGCTCTCTTGGTTACTCATAGCAAACACATGCAATGTTTCTGCCAATGGACCTCCGGGTTACCCGGAGGTCCATTGGCTGAAACATTGCTTGTGCACAGGCCATATGTACAGGATTTGATAGCATTACTTGGGCCATAACGCGTACATTAACGCGCAACTCAACGTGCTATTTGTGCGCATTTCATGACAGGACTTCTAGTTTTAACTGTGTATTTCATAAATGCTGAAGATGCACATGAAATCAAGAAAACACTCCAGCAAGGGTTGTTGCTTTCTGTCCTCCATACTTTACCCAACTTGTGTTCTGTATTTATACCACAATTAAACTTGGAAGTGAATGAAGCTAATTTTTTTAACCCTTTACCTAACATGAAAAGCAGACGACACTTGCAAAAGAAATTCTTGAATAACTAATTTTTTTTGTTTTTTGTCTCAAAAACATAGGTTATGACCCCTCATTGGAACGAGCTCGTTCCAATGAGGGGTCATAACCTATGTTTGTGAGACAAAAATGAAAAAATCATGAATATTAATTGGCGATTTTTGAGAATAGCGCTGGCTGGTTTTGGGCGTTACGTTAGCTAAAGGGTTAAAGAAAAATATCACTTTTGGGCCGTCGGATAACCTTCTTGTTTGACGCTGTTTTGTGTTGAAGCCTTCCTTCCTTTCATGCCATAATAACGTCATTCTGATGTGTAATGTCCAATCAGATTTGTTCTTACATGACATTCTTTCCTGTAATTCAGATTTTATGTGTGGTGTATATAGAACATATCGCAATGTCTGTATTTTATCACATAATGTTGAATATGCATGGCAGTGATGGTATAATACTCATGTAAAATGTATATGTTTAACCCTTTACCCAACGTAACGGCCAAAACCGGCCAGCGCTATTCTCAAAAATCGCCAATTAATTTTCATTATTTTTTTCATTTTTTGTCTCAAAAACATAGGTTATGACCCTTCGTTGGAACGAGCTCGTCGAGCTCGTTCCAATGAGGGGTCATAACCTATGTTTTTGAGACAAAAAATGAAAAAAAATAGTTATTCAAGAATTATGTTTGCAAGTGTCGTCTGCTTTTCAGGTTAGGTAAAGGGTTAAACGACTTGTCTTAGCATTCATTGTATTTGTATAGTTGAATGAACTCAACTTGTTAGGCAGAATTGGTTGATTTGTTTGGTAAAGCATTTCAATACGAAGTGGAAATTCCCAAAATCATTTTTATAAATTCTGTTATATTTATATAAATATTTGTTGTTTTCCATTTACAGCCAATGCAAAGGGAGGTAAGAATGACAAAGGTAGTGGCTCTGGTTCTCCAGAAGAGAAATATGCTGATGTATTATATAATAATTGTGATCCAGAAGATGGAGAGTTTGTAAATACATTAGTTGAGAGATCAGAGGTTTGTATTGATTTTTTTATTAGGCCTAAACAAATTAAAAATCTGTTTCTAAGGCCTTCCCGCATCGTCCTTTTTGGCTGCCACATGCTCTCTTTTTATAACCAATGTAAACTTAAAAAAATAAAAATTAAATGGTTTATGTCTGATTTTTTTGCCAAGTTAAAAAAATTGATAAATTTGTCCCTTGAGAGCAAGAAGGCTTTGCAATGCTTTGCATTGCAAAGCCTTCTTGCTCTCAAGGGACAAAATACACCACCATACACATGCTATTCTGTAGATTATTAAGCCTAAAACATAAACCAAGAACATGAACTTTTGATGGGAAAGAAGTAATTACAGAAATAAAAAATAAAATAAAAAACGGCTCGCCTGCATGAAATTTTTCAAATAATGGCCTGAGAAACCAAAGATCTTCTTTGTATGGCCTTAGATATGATTTTTTTCCAGAATTGCTCATTATCAAGCTCGATTGATATGACTTCAAATTCCACTGATATGATGGTGATCTATGGAGATTATTACCATTATGTGGATGTACAAAATATGTATCCGAGTCAAGCTCTGGGTTCTAAGGGCAGATCACGATGAGTCGAAGACGAGTCATGATCTACCCTTAGCACCCGGAGTGAGACTCGGATACATATCTTGTACATCCACATAATGGTAATAATCATTATATCTTACAATATATTGGGGATAAGTCAAGAATGTAGACAATTATATAATGAACTATTTATTCGTGCAGATGAACAAAAAGAAAAAAAAATGGAACTCACACAAAAGGAACATGCTTGTATCCAACCCCCTGATACAAACATCTGTATAAGAGGGTCAGATACACGTCAGCTGTGGAGTTAATACAAATAAAATACATGTTTATTGTGAGATCTATGCCAATATAAACCAAGCCAGGGTTGTGTCTCCTGATGCACCATTACTAGGTGCAACAAAATTGTTTACATCAAAATTGTTAACCATTGCTCATTGAACACAATCAGGAAAATTGGTGTTACCAGATATAATGGAGGAGTTTGAGATGAGTTGTTGTATGGCGAGGAATTAATGATGGCAGTTAAGTAAGGATTAGGCAGATGAAGAGAATAATGAAGAAAGTTGTACAGAAATTTCATCACAAACTAAGATTCAGAGTCATAAGTGGAGATTCATCGATTTGGGAGAAGAGATAATTCAGCTATTTGTGTAGCTTCCCCAATACTATGAAGCCCACTTAATTGGATATCTTTTAACTGAATAACACTGTTAAGTGAATATAATTTCCCAACACAAAACCATTTACCATACCTCCAGTACAAATTTGACCTGTTAATTGGATATAGATTATAGAGTAAACTCCTGTGAATTGAATAAAAACTCTTGTAACTTGTCAAATAAATTACCCTGACTATCCCCAGATTTCCTTTGTTTATAGACCTTTTTGGCCTCAGTACATCCAACAGGCATTTAATCTATTATATCTTGTTTGGCTGAGCTCATGGAGAGCTCTGTCAAACAAGATATAATAGAATAAACGCTAAGTTTATCTCTAGAAAACAGGAAAGTGACACAATCCCTGTTAGTTGAATTCTCCTGTTAATTGAATATTTTCATTGGCCAAGTGGCTATTCAATTAACAGGGTTCCACTATAGCTTCCACATTTGAAATTTTACATGCCAGTAAGAATGATTCACAAGTGTGTTCAAATCAAGGTCGTGGGTCATAATTATTATGTAGGGATATGATCAGGCCCCATATTTTAACTCTCTTCACTCTGATGTCAAAATATCTAAATTTCAAGTAGCCATTTTTTCCCATAATGCACTGGGAATTTGACCAATTCAATCTTGTTTGACAGAGCTCAATGAGCTCTGTCAAACAAGATTGAATTGGTTAAATTTCTAGTTGCATGATGGGAAAAATTTGCAACCATAACTTTAGATTTTTCGACATCAGTATGCAGGAGGTTAACACTGTTGATAATGGAAAAAACATTAAAAGTCTTCTTCACCCAAACCACTGGTCAGAATGCCATTATATTGTAAAAAAAATGAATAAAGAATGCTATGAAAGGTTTTATAATTTTGGGTAACACTGATAACTTAATAAATACCTAACAGGGGCAGAATTACAGAGAGAACCGTTTGGGAGCAGTAGTCCCCTTAGTGTTTCAGCTAGCCATATATTTTTCTTGCAGGATTTCACAAACCTTTTCCAGACAATAGTCTTAAATGTTTTGTGCCATGAATGCTATCGATGTTCTCGCGTATAAAATAACGTTCACCCAGTTGGCACTTGACTATAGGCCCTATGGTAAGATATGGACTGGAGACTTTACAATAGATTAACCCTTTCCCCAACGAATCGTCCGCATCTGTCCACGTAATATGCAAATTCAGCAGTAGAAAAAATATTATTTTTAAAAAAATTTCAACAAAACCATATCATGTGACCCCTCATTGGAACGAGCTCATCGAGCTCGTTCCAATGAGGGATCACATGATATAGTTTTGTTGAAATTTTTTGAAAAATTTGAAAAAATGATATTTAAAATAATAAATTTTGATATCATCTGCGTTGGGTAAAGGGTTAAAACATTTGATATTTTGTTTTTATATTAATCAGTGATAAATAAAGCCTTCCATCAATTTCATTGATCAATTTCAAAACTAGACAGGTCGTTCCAACGAGAGGTTACATGATATGGTTTTGTTGAAATTTTTTGAAAAATAATCTTTTTTCAACTGCTGAATTTGCATATTACACGGACAGATATGGCCGATTCATTGGGTAAAGGGTTAAAGTGAACAAAACGGACGAGTCATATGATAAAAGAAAATATGACGAGAGTGTCTGTATATCCAATATATTTTCAGGTTGATTTGCCTGCAGTAAAGAAGGCCTACAAAGAGAAATATGGAGTAGATTTAAATACTGATATCAAAGAAAAATGTGATGGTCATCCAACAAAGAAATGTCTATTAGAACTGGCACAGAAATCTCCAAGCAAAGAAGTAAGTACTGTGATACCCACTTAATTGGATATCTCTTAATTGAATATCTGTATTAAGGGAATACAACTTTCAAAAACAAAACCTCTTACCATACCTTCAGTACATTTTGCCGTGTTAATTATACACCCACAAAACGAAGTTTAGGGGGGATATTTCGGAGTCAACTTGTCCGTCAGTCGGTCATTGCCGTCATCTGTCCGTTGCACATGTAAATTTGTGGATCGAACAACCTCCACAGGTTTTAGCCGCATTTTCATGAAACTTCACAAAAATTATTAACATGATGAGGGGAGGTGCGTGACATAATTTTTTTCCAACTCAGTTTCAAGATGGCCAACTGGTGGCCATATTGGATTTTTTTTTTTACTAAACCTGTGGAGTGAACTACTTCCACAGTTTTAGATGCATTTTCAGGAAACTTCACAAAAATGATCAACATGATGAATTTTTTTCCTGCTCGGTTTCGGATTTTTTGTTTTACTTGGAAAAATTGAATGCCCCTTTTCAGTCACCCACACTAGTCGATATGTCACGGTGGGGGTATACCGGGCAACAGACCATCTATAGTTACATATAGGTTATAGAATAAACTCCTATTAACTGCATAAAAAAATCTTTATCTGGCCATGGTAGAGTTCTGAATTAATTTTAAATTTGTTCACAAGTCTTTACCTTGTTACCATTTATGGGAGAGTGCCTACAGGCACATGTAACCAGGCAAATCCATACAGGCTAAATAATTTCACTTCAAAGATAGTATGTATCCGCGGCAAATGAAGCTGTTAAGTTGTGGCAACTGCACACCAGAATAAAGCCCAAATATGGTATAAAAAAATTTTTTATGTAGTACATTCAAGCCTGAAAATAATTTTCATTGTACTTCCAGACAAAATGTCAGACACCAAATGAATCATGTCTGCCATTTAAGAATGATATCTGACATATTACAAAATGGAGTTTGAGTATTCGAAATAATGTGGTTTGGGTGTACATGTACCATCGTCTTAAAACTGCTCCGAATTCATCCAATCATACCTTGTTTGGCAGGGCTCAATGAGCCCTGCCAAACAAGGTAGGATTGGTTTCATTCTGAATTGGAAACTGAATTACACTTCAGACATAATTTAGATACATGTATGGCTATATCAAATCGTATTCCTTCACATGCTGTTAATACTCATTAGCTGTACAGTCACTTTCTTCACATTTTCTTCACGCTTTCTTCATGCTTTTAGTAATTTTGCTAATGCTGATTACATTGACAGTAGCTGCTAATGAATTCTTGGCTGCCAATAAAGGCAGCCAAGACTTCACTAAACACCACTGCTAAGGCACAGTGTTATCTTATTATGAATGAGTAAAAGATACGTGGAATTCTTGAGGCCTATAAAGAGACAGCATTTTCAGAATCTTTGATGAGAATCAAATGAACATTTTTCAAAATCAAAGCTGATTCTCACTGTTTTTGTTGTGAGAATTAACTCTGTTCAGGCCTGGACCGCTGTTAAAAGTGTCATTAAATAGTAATAAAAATTATTTGCCTGAAATTCACACATGGTGCTCTATGAATGTACAAAATTGCAAAATGCCTTATGGAATTAGGGCTGAAACGGTTGGCTCATTTTCACAACCGACTTACCGAGAGCTATAACCGGTTAATATCCGGTTATCCGTAGCCATTATTTCACCGAATTTGGGATCGAAACTATAGGAATTGGAAAGCAGTATTCTCAGAACTATTCCGTAGTGTGTGTACAAACGAACGTTGTCGAGTACTCGACAATGTTCGTTTGTATAAATACTACTGAATAGTTTCTGCGGTCACTCAGTACTTACGGAAATTGCCGATCATCAACAAAGTCTTGAAGCCAATGTCGATTATTTCTCAATATATACAGCGCTGCTTCGAGGTGTAACCTATCCCAAAGGAGATGCGGCAGATTTATTATGTTTTTACCATGGAATGATGATCACTATCGATATTTCGGAAAACCAGTTGACGTTTTTTCAATCGATTATGTAGGTAACCAGTTTCAAACCGGTTATCCGGTTAACCATTTCAGTACTATATGGAACGAAAAAAGATCAGAGTTTTTTGCTGTGATTATAAATCTCTTGTGAGTCGGTTAGGGTGGGGTTAAACCTCAAATAAACACACAAACAATCTGTACATGTCCTGCAAAATAATGTTAAAAATTTTTCTCAGGCCCTCCCGCCTGGTCCTTTTGGCTGTTGCATGCTCTCTTTTATAACCAATGCGAACTTGAATGGTTTATGTCAGATATTTTATCTAAGTTAATAAATTGATAAATTTGTCCCTTGAGTGTAACAAGGCTTTGTAATGCTTGTGCACTCAAGGGACGAAATACACCACCACCCATGCTATTCTATAGATTTTTAAACATACCAAGAACATGAACTTTTGATGGCAAAGAATTAATTACAAAAATAAAAAATAAAATAAAAAAAAGCATGCCCATATGCAATTTTACAAAAAATAGCCTGAGAATCAGAAGATCTACTTTGGGTGACCTTAATTTTAATTCAGTATTATACAGTACGTGGAGAGTGGATTGTAACTAAATCACCTGCAGAGTGGAGTTATCACCCAATCTATAATTTCAAATTTTGTACATACGGACAAAAAACATAAGCAATGTTTCAGCCAATGGACCTCCGGGTTTAACCCGGAGGTCCACTGGCTGAAACTTTGCTTGTGCTGGTTATGCTTTGCAAGATATTTGCAATTATTGCTTGGGTGGAATCTCCACTCTGTGGGTGCTTTAGTGATAATACACTCTCCACGTACTGTACGTAAAAAAAACTTGTTACTTGACATTTCAGAAAGGACAGAAGAAGGACTCGAAAAAGGGTGAGGAACAAGAAAAGAAGGATAGAGAGGAAAAAGAAAGAAAAGAAAGAGAAAGAAAGGAGAAGGAAGAGAAAGACAGAAAGGATAAAGAAGAGAAAGCTAAAAAAGAAAAAGAAGAAAAGGAGAAGAAGGATAAAGACAAGAAGGATGGTGCTACGGTAAAGCCAGCTGCAAACTTTAATGCCGAGGATGACTGTGAGAAATTGTACAAGGCAATGAAAGGTTTGGGTACAGATGAAGATACGATAATTGATATCCTATCACATAGAAGTAATGATCAGAGACAGGAGTTGAAGAAAAAATATCAAGAAAAATATAAAAAGGTAGGAGAAAAGTTGTTAATCTATAATTCTCTCTCTTATTTAGTCTACTTATGAAACAGATGTGTCTTGTAAAAATATTATACACTCAGCTATAGCTTATCAAGGAAATTTGGCCCTGTACCTTACATGTTGAGAAAATTACACTGAACAAGCTGTTAACCCTTTACCCAACGAATCGCCCGCATCCGCCCACATAATATGCAAATTCAGCAGCTGAAAAAATATTATTTTTCGAAAAATTTCAACAAAACCATATCATGTGACCCCTCTTTGGAACGAGCTCGATGAGCTCGTTCCAAAGAGCGGTCACGTGATATGGTTTTGTTGAAATTTTTTGAAAACATTTAAAAAATGATATTTAAAATAATAAATTTTGAAATCATTTGCGTTGGGTGTCACATGATATGGTTTTGTTGAAATTTTTTGAAAACATTTAAAAAATGATATTTAAAATGATAAATTTTGAAATCGTCTGCATTGGGTAAAGGGTTAATTGAAAGTAGAATTTTGAGACTAATCTGTGATGGTGTAGCTGTGTTATCTGAAGTACCCTGATGAAGGACTAGAGCCAAAGGCTTGGCGAAGAGTTGTTACAATCAGGCTGGAAAATAAGGCATCTGACATTTACAGAATGAGGTCCCCAGAGGGTGAATTTGATCCTGCTATCCCATACAGTGTCAATTTATCCTCTGGGTAACTTGTTCTGTTTAGTTTTGAGACTCTGATTCAGATTAAGGTTCAGAGGGTAAATTTAGTGATGCTACCCTGCTGTGCAGGGTAGCATCACTAAATTCACATTCTGGGGACCTCATTTTGCAGATGCTTATTTTCTGGCTTGGTTACGATGTTATATAAAGTTTTATTGTCCCTTATAGTCGGGACATTTTTGCTGATAATGTGGAAAATAGAATATGTTTACATTTTTGGGTTTCACTAAAAAAACGTTCCACAATCTATTCCAATGAGGGGTCATAAGATGAGTTTTATTGCTTTTTGAGAATAGTACTGAAGTACCCTTTACCTTTTTGGGTAAAGTTATTTATTTATTTATTGATGTTTAAGGTCACATATTTATGCACAATGGCTAATCATGACCGTGACAGTTTTACGGGTGGAGGAAGCCAGAGTACCCGGAGAGAACCACCGAGCAACGACGAGCAGCTGCCAGCTCCCCAACATCGTAACTTTTGGGTAAAGAGTTATTATTATGTTGGTTAACTGGTAGAGTGCTGGAAGCCCATATTTGGGCTTTATTCCCAAGGGCAGGTGCCACAACCTGATGGTTTCATATTCTGTGGATGTGCTTCATATTATTTTTGAATTGAAATTATTTAGTCTGTGGGGATTTGCCTTGTTTCATTTTATGGGAGTGTGCCACTATGCACTCTCCCATAAATTGTAACAAGACAACAAGCCATGGACTAATTTGGATGACCAAAAATAATTTAGCACTCTACCAGTTAAAGAGTTGGTATAGATGAGATTTACATTAAGACTGTACAGTACACAGGGTAAGTTACTTGGTTCATAATGAAAATATTTTTTATACCATAATTACCTATTCTACAATATATGAAAAGCCTATGACATAAATTTTTAGCTTTGCACACCAACCATGGTGAGCAATGGGATTTCAGTAGTTAAAAATAGTTTACACCTACAGTGGAACTATATCCAAGTTGACCTTTGGTGACGTCGACCTGAATGCAACTTGTCCAAATTTATCACACGTCGCCTCACGAAGAGTGAAATTAAAGTGGCAATTATTTATTACGTTTTTAAATGAGTTTACCCCATAAGACACCAAAACTTAAAAACATGCATTGTCTCATGTTAATAAAGCATCCATAAATTGAAATGGTATGTTATTATGCTATTAAAACGAAAAAGGCCCTGTTTCATTTTCCATTTCGTTTCGGTGATAAAATTGACAGTGGAAGTACTGCCCACCGATGCTCATGTAAACAAAAACAGCTTTGCACGTATGTACGTCTGGTGCTCAGTAAAATCAAGAAAAAATATCAGCCACTTTAATAATCTAACGATCATGGTATAAATAAAATATACCCAAAGTAGCTTGGTGTACCAAATGTTCACCACTCGTGGTGAAGTGATGTTAACCGCACGCCAAAGGCTCATGGTTAACACCACTCGTGGTGAACATTTGATACACTAAGCTACTATTGGTATATTCTACATATAACCAAAAAAGTATGACTAACCCTGTGCACTGCACAGGGTTAGTCATACTTTATGGTTACAAAAAATTGGTAACTGTCGTATCACAGTACATGAAAATGTACATTCACTAAGACTGTGCATTGCATAATAGAGATAATCTTATTCAAGTTCAACTCTGCTTGACAGACTATAAG
Organism: Pictodentalium vernedei; assembly: GCA_031216915.1. Classification (NCBI taxonomy): domain Eukaryota; kingdom Metazoa; phylum Mollusca; class Scaphopoda; order Dentaliida; family Dentaliidae; genus Pictodentalium; species Pictodentalium vernedei. The sequence goes on from CM062292.1 coordinate 52,129,353, forward strand.
AGATCCTCATTGGCACAAGGCCAGTTATCATCTTGTCATGCCTGGTACTCACCAGGCATCACTAATTGTTGGTAATCACATCATGGCAAATGAATATCAGGCAGCCGTTAACCTGTTAACACTTTGTTTAGTGTTGTTTCATTACTGGTGGAATTAACTTTTGTAGGGCAGACTTTTTACCAGACATTGTAGTGTCCAGCACATGTCATTAAACTCCAGTGACTTCAATCATTCAACATATTCTCTGGTAGGAAGTGGATAATTTGAAAATACCTTCCTCTCCCCCTCCCACCTCAAACTATCTGTCAAGCTGTGTTGACCTTCTGTTTTCTATCATTATTTGTTGATATCAGATTTTATGTGGGCATCTGTCATCCACTGCACTATGTCCCAATAATACTAAAATCATTGCCCTCTGATTGGTTGAGAGCTCACTTAGTTTTTCTATGTTTAGTGCTCCAGTGGCATATATATATTACTGTCTGATGTCACCATGAAAATATTTGAAAAGAGGATAACAATGGGGGGAGAGTCAAAGTGAACACTGCCTATAAAATCATATTTTTCAAGGCCAGTGATCTTTCTATGAATACATACCCACACCCCACATATAGGTTCATGATTTGAACTGAGATGGAGTAATGTTGACTTTTGTCTAAGTTATTGATTTTTTGTTGTCCACTGGCATCATAGGGTACACAAGAGGTTTATGTACTAAATTTGTTATCATTATTAAAGTTGCCTTGTTCATTCAAGTTGCCATGTTTATTTCATGATGTGGGTTTTGGGCTATGGGTAGGATCTTATTGAAATATATATGTTATTGTGATGAATTGACAGTAAATTGATCTGAGGTTTGCAGCTTGGAGTGTATGTTCAATCAAGACGTGAAGTGTCTTGGTTGAACATAAGCATCAAGCCACAAACCTCCGACCATGTTACTATCAATTCACCACAATAACTTATAATGTTTAGTGTTAATAATTTTTAATATTTTTAGGCAACAGCTTTATGACACAGCTGGTCCAGATTTTTACATTAATAGTTAATAAAACAGTTTATTACACATCCATTAAACTTTAAACTCTTGTATTTAACAGAATCGCCGCTATGACATAAATGTTTCTGTATTCAGCTGGCGATGTACAAGCCAAAATATTTTTCCCAGCACCGTTTATACTAGTTCCTTTCCCGTCAAAGGAAAGGAACTAGTATAAATGGTGCTGGGAAAAACGTTTTGGCTTGTACATCGCTTCAAAAAGTTTCTAAGTTTTGATATACAATTATCGATCGTCTGTCGTGCAGTGTGAAAATGAAAACGTCCAAAGCAAAATAATGACGGTTCACAAAAAAAATGAGTTAACCAAAAATGAGATAATATTAAAAAAACATTCATTTCCGACCACAACATTAACCCATTGACGTGGATTGTGGAATGGAATTTTAAGTGAATTCCAGAAATCAAAACATATTCTATTTTCAGTTAATAGATTGTTTCAAATCAAATCTTGAAATGAACTGGACAGAAGATTTCTCATCAAATCAAACATTGAATCAAACTACAACCCAGTGGTTGTGTCTGTGGTAGTGGGGTTTTGGAATTATCTCCCCTACATACCAGGCCATAATTATAGTAAAGTCTATGTGTAATAAGCTATTGTGTACTGTCACACATTAGTGTGAAGCCAACTAGGTATATAGTGTCACACATCTATGTGAAGAAAACTGGCATTGCATGTGAAGGTCTGGATCCTGTGTGGTAGTGTGATAAATATATAGGAAAAGCAGATAATTCTTCTAGAGGCTCATTAGTTAATCACCAGGATGAAAGATAGACCATAACATTTCCAACTGAAATTGAACATGTCAAGCCTCATCACATGCCATATTACACTGTTATTTTTATCATCTCAACTCTTCTCACAGATAAAGTAAGCATGCCCCACCTTTAACTGGTAGCGTAGTGAATTATTTTTGGTGAAAATTTGTTTTCCTTTATTTTTATTACATGGCTGTTCTATAAAATCCCCATCTACAGCAACACTAAACCATGTGGAAAATAAAAATCTGTTCCGCACATATGTGCGGAATGGAAATCGTTGAAGTCTATTTTTAAATAGAAGCGAAATTTCACTGGAATTTTCAAAAATCATGCAACGCAATTACAATTTGAATCACTAACGATAGATGAAAATTGTCCCCTGAGTTCCAATGTGTTCTATGTGCCAGTAGGCTGCCAGTAGGCACATAGAACACACTGCAACTCAGGGGACGAAATATTAACACGGGTTCCCCTCACAAATTTGGTTGGCGATAAAATGTGTTGTCTGTTTTAATAGTTGTCAAATGAATTGCCGAGTGTCCTTCTAATAATTGTTTTATAGACATGAAGGCATGTAATAAACACAGAATGACAGATGCGTGTGAATGGGTTAATCGATATGGCACTTGTGCCATTGGGGAAGGATAAAACTCGAGGCTTGCGGCCTCTTGTTCTATCCTTCTGCGCTGGCACTCGTGCTATATCGATTAACCCATTCACACACGTGTGTCGTTCTGTGTATGTCCTGTTACAATTTAAGGGAGAGTGCCTAGAGGTACTCTCCCATAGATTGTAACAAGGCAAATCCTTTAAGACTAAATTATTTCAATTCAAGATAATATGAAGGACATCCACTGAATGTGAAGCCTTTAAGTAATGGTATCTGCATTCCAGAATAAAGCTCGAATGTGGGCTTCCAACACTCAACCATTTAAACCAGAAAAAGAAATATGAAACATGTCTGAAATGTATAATCTTCTTAACTCAATCTCATTAGGCTTTTTTTTTTTTCCACACATTTTTGTCTGTACGATTCAGCAGCCATTTTTGAACCGATTTTCACACAATTTGGCACACGCATAGAGGGGCAAAAAGTCTAAAAATGTACCGAAGCGGAATTTTCGATTTAACCCTTATTTCTCCAGAATTGGCAAAAAACTGCCAAAATTGGGGTTTATCGGCACTTTCTCGAAAACACGTCTTGTAGATTTTTTTTAAACATTCATCATTGCTAGACCTGCCCATGACACGACCTTTGATACACACGACATATTAGGCGATGCATATGGTAACCCTCCACAGGCTGCCAAACATCGAAATTTTGATGAAATAGGCCAGTTTCAGACTCCCACAGCACCCAAACGATACCCAAGAGGTAAACATAACTTCCTTTATTGGAAGTGGAATTCACCGAGGATCATTTTTGTCAGTAATAAGGGTGTTCAAAAAACCAAGCGTTAACCCGTTTTGGGCTGGTTAAACAGAATCTACCGAAGCGGAATTTTTGATTTAACCCTTATTTTGTCAGAATTGGCAAAAAACTGCCAAAATTGGGGTTTATCGGCACTTTCTCGAAACACGTCTTGTAGATGTTTTTTATACATTCGTAATTGCTAGACCTGTCTGTGACACGCCCTTTGATACACACGACATATCAGGCGATGCATATGATAACCCTCCACAGGCTGCCAAACATCGAAATTTTGATGAAATAGGCTGGTTTCAGGCCCCCACCACACCCAAACAATACATGAGAGATAAACATAACTTCCTTTATTGGGAGTGGAATTCACCGAGGATCATTTTTGTCAGTAATAAAGGTGTTCAAAAAACCAAGCGTTAACCCGCTTTGGGTTGGTTAAACAGCAATACCCCCATAAAGCTAAAAAATTTGTGTTTTCCGTGGATTTCTCTAAACGAGTCCTGTAGATTTTCAAGAAAAATTTGTCACTCCCAGGCCATGGTGTGGCAATAGAAGTTGAATGGACAAAATACTGCGGTGAGCATTTGTTTACCCTCCACGGGCTGCTAAAAGTCAAAATTGTGATAAAATGGGCTGTTTTTGGACGCCAACAGCACCCAATGGGTATGCCACAAAGAAACGTGCCTTCTTTTATCGAGCGCACAATCTATACGCAAACATTTTTGTAAGTAGTAAGGGTATTCAAAAGTCGAAGTCTTAACCCATTTTGGACAGGCTAAAGAGAGAGACCCCTTAAAATCTTAAAATTCCCATTTTCTGTGGATTTCTCTAAAAACATCCTGTAGGTTTTCAAGAAAAATTGACTACTCGCAGGTCTTTGTGTGATATTACAAGTTGCATGGACAAAATATTCCGGTGAGCGTTTATTAACCCTCTAGAGGCTGCCAAGCATCGTAATTTTGTTGAAATGGGCTGTTTTCAGGCACGCACATCACCCAACGTGTACCTGAGAAATAAACATAATCTCCTTTGTTGGAAGTGGAATTCACCGAAGACCATTTTTGTAAGTAATAAGGGTATTCAAAAAAACAAGCGTTAACCCATTTTGTGGTTGTTAATAGTGATACCCATCAAAGGCTTAAAAATGTATGTTTCCCTGGATTTCTTAACAAACATCTGGTAGGGTTTTCAAGAGAAAATGGCCATTGATAGGTCATGGTGTCACATTACCAGTTGATTGGATAAATTATTCTGGTAAGCATTTGTTAACCCTCCATGGGCTGCTAAATGTCAAAATTTTGAAAAAATAGTCTGTTTTTGAACAACAACAACATCAAATGGGAATACAACAGAGAAACGTAACTTCTTTTACCGGACGCAAAACTGACAGGGAAACATTTTTGTAAGTAGTAAATGTATTCAAAAATCGAGGTCTTAACCCATTTTTGACTGGTTAAGGAGATATACCCCATAAAAGCTTAAAATTCCAGTTTTCTGTGGATTTCTCAAAAACAAAATTTCAAGAGCAATTGACCATTCGCAGGTCTTCGAGTGACATTACAAGTTGCATGAACAAAATGTTTCGGTAAGCATTTGTTAACCCCCCAGAGGCTGCCAAGCATAGACATTTGGAGAAAATGGGCTGTTCTTGGGCAACCATAACACCAAATGTGTACCTGCAAAATAAACATAACCTCCTTCATTGGAAGTGGAATTCACCGTCGATCATTTTTGTAAGTAATGAAGATATTCACAAAACCAAGCATTAACCCTTTAGAACTGGTTAAAGACAGATACCTCTCAAAAGGTTAAAAATTCATGTTATCTGAGGATTTCTTTAAAAACATCCTGTAGATTTTCAGGAAAAAATGGCCATTCTCATATCTTAGTGTGACATTACAAGTTGCATGTACAAAATATTCCTGTAAGCATTTGTTAACCCTATGCAGGTTCTCAAACATCAAAATGTTGATAAAATAGGCTGTGTTTGCGTACCCACAGCACCCGAAGTTGGGAGGAGAGATCAAAATAAGTGGAAGTAGAATTCACTGAGAATTATTTTTGGAAGTAATAAGAGTATTCCAAAAACAACACTTAACCCCTTTTGGGCTGGAAAAACAATGATACCCATCAAAAGCTTAAAATTCCTTTTCTCCCTGGATTTCTCTGAAAACATCTTGTAGATTTTAAAGAAAAATGGTCATTCACAGTTCTTGGTGTGACATTACAAGTTGCATGAATAAATATTCCTGTTGGCACTTGTTAACCCTCTACAAACTGCCAGACATCAATATTTTGGATACATTTGAGATAAAATGGACCATTTTTAAATTGACACAGCACTCAGTGGGTATGTGTCAAACAAACATAACTCCTTTTGTCGGTCATTGACTTGTTGGATGACGATATTGACATTAACCCACTCCACCGTTAATGATGGTTCTTACCTAAACAATTTTTTATCAAACTGTGTCATTTGAGACTACTATCTTCACCTTTCTCATAACATCAATGAAGGAACTTCAGTGAGACAGTTAAAAACAATTCATCAGACACTGTGGGGTCATGAAAAATCATGGAATCTAATCGGGAAAAGCCATGATTCTCCAGAATCATAAAGTCTAGTATTGTATCTGTATTTCTTGACTATCAGTGAGAGGCTATTACTTCCCTTGTATTGCCTCAATATGTCTGCTTTTGTAATAAATTAATGCCGATATGAAATGGTTTGCAAACACAACTAATAATGAAATGTCTGAGTTAAAAGGGATGTGATGGATACAGTGTCACATGAGGCTCAGTTACAACAGTATTAGGCTTGGTTAAAGCCTTGTCTACATTGTTCTCATTTTGCCTCATGTTACACGATATCTACTAACTAAATATTCAGTAATTTATATTATTATGCATCCATTAAACTGTAAACCCTTGTACAGTACGTGGAGAGTGGATTGTAACTAAATCACCCGCAGAGTGGAGTTATCACCCAAGCTATAACTTTCAAATTTTGTACATATCGACAAAAACGCAAGCAGTGTTTCAGCCAATGGACCTCCGGGTTTAACCCGGATGTCCATTGGCTGAAACTTTGCTTGTGCTGGTTATGCTTTGTCACAAATTTGCAAGTATTGCTTGGATGGAATCTCCACTCTGCAGGTGATTTAGTGATAATACACTCTCCACATAATGTATATAACAGAATGTCCACTATGACATAAATGTTTCTGTATTTAACTGGTGACATACAAGCCGGCACTGTTTTTCCCACATTATTTTCGATTAGTTTGTTTCCCGCCGAGTCATTAGTTATGCTTCAAAAAGTTTCCAAATTTTGTTATACCATTGTCGTTCGTCTCTGTTTCTCCCAACTGTTTTGTCTCCTGTCAGTAATAGCCAACAAATGGTTAGGTGTGAATGGACACCAGCCGAAGAGAAACAGTGATACACATTTTCAACAAACATGCCCAGTAGAAAAGATAACAAATGTAATTTAGACTGGTTCCCTAAAAGTTGTTTTGATTTTTTATCGATCCATTTGATCAGTAAAGCTTCAAACAAAAATAACAGACTCTTCACCTTTGGGTTTAAACATCGGAATTAAAAATATATGTTTATTTAAATGGATTTTAATGCATGGGGATGTGTTATAAACACAGAACATGATGTGTGTTTGAATCGGTGGGTGTTTTACATAACTTGTTGCAATGGCGTAGACATATTTTGCTCACACATTGGCTCTCGTGAAATATAACTAAGCCATTCCAACTCATTATGTAAAACACCCACTGATTCAAACACACATCACGTTCTGTCTATTTATGGATATTGATAATTCTGAGTGAAGAATTGTTTGATAAATAAAGGTTTAACACTTATTATATTTCTGTAGGATTTGGTGAAGGAACTTAAATCTGAGTTATCTGGTGACCTAGAAGAAGTTGTTGTTGGCCTGATGATGGATCCTAAAGAATATGAAGCCTCTTGCTTGTGGGATTCTGTAAAAGGACTTGGAACTGATGAGGCTTCCTTGATTGGCATTCTTACCACTAAATCAGGAAAGGTAAGTATTACCGGTAGTTACTCAAAGCAATGTCTCATCTGAATGGGGTAGTTCTGTCTTTAATTGTTAACCCTTTACCCAATGTATAGAGGATATCAGATATCAAAATTTATCATTTTAAAGATTATTTGTTCATTTTTTTCCCCAAAAAATTGAACAAAACCATACCATCTGACTCCTCTTTGGAACGAGCTTGATGAGCTCGTTCCAAAGTGGGGTTACATTGTATAGTTTTCTTGAAATGTTTTTCAAAATAATATTTGATTCAGCTATTTGATCAGTACATTATGTGTGTGGATGTGTCCAATTTTTAGGTAATGGTTTAAATGACTTAGAGATCAAGCCCAAAGCTAGGAAACTGGAGGGTGGAGGAGGGGGTTGTTCATACCCCCATAGAAACATTTGTTGTCTGTCGGAAAGTATTTATTGTCCATTGGAGAAATTATTGGCCTCCCAAATGTCAACATTTTCTCTGTACACAGGTACAGTATGTGGAGAGGGTATTATCACTAAATCACCCGCAGAGTGGAGATTCCACCCAATAATTGCAAATTTGTGGCAAAGCACAACCAGCACCAGCAATGTTTCAGCCAATTGGTCCATTGGCTGAAACATTGCTTGTGTTTTTTGTCGATATGAACAAAATTTGAAAGTTGTAGCTTGAGTGATAACCCCCATTCCGCGGGTGATTTACTTACAATCCACTCTCCACGTACTGTAATTGGTCAGTCTGTGTCTCAGAATTCCTCCATGTGATGTGAGCTGGACGGGAATGTACTTCACTAATGATAGGTTTCTGAATGACTAAAAAATTTATAACTGCCATGTCATTCACTTCATGAAAATGAACTAAGTACATGATACCCCCTCCCCCTAACCTTTGAATTTATTGGAGGGGACACGTCCCCCTTATCCTACAGTGATCTGTGCCTATGCTCACCAATTTAAACACAACATGTAAACTTGACATGTTCACCACAAACCCATCCTTACTAGATAAACATTGGAATGGAGTTTTCAAACCTGACCACAGTACATTGGAGCCCTATTAATTGAATACTTATTTTGCCAAAGAAAATTATTCATTTAACTTGTTGAGGGCTAGATTAGTTTTAGTGGTCTGAATTTGTAATAAAACAAATTTATATACCCCGTATTTACTCTATGTATTGGGACACTCTATGATTTGGGACACTCATTTTTTCCAGAAAACTATATTTTTTTTATGCTCCAAAGTTTTGGACATTCAGGAGATTTGTTTCCAGTTGGCCTGTTGCTAGTAGCAGACGACACTCATAAAAAAAATTCTTGAGTAACTAAAAATTTTCATTTTTTGCTTCCAAAACATAGCTTATGATCCCTCATTGAAACGAGCGCAATGCGCTCGTTTCATTGAGATATCATAAGCTATGTTTTAGAAGCAAAAAATGAAAATATAAAAAAAAATTTGACGGCGATTTTCATATATAGTGATGGAAAACGAATCACACACAACTTTATTCAGCATCAAATCAAGACCAGGCTGTGTTCTTTCCCCATTTTCTAAGAATTGGGACACCAGTGAAAATAATTATTTTTAGCTGTCCCAATACATAGAGTAAATATGGGTAAGCAAAATATTATTTGCATTTTTCTGAATATGAAACAGACGCAAGGAAAATGTTGGCATTTGATCTGATACCCACATTTTTTTGAAAGCTGTGATAGTGGCTTCTAGCACTCAACCAGTTAACAGGAGTATACAATTAACACAGATTTGATTATTTTCATCTATTCTAGTGATAAACTAAGCATTTATTATCCCCCGCTGACAAAATCGGTAGGGGGATATTAAAGTGATGACATCCATCCATCTGCCTATCCATCCATACATCCATCCATGCACACAAACAAGTGATGGGTTATGTGCCTAGTCGTCAGTACATTGTACTGTTATGTGTCTAGTGTAATTTATGTGACTAGCCATATAAATTTGAACTAAACAAATCAGGGTTTATGTGGCTAAAAAAAAAATGGTTTTGGATGCTAAAAACCCCGTGGGAACCTCAGGAAATGAAGCAATGCTTCCCTAAAAAATGTTTTTTTTTTAAGCTAAAACCCCTATGGGAGCCTTGGGAAGTGTAACAGTGTCTGTTTACCCTGGTAAACCACCTCTGTTTTAAAGGTAGAATAGGACCCAGTCACCATTGCTAGGAGTGGAAGTCCTCTAAAATTGGAATGTGGGTATAAACGGTTAACTAAACAAGCCAGAAAATAAGCAGACTGCCTTCTGCAAAATGAGGTACCCAGAGGGTGAATTTGGTGATGCCACCCTGCACAGCAGAGTAGCAACACTAAATTTACCCTCTAAAAACTTCACTCTGAATCAGGTTTTCCAACCTAAACAGAGAGAGGTACCCAGAGGATAAATTGGCCCACCATATGGGATAGCATCAGCAAATTCACCCTCTGGAGACCTCATTCTGAAATGACAGATTGCTTATTTTCTGGCTTGTAACTAAACTTGACTTTATATCCATGTTGCTGTAATGATTAGCCATTGTGCAGAAACAGAAACTAACTTAACTTTAATAGACACAACTTCATGCAGGTGGCATCTTGTTTGATCTGACTAAATCTGATCTTGTCCACTCACCAGAATATGACAACTCCAATAAATTAACCATTGCAATATGTTTCTGTTCTTTTGTTGAAATTTTAATATATTTACTTTTTCAGGAAATGAAAGAACTGAAAGACCAATATAAAAAAAGTAAGATACTTTAGTCAAATTTTCTTTTTCGGATTCATAGGCCAATATTTGGTCTGTCTCAAATCCTACAAATAACCAGTACTTCATATCTCTAATAACTATTGTTTGCTAAAAACTGAATTTATATGGAATTTGCAAATAATTGCAAGCTCTTTCAACTCACTAAACCAAGAAAAATGCACAGTTCAACTCGGATGTAATTCAGTGGCTCAGTGAAAGAAAGAGAACGAAAGAGAAAGAAGCCCACCCACACCCACCCACCACCACCCCCATATGGATTTTGTCAGGATTTTATCCTTCTGTCTGATTTTTTTACTTGCACAATTGCCTCTTGAGATAGAGTCAAGAGGATTCATGTTTCAGACATGTTTCTTGCTTCTGTTTCTTGATTAACTGGTTGAGTGCTGGAAGCCCATATTTGGTCTTTATTCTGGAATGCCGGTACCATTACTTAAAAGCTTCATATTCAGTGGATGTGCTGTAAGTACTCTTCCATAGACTGTAAGAGGACAAAGAAAGGTGCACAAATTATGACCAAAAATAATTTAGTACTCTATCAGTTAATCCTTTACCTAACATGAAAAGCAGGTGGCACTTGCAAAAAAATTCTTGGCTCATTTTTTTGTCTCAAAAACATAGGTTATGACCCTTCATTGGAACGAGCTCAGTGGGCTCGTTCCAAAGAGGGGGTCATAACCTATGTTTTTGAGACAAAAAATGAAAAAATAATGAAAATTAATTGGTGATTTTTTATTTAGAATAGTGCTGGCCAGTTTTGGCCATTACGTAGGTTAAAGGTGGAACATGCTTTCTCTATCTGGAAGAAGAGTTGAGATCCTAAAATTAACAGTTTGATATGGCATGTGATGAGTATTTGTTCATCAAATTTCTGTTGAAAATTATATGGTCTACCTTTCATCCTGGTGACTAACAGATGAGTCCATAAAAGAAACATCTGCTTTTCCTATATATTTACTGGTTACATTCACACCTCTGACTTCAGAGTAAGAACACCATCTGGACATTCACAAAGCAATCACAATGGCTAATTTGGACCTTCCAATTAACTGACAGAATGCTTTGTCAGCTCTGGGCATCTCTTGCCCTCTCAACTGGACTCTCCAGACAAGAGGCAAGAGCGTCCACCTGACTCTGGAGTTTGACGCAGAGGCAAACACCACCACACCTTCTTCGGGGAGAGGTAGCACCTTTTGTGAGAGGAACCCCTCTCACACTGGTCGTTACCCGAAGAAGCCTGGACCTGGCCCTGAAAAGAGGAACAAGAAGAAGAGCCCATCAACCAGGCGCTGTGATGCCCGGTGGCTGGAGAAATTCCTGAAAAGGAAGAGAAAGCAGAAGAGAAGACAGAGAGGCCATTACCATTTCCCCACCCCCAACTCTGGTGACTCCCATCCACACTCCAGCTGCCTCTCCTCTGAGGGGCAACCTGGAGGATGGCGAGGCAGAAATGGAAACTGGCTCTCCAAAGTCTCCTAATCCAATCTCTCCCCTCCCTCCGGATCAGGAGCTGGCACGGGAACTTACTGACATGATGGCAGACCTGAGAAGTATGAGGGAAGACATCAAAAATACCACCAAGGAATCATCTGACAACAACAACCTTGTGACGGCACTCCTGGAACAACACAGCAGCCACAACACCCCTGAAGCGGCCATTCTCAACCATTCCATCCAAGTTAGTCCTCCAAGAACATCAACAGCCAACAACCACTACCGTCTCTCCATCACACCCACCTCCACCAAAAAAGAAAAACAAGCGGCACAAATGTCACTAATACAGTCAAAGAGGGTCGAAAGGGGCTTGCCCCACATTGTCCCTGCGTGCCTTCGGCGCTCAAAAACCATTTCATTCGCCGACATATTTATCACACAGCCACCCAGGATTCAGACCTTCACATGCAATGCCAGTTGGCTTCACATGGATGTGGGACAGTATATGCCTAGTTGGCTTTAAATTAATGTGTGACTGTACAAAATAGCTTTATACACACAGCCTTTAAATAAATATGGCCTGGTATATAGAGTAGATAATTTTAAAAAAACATTACAACAGACATGACCACTGAAATGCAGTTTGATACAATGTTCAATTTGATGAGGAATATTGTGTCCGATTCATTTCAAGATTTGATTTGAAACAAGCTACAGCACAGTACAGTTGTCATGGGCTGGTCATAATCCACAGTGGCAGGGCAGTGATGTCCATGCATTCGTTTACCAGGTAATAAAAATCATAATCAGCAAAATTTTAATTAATGAAGCACCAGGTTGTAGCTGGTGCTTCATTAACTGGTAGAGTGCTGGAAGCCCATATATGTGCTTTATTTTGTAGTGCATGTGCCACAACTTAATGGCTTCATAATCTGTGGATGTGCTTCATATTATTTTTGAATTGAAATTATTTAGTCTGTGAGGATTTGCCTTGTTACAATTTATGGGAGAGTGCCACTAGGCACTCTCCCATAAATTGTAACAAGGCAAAGAGACATGGACATATCCGGATGACCAAAAATAATTCAGCACTCTACCAGTTAATTGAATTGTTGATGATTATTCCTATAATTAGTGTTTGGAATCTAATATTACTGCGTATGTGGAAATATTGCCCACCCGTGGAAAGTGACCAGTCCGTGGTAACCATTCTGTATTAATTAGTCCCCTATCGGCATTGCCGGAAGGGACTATAGGTTTGCACTCTGTCCATCCATCAGTCTGTCAGTCCGTCAGTCTGTCAGTCACACTTTAGTTTTCCGGACTTTTTTTGGAAATGCTTCAACCGAATAATTTCATTTTTGGTAACCTACTATAGAACAATGACTTACAGATCAAGTTTGAGTTTCATGCTGATTGCATTATTCTTGTGTGAGTTATGGCCCTTGGAAATATGGAAAAGCACCAAAATATCAGTATTTTTATACTGTACCAATGACCCAGACATAGCTGGTGCTAATTCTCAAAAATCTAGGGCCAAACACAAATTTTTCCACCCAATCCCCAAAATTGGCATCCAAAACTGAAAATAACATGTCCTAAAAGGTCCTCCATACTTTTCCTCCACTGCGCATGCGCAGTGTCAAGGAGGTCTCGAAATTGGTGCCAATTATCATTCTTTGTTTGGCCCTTTATCAGTTCACATCTGACTGATATTTGTGCTTGTAAATCTCAGTTTAAATGATGCCAGACACATAAATATTAGAGAAATGGTGGATCTAAAGAGGAAATAGAAGGAGGAGAGGAAAAATTAGTGGCAGGAAATAATCAGGGCTGTAACTTAAATTTTTTTTATGAAATTATGTTATGTTCCCTAATTTCAAGGCCTGGGCCTGTTGTCATTCTTGCTATAAAGTTACACTGCTTGATCAGTGTTTCCTCTCTCCCTTTCCTTTAGTCCCCCCTTGCTATTCTCCCATGCTTTTGGCATATTTTCTGTAATATTATTACTAAAATTTCTTGGGAGTTTTAGCTTGGTAACAGAATGAATTCTGTTTTTTTCCCCATGTTTACGTCCTCACCCATGGGTGTTTAGGCGTTGTGTTCTGCATCTACCATCTGATGTTCTGCAGTTTCTTCCCTGGAAGTCTCTGTTTTGCATCAGATAGTGTTTTAATTGGTAACTGATTTCGGGCCATGTTTATCAATGCCTGGAGTCATGTTTCCGGTTTTTATACACTTCTTGTTTACATTGACAACGGTTTCTGTTGAGAGTGATTTCTTGTCTTTGTATTAGTTTAATCATAACAAGATACATTATTATTATACGTAAGTGTTGCATTAATTTTTTTTTTAAATATTTTAAAAATTTTTGTTGTATATCAGTTCCGAGCGATGTGCTTTGGTTTTAACCTAGCGCCCTGGGCTTTCACTCGAATAATGAACTCGGTAATGATGCATTTCCAAGCTCATTCATCTGCGGTAACGTCGGCCTACCTGGACGACATTCTTCAGAGGTACGGCAACGAGTTAACGCTTCAGAATGTTGTGCTGAATCTGCTTTTATTACTCCGACGTCTCGGTTTTATAATAAACAAGGAGAAGTCGGATCTGGTGCCGTCCAAGTCATTCACCCACTTGGGAATGAGCTTCGAGATGCACAACAATCTCGTTCGTCTGCCATTAAACAGAGCGAAATTAATCAGTTGTTACGCTCACTATTGTCTTCACTCAGACAAAGTCACAGCAAGAGAATTCATGAGACTCATAGGTCTGTGTGGAGCCGCTGCGGATCTCATTCCAATGGGGCAGTTACGCACTCGTCGTCTCCAAATTTTCTTGACTCAGAATTGGAGAGTAAAGATTCATTCGCTTGATATAGACGTTCTCTTGTCAAATCAAGTGAAACAAGAGATTCAGACTTGGGCAAACATTCAGTGGTTGACTCAGGGAGTTCCACTGCAGTTGCCGGATCCAAGTTTTACTATTATGACGGATGCCAGTCAAACAGGTTGGGGTGCTACAACGGATTTGAAGTGCCAGGGTCTTTGGGATCCGCAGTTTTAGGCAATCACATTAACATCAAAGAAATGATGTCAATTTGGCTTGCACTATGTCATTGGATGAACATTATTCAGAAAGCACATGTCCAAATCCTGTCTGACAATACAACAGTAGTAGCGTATATTCGGAACCAGGGAGGCACTCATTCCATTCCGTTATTCAATTTAACGGAAAGAATCCTTCTGTTTGTACTAGAACACCAAGTTCTACTTTTGGTCCGTCATATTCCAGATCGTCTGAATGTATTAGCAGACTCCCTTTCACGGAAGGGTCGCTTGTTCCTGTCAGAATGGACTCTCAACAAACAGGTATTCAATCAGATTTGCTACCAATGGGAGCGGCCAATGATAAACTTATTTGCGACACAGCTCAACAATCAGTTGCAGACGTATGTGTCTCCATGTCCGGATCCTCAAGCATATGCAGTAGACGCTCTATCGATCTTGTGGGACGGAATGATAGGATATGCGTATCCTCCGGCGCCGTTGATTCAGCAGATATTGCTAAAGATAAAACAATCTCAATGCAAAATTCTGTTGGTAGCATCTCTGTCTCCACAGAGACCGTGGATAAATCTACTCAAAATCTGCTGTGGGACATACCGCGGAAGCTTCCTCCACGAGAGGATCTTCTTTCGCAGGGGAAATCGCGTCAACTACATCACAACCCGCAAGGTCTCAACCTTCACATATTTCCATTGTGCGGTCCTTCTTGCACGGCAAGCATTTTACAGGACGAGCAGTGGACGCAATTTCTAACTGTAGGAGGACCTCCTCTTCGCTAAACTATACGGCTAAGTGGAAGGTCTTTTGTCATTGGTGTAGGGATAATTCTGTTGATATTTTTGATCCCTCCATTCCAGACATTGCAAACTTTCTAGTATACTTGTTTGATGAGACCAAACTGCAGCCTGTTACTATTAAAGGTTATAGGTCTATGTTATCTGATACCTATTAACACCATGATAGTTTACAAATTGGATCTAATGTCTCTTTATCTAAATTAGTTAGAAACTTTTCGATAAATAGACCTAGAACCCTTAGATTAATTCCCTAATGGAATTTAGCTTGGGTTGTTCTTAAACTAAAAGAAAAACCATTTGCCTCTTGAGACAGTGGACTTCAAATTCTTATCTTATAAGACAGCATTTCTCTTAGCTTTCTCTTCTGCTAGAAGAGTCAGTGAGCTTCATGCACTATCTGTGGACGATTCTCACTATCGTAGTGTCGGGAACACTATTACCTTTACTACTAATGTTGGATTTTTGGCTAAGAATCAGGCTCCTAATAAATATCCGGAACCTATTGTTATTAAGGCCCTTCCGTCTTCAGACGGGCATAGGCCTTTACTTTGTCCGGTTAGAGCTTTACGTATTTATAAACGAAGATCTCAGTTTATCAGAAAGGGACGAAAACGCTTCTTTCTGTCTCTGATGCCTAATAGAAAGGACATTATGGTCCATTCTATTGCTAGATGGATTCAATTAACTATCCGTACTGCTTATGATAATCTATCTTCAACTCAGCAGTCTGTGCTTAAGATTTCGGCTCATGAAGTAAGAGCTCTTTCTACATCTTGGGCTTACGCAAATAGTGTTGCTATTACAGATTTAATGAAGGCTGCATATTGGTCTCAGCCATCCACATTCACAAATTTTTATCTCAGAAATATTGAGTCCATTTCTGGAGACCTGCATTGTTTAGGTCCGTTATCTGTTGCTCAGAATGTCATCCACTAAACAGTTGCAACTATAGTTATGCAGGCTTTCTGTTCCGGCAGTGACTCTGTCCTGCTGTCCTCTTCGCTCTGGGCTATTTGACCCAGGGCAAGGGGAAGGGGGGGGGGTGTTCCCTTAGGTCACCTGCTTTATAGTGAAAAGCAAGGGGATACCTTCTCCGGAGTCAGTAATTCTGAGTCGGTACCGGGATGGTTTTAAAGTGTAAAGCTAATGTTGAAATTCATTCATGTCATATTTTTAAAGTGTAGCTCGGTGTGAAACATTTGTATATGTCACGTGTCAAACGGGCGTTAATATACAATCCTCTGACACTTTTAATGATTATAAAGAGTCTCAATTCTCTGGACTTACTTTATTTATTGGCTTACTTTAAAAATAATTAGTATAAAGGGTTATACTGGATGTTAATAGAGGACATGGATGTTATTATGCTCAATTATGAAGGGTGCTGTGTCTTTCTAATTTGTCATAAATAAGAAAGATACATGTAAAGCCTAATCCTCCTTTACTCCTCGAGGGGATAACTCTATTATATATAGTTGAGCTTATTGGATTTTCCTCTATGTCCTAGGCCCTCCAGCCTTTTTTCTATTCAGCTATGTCTGGGTCATTGGTACAGTATAAAAATGTTAAAAAATTTATAGTAATTTATATATTTTTTATACTTACCAATGACCCAGACGGGGATGGCCCTCCCAGGAGTTGAGAACTCGTACCTCCCTGCTGAGTACATAGCACTGACCAGGCACTGCTTGTAAGAATGATAATTGGCGCCAATTTCGATACCTCCTTGACACTGCGCATGCGCAGTAGAGGAAAAGTATGGAGGACCATTTAGGACATGTTATTTTCGGTTTTAGATGCAAATTTTGGGGATTGGGGGGGCAAAATTTGTGTTCGGCCCTAGATTTTTGAGAATTAGCACCAGCTATGTCTGGGTCATTGGTAAGTATAAAAAATATATAAATTACTATAAATTTTTTAACTTTCCAGACTTTTTGGGGAAATGCTTCAACGGAATTCATGCTGATCACATCCAGGTTACAACATTTGTATAATTATTAATGCTCATTAGTCCGGTAGGGGACATTGTATTGCTTCAGCGATACGTGAGCTCTTGTTGAAAATAGAATATGTTTTGATTTTTGAAATTCACTAAAAAAATCCTTTTCACAATTCACTCCAATGAGAGATCATAGGGGAGATAATTAAAAAAAACATTCAATGTTCGATTTGATGAGAAATCTTTTAGTGTCCAATTTGTTTCAAGATTTGATTTGTCATTGAGCAAAATATTGTGATTTATCAGGCCCAAATAGTTGATTCCTTCTCATTAATGAACGATGATTCTCTCTTATAACTACTAATTAGTAACAACTGGTAACAAAAAAGATTGGACTACATATTAGAGGTAGTCATACTACAAGTAGTGACCATTCTTCCCTTCTACATAGTTAGTTGTCATATAAATGTAGATATTATAGTTGTCCTATAAATGTAGATATTACACCCCCTGTTCAGGAAGGGACCAGGTGGTGGCATATAAACATTTACACAGGAATTATACATGCAGTAACTAGAAATTATTCTCTTCTACATAGTTAGTTGTCCTATTAATGTAGATATTACACCCCCTATTCCGTAAGGGACCAGGTGGTGGCATATAAACATTTACACAGGCATTATTCATACATTAACTAGAAATTACCAGTATAGTAATTACATAAGCCCACATAGCCTACCATTTTCTCCTTCTACATAGTTAGCTATCCTATAAATGTAGATATTACACCCCCTGTTCAGCAAGGGACCAGATGGTGGCATATAAACATTTATACAGGAATCATACATGCATATAAACATTTACACAGAAATTATACATACATTAACTAGAAATTAATAGTATAGTAGTATAGTAATTACATAAGCCTACACGGCCTACCATTTTCCCTTCCACATAGTTAGCGATCCTATAAATATAGATATTACACCCCTGCTCAGCAAGGGACCAGGTGGTGGCATATAAACATTTATACAGGAATCATACATGCAGTATAGTAACTAGAAATTATCAGAACAGTAATTACAGAAATCTTCAGTAATTATATAGGTATAATAGAATGATGTAAGAACACTGAAGGGAATATAGAGAAAAATGTTTGAGAAATTTTGACAAAGGAGATTGGACTACATATTAGTCATATGGGAGGTCATCATACTACAAGTAGCAACAAATTCTCCCTTCTAAACAGTTATTGATTTCACATAAACGTAGATATTGTACCCCATGATCTCAAAATTATTGTCGTTAGGTAAGTGAGAGAGTCGGTAGAAGCACACCAGGGTGAAATGTTTTGGGAACTATTTGATACATTTTGATGAGGGAGATTGGCCTAGGTATTAGAGATATTAAAAGTAATTGGACGTTAATAGTACAGTAATTACAGATACCTTTAGTAATTAAATAAGTATAATGGAGTGTCAGTCTACGTATTAGACATATTAAAGGTAACTGGATGTTACTAGTACAGTAGTACTAGGAAAATGGGGTTAATATAAAGTACAATCTGTTGCGAGCCGCAAACCTCAGACCATGTTACTGTCAATTCATCACAATAACGTATATGTTCCAATAGACACTACCCATAGCCGAAAACCTTCATCGCGAAACACGAGAGGCTTATTTACTAAACTTGTGATCATTAAAAGTTGCCTTGTTCAAGGCAACTTTTAACAATCACAGGTTTAGTGAATAAACCTCTCGTGTATCCACGACGGCACTGGATAAATAAACCATATAAACTCATTCCATCTTAGTTCAAATCATAAATCGGTTTGTAATTTAAACAACACTTCATCTGGAACACCGTCTGCTGCACATGTGAAACATTCAGAAAAATGAAGCGGCTTGCTAGTCACTCCGTTGATGAAGCAGTTAAGAAAGGGATGATGTCATTTCAAATATTTTGCGTTGTGACGTCAGACAGTTACATTTGCCACTTGAGCTGTAAACACAGAATATACTAAGCAAGCTTTCATCCAATCAGAGGAGGAGGATTTTAGTCTTATTGGAACAAATATTTATCTACAGCTGCACAAATGACAAGCTAATGTATACACTGTAAATCCATTAAAGTGGCTTTCAGCACTTTTCAGTGGAGCTGTGACAGTACTCTACCAGTTAATTTTCAAATTTAAATAATTCCCGTAATGGACTCGCTATTATTGTGTTCTGGCCCACTGATTGAACAAGGGTTCGCTAAGTTTTCTCTATGTTTACGGCTCCAGTACCTTTTGTTACCATCTGATGTCACCACTCAAAAAGTTTGAAATGAGGTTTCCCATTTGGAAATTATTCTTTCAATGGAGTGACTTGCAAACCGCTTCACTTTTGTAGATTTTACACACACGTGCAGCTGATGGCCTTTCGAGTGAAGTGTTATTTAAATTACAAATTGGTTTATGATTTCAACTAAGATGGAGTGATTTCGACTTTTATCTGATTTATTGATTATCTTTAAGGTATACGAGAAGTTTATTAACTATACTTGTGATAGCTAAAAGTCGCCTTGTTCATTACACGATGCTTATTTGGGCTATGGATAGGGTATTATTGGAACATATACATTATCTGTGATGAATTGACAGTAACATGGTCTAAGGCCTCACAAAGTAGATCTTCTGTTTCTCAGGCCATTTTTTGTAAAATTGCATGCGGGCGGGCGTTTTTTTATTTTATTTTTTATTTTTGTAAACATTTATTAGCCATTAAAAAGTTTATGTTCTTGGTTTGTTTTATGCCCCATAATCTACAGAATAGCATGGGTGGTGGTGTATTACGTCCCTTGAGTGCAAGAAGGCTTTGCAATGCTAAAGCATTGCAAAGACTTCTTGCACTCAAGGGACAATTTTATTAACTTGGGTAAAATATCAGGCATAAACCATTTGATTTTAATTTTTTTAAATTTGGATTGGTCATAAAATGAGAGCATGCGGCAGCCAAAAGCACCATGCAGGAGGGCCTGAGAAACAGATTTTTAATTTTTTTTTGCCTAATTACTAACTAAAGGTTGTTTGCAGCTTCACATCATGTGTGAACATATGCTCCGAACTGCAGACTTCACTCCATATTACCATCAATTCATCACAATAAATTATAATGTTTTACAGCGTACAAGAAAGACTTAGATAAAGACATCAAGGGTGATACAAGTGGAGACTTCCAGGAGTTGTTACTTGAGTTATCAAAGGGTGAGAGGAAAGATGGTGATAAAGTGGACAAGAAGGAAGCTGAGGAGGATGCCAAGAATCTCTACAAAGTATGTTTATCAGTTACCTTGACACCTGGACTAAATTTCTCTTTATCATCTAAATACAGTGGAGCCCACTTAGTTGGATATCTCTTAATTGTATATCCCTGTTGATTGAATATAATTTTCAAACACAAAATCATTTACCATACCTCCAGTACAAATTTGATCTGTTAATTGCATATGGGTTGTAGAGTAAACTCCTGTTAATTGTATATATGTAATATGTCGAAAAAATTACTGTGACACGCACCAAATTCCCCTTATTTATCACCCTTTTTGGCCTCACTACATCCAATACAGGCATTTATTCTATTATATCTTGTTTGACAGAGCTCTATGAGCTCTGCCAAACAAGATATAATAGAATAAATGCTCAGTTTACCTCCAGAACACAGGAAACTGACCAAATCCCTGTTAATTGTATACTCCTGTTAATTGAATAATTTTCACTGGCAAAATGGATATTCAACTAAGAGGATTCTACTGTATCTGCATTTCTTTTGTAGTATTTTTGTTTCCCAAAACGGTATTTCTAACAAACTATTGATTGAAAATAGAATATGTTTTCATTCTTGAAATTCACATTAAAAAAATGTCCACAATCCAGTATAAGTATTTCTGTTAGTTCCTTGAGTCAATCACCCTATGTAACATGTAACTGACTTATCCTGTGCATTTTTACAGCCTCAGTCAGTGTATATTTTTATATAGCATGTGGTACAGTAGCTTATCAACTATCAACTAATCCTGTGCAAAGCCCAAGCCTGAAAATAATTGTCCCCCGAAAAAATTTTCAGGGGACTATAGAAATCAGCGGTGTCTGTCCGTCCATCCGTCCGTGCATCCATCCCACTTGGTGTCCCCATGATAACTCCAGTTTGGATCATTTGATTGGAACCAATTTTGGTATGTGACCTTCTTAGCCCAAACCACAGGTCACATTCGAATATGGGTTCGGCCTGATTATTTTTATTAGAGTTATACCCCTTTTTCGACTTAGAAATTTCCAGATTTGCAGTGTCCGGATGATAACTCCAGTTAGGATTATTTGATCGGAAAGAATATTGGTATGTGACTTTCTGGTTTTCATTGTGCTTCCAGACAAAATGTCAGACACCAAATGAATCATGTCTGTCATTTAAGAATGATATCTGGCATCTTACAAAATGGAGTTTGAGTATTCAAAATAATGTGGTTTAGGTGTACATGTACCTTCATCTTAAAACTGCTCCGAATTCATCCAATCATACCTTGTTTGGCAGGGCTCAATGAGCCCTGCCAAACAAGGTAGGATTGGTTTCATTCTGAATTGGAAACTGAATTACCCTTCAGACATAATTTAGATACATGTATTACTATATCAAATCGTGTTCCTTCACATGCTGTTAATACTCATTAGCTGTACAGTCACTTTCTTCACACTTTCCAACTTCCCAGGTTCAGAAATCACAATAATCATTATATTTTAGGCTTGCTTGTTATGTACATGATTTCCAGCATGCATGATGTTCTGATCACTGAACTTCATTAATAATTTTGGCATCAGACATTTTGACTGATGGTTTTAAACCTCAGTCAGACATTGGCCTTTTTGTACCTGACATTGTCCTTGTCTGACCACTTATTTTCTGGTATGGCAATGCCTATGGTAACATAGGTATAGAGTCATGTTGGATCCGTCAAATGATAAATCATATTCGTCTTTGGAATCATATTGTTAAATTGCCAGACCATAGGTTAACCAAAAGAGTCTTTTATTGGGACCTAGCAAAAGTGTCTAATAGTTGGAGATCTTTGTTAAAAGATATCGTTTATGAACTAGAATTGTCAACAGTATTTGATAGTACAGAAATATGCAATATTGCAGACTTTGAAACAAAAATCAAAAAGACAGAAGAAATTAAATGGAAAATTAGCTTGGCCTTTGTTCCGAAATTAAGAACATATAAACTTTTTAAAAATAATTATGAAACAGAAACGTATGTTCTTATGAATATGGATCGGTCACATAGATCTATTTTTGCTGAATTTAGATGTGGTATTCTTCCTCTAAGGGTGAAAACTGGTCGTTTTAGAAACAAAGAGTTAAACCAATGAACATGTACACTATGTTCGTTAAATGAAATAGAAGATGAAATACACTTCCCTTTAAAGTGTGACTTCTACACTGAAAAACGTGATGCTCTACTTGACTCCCTCCCTCTAAATATAACCGCATTGATACAACAAAATCTTCTCCAGGAAGCTTTCATAAAAATAATAACTGAGCACACACATCAGTATGCTATCTTTGTTCATGATGCATATATGAAAAGGAAGAGTTTTATGTACAAGTAACACACTCCAGTATTTAGTACTCATGTGGGAAATTTTTTGTTTGTTTTGAGCGTGACATATAGGTCCAACAAGGCCGGGTGCGCAGTGTATTTGTTTTAATCATCATTTGTTAAAATGCACATGTCATGAAAATAAATGATTATACTACTGCCTATGGTCAGCCAGTGTATGTTAGTTTACCAGCTAACTCTGTAATGCACACAGGGTTAAAGTCATTCTTTTCTTTCTGGTGATAAATAAGATCATCTCTCTATTATGTGACTAACCCTATGCATTGCACAGCCTTAGTGAGAGTACATTTTCATTTTGTGTATAACATGGCAGTTACGATTGTTTGTAAGCAGAAAATGTGCACTGCACAGGGTTAGTCAAACTTCTGGTTATAAAAAATTATCATTATTAACTGAGTAACTGTGTTCTTTACAGCCTCACTGTAAATCTCATCTTTAGCAACACTTTACCCAACATAACGGCCCAAACCAGCCAGTAATTAGGGCATCGCGATTAATCGATTGTATTAGTATTTTTTGTTGTCGAAGAATCGGTAAATTTCACCCCATTCAAGACGTTTAATAATTAACCCTTTACCTAACCTGAAAAGCAGACGACACTTGCAAAAATAATTCTTGAATAACTAATTTTTTCATTTTTTGTCTCAAAAACATAGGTGATGACCCCTCGTTGGACCGAGCTCGATGAGCTCGTTCCAACGAGGGGTCATAACCTATGTTTTTGAGAAAAAAAATGAAAAAAATAATGAAAATTAATTGGAGATTTTTCAGAATAGCGCTGGCCGGTTTTGGCCGTTACGTTAGGTAAAGGGTTAACAAAACATTGGATGAAAAAACTATTGTTTCTAAAGGTAAAAGGTCAAGAACGTTGACGTTAAACCTCAAGAAGTCATAAGAAGTATTTGTCTTTCAGGTACATAAAAAGCTTTGATGTTCTGAACTTTGGGACCATCAGGGTAATAATCAAGACCAGTCGGCAGTTGCGAACTTGCGAAGTTCGCAACTGACAACTGGTCTTGATTATTACACTGACGGTTCAAACGTTCAGAACATCAAAGCTTTGAATGTACCTAAAAGAGGATCGTCTTCGTTGTTTAGTTAAGGTAGGTCAAGTGACTTGAACATCATTTTTAATGACTTCAAAGAGAGGGGGGGGGGGGGGGTCATCTAGCTACGATTAATTGATTATTATCGATTATTTCCGACGATTAATCGTTTCCTAAATTAAAAAATCGTGACAGCCCTACCAGTAATATTCCCAAGAAGCATTTAAACTCAGCGTATGGAATGCATTGTGGAAAGGCTTTTTATTGTGAATTCCAAAAATGAAAAAATATTCTGTTTTCAATTAATAGCTTGTTTTCTTCCTTTCTTTAAACCTTGAACCCTGTGAGAACATCTCATTTGGATTACTGCAATTCTCTTTTCCTTGGTTTACAACTCATATTGCTGCAGCAGCTACAGAGAATTCAGAATATTGCTGCGCAAATTATCATCGGTGCTAAACGCTTCGATCATATCACTCCTATCTTGAAGAATCTACATTGGCTTCCAGTCCAAAGTCGAGCGCATTTTAAAATCCTCCTACTAGTATTTAAATGCATTAATGGTCTTGCACCCACGTACCTGATTGGCCTTCTCTCTCTCCACACACCCACACGCTGTCTTCATTCTTCTGACAATTTGTCACTGACTGTATAGTACGTGGAGAGTGGGTTGTAACTAAATCACCCATGAAGTGGAGTTATCACCCAAGCTATAACTTTAAAATTTTGTACATATCGACAAAAAACACAAGCAATGTTTCAGCCAATGGACCTCCGGGTTTAACCTGGAGGTCCATTGGCTGAAACTTTGCTTGTGCTGGTTATGCTTTGCAACAAATTTACAATTATTGCTTGGGTGGAATCTCCACTCTGTGGGTGATTTAGTGATAATACACTCTCCACGTACTGTACCTTTCACAAGATCAGTGCTGGCGAGCGAGTGGGCTTTCTCAGTTGCTGGTCCACGACTCTGGAATGCATTGCCCCAGAATCTTCGGTCACAAACAAGTTTACCCACCTTTAAAAAACAGCTTAAAACTCATCTATTCAAATTACTTATTTCATACTTTCCGCAAACACAGTCTGTTAAGCTATATAAAATTAATTATTATTATTATTTATTATTATTATTATTATTTGATTCAATATCAATGGCCTGTGGCAGGATAATGGAATTTGCCTCCAGACAGTCTAACATGGTCACAAGGCCAATTTGTTCCGGGTTAGAATGTTAAAGTCTGATATAAAATAATAATACAGTGGAGCCCACTTAAATGGATATCTCTTAATTGTATATCCCTGTTAATTGAATACAATTTTCAAACACAAAACCGTTTACCATACCTCCAGTACAAATTTGATCTGTTAATTGCATATGGGTTGTAGAGTAAACGCCTGTTAATTGTATATAAATTTTTGTAATAATGTCGAAAAAATTACTGTGACATGCACCA
Source organism: Pictodentalium vernedei (assembly GCA_031216915.1). NCBI lineage: Eukaryota > Metazoa > Mollusca > Scaphopoda > Dentaliida > Dentaliidae > Pictodentalium > Pictodentalium vernedei. Next base: position 52,154,824 of record CM062292.1, read on the forward strand.
AATTCCCCTTATTTATCAACCTTTTTGGCCTCACTACATCCAATACAGGCATTTATTCTATTATATCTTGTTTGACAGAGCTCTATGAGCTCTGTCAAACAAGATATAATAGAATAAATGCTCAGTTTACCTCCAGAACACAGGAAACTGACCAAATCCCTGTTAATTGTATACTCCTGTTAATTGAATAATTTTCATTGGCAAAATGGATATTCAATTAAGAGGATTCTACTGTACTTGGGCCTTCCACTGATTTGTCTTGGTCCTCCCATGAGTAGGCCAACATCAATACCATGCCTACTAGGAGGGTATGCCATCCCCCCACTGTCTCCTAATCTCCCAGCATGCACATACAAACTGTTTTACAATTTTCCCAACAGATACCTTCTCAAATTTCCCCAACTTTAATATTGACCTTTTCCCTAATATTATCTCTCATCCACTTATCTCATGTTTTCATCCCACTCTTCCATTAGTTTCTCAAGGAGTCCAGTTCTACCAGGCAAGAATTTGGGGCAATCTAAAATTAAATTACTCTTAAGCTGCCGATTTGGCACTATCTTTCTACACCTTTCCCAATTACCTCCTCAACTCCAGTGACTTTGATTTCACTTTGAACAACAATGACCTCCTAAAAGATCCATCCTGGTACTTGTAAGAAAGGTACATCTTTCTTGCATAGCCCATCTAACGAGCCTTTGACCGAAAGTTCATCTGGCCAGTTTCTTTTGCAATCTTCAAATATATTGGATGCCATTATATGTTGGCTCATTTGATTATGCAATATTTCAGGATAAACAAACCAAACTAGATCCAAAAGATGACACATTCAAGAAGCTAATGACCAAAAAGACTGTTCCACAGATAAAAGCCACTGCTGATGAATACAAAAAAGTGAGTTGTTTTTACTTTCAAGTCAATAAAAACAGAATGGACAGTTTTCATCTTTTAACCCTTTACCCAACGCAGATGATATCAAAATTTATTATTTTAAATATCATTTTTTCAAATGTTTCAAAAAATTTCAACAAAACCATATCATGTGATCCCTCGTTGGAACGAGCTCGATGTGCTCGTTCCAACGAGGGGTCATATGATATGGTTTTGTTGAAATTTTTTGAAAAATAATATTTCTTCTACTTCTGAATTTGCATATTACGCGGGCGGATGTGGCCGATTCGTTGGGTAAAGGGTTAGGCATACAAAAATAAAACAACTGTTTCTCAGGCCCTCCCGCATGGTTCTTTTGGTTCCCACATGCTCTCTTTTTATATCCAATTTAAACTTTAAAAAAATAAAAATTAAATGGTTTATGTCTGATATTTTACCCAAGTTAAAAAACCTGATGAATTTGTCCCTTGAATGCAAGTATTTGCAATGCTGTAGCATTGCAAAGCCTTCTTGCACTCAAGGGATGAAATACACCACCACCCATGCTATTCTGTAGATTATGAGGCCTAAAACTTGAAGTTAAAACATAAACTTTTGATGGAAAAAAAGTAATTACCGAAATAAAAAATAAAATAAAAAACCGCTCGCCCGCATGTAATTTTACAAATAATGGCCTGAGAAACAGAAGATCTACGTTGTGTGGCCTTAAATGGTGATTGTAACCCATTGAGGTTTATTTTATTGTTGAGTTGCAAAGGAGTTAAGCTCAACTCAGTGCTTGATAAAAGTGGGTGGGCGCTGCAGGCTTACGTCATCAGTTGGTTTCTGGGCAGTCACTTTATTTGTATTCAATACATAGCTGTCAATCGTTCAGGAAGAACAGTATTGATTTCCAAGGTTGTCAATAGGTCGAGGCCCCTGTTTCGTACAGAGGAACCTCTTTCTAACAATGGCACATTTTGGTTTCTGGGTAAAAATATTAGTTTTATTCACCACAGCTGAACAAAACTTGCATAAAGTATTTATGTATAAAAAGTAAAGAAGCCTTTTGATTTTGGAGTCTGTTTCTGTAGGTCAGAGCTTACAGGACTATTGCTGTTTAATAAACTTTGAGAAGCAATGGTCTGAGGCAATAACTTTAGTTCTATTTGAGAAACGTCCTTCTGTGAAAGGGAAGAACACTAATGATTTTAGAGTCCACAACTGTAAGTTTAATGGTCATGGGACTATTCCATAGAAACAGTGGTCAAAAATTGGTTAACCCTTTACCCAATGCAGACGATTTCAAACTTTATTATTTTAAATATCATTTTTTAAATTTTTTCAAAAATTTTCACCAAAACCATATCATGTGACCCCTCTTTGGAACGAGCTCGTTCCAAAGAGGGGTCACATGATATGGTTCTGTTGAAATTTTTTGAAAAATAATATTTTTCCAGCTGGTGAATTTGCATATTACGCGGGCGGATGCGGGCAATTTGTTGGGTAAAGGGTTAACTTATTACATTGACAGCCTTTTAATCACATTCACATCTGTGATATGTCAGATGTGACTGTTAACCCTTTACCCAATGCCCAGGATATCAAAGTTTAGTACTTTAATTTATTTGTGTGTTTGACTTGTGTGTTTGTGATCCTCTCATTGGCTTTTTTTTTCACTTTTGAGCATGCAATCTTTATAAGGAATCGCCCATGTTGCACAGGAAATGCCCAGTTTCAGAAATCATATACATTACCACCTTTTACTATGGTGGAGCCCACTTAACTGGATATCTTTTAATTATTTATCCCTGTTAATTGAATATAATTTCTCAATACAAAACCATTTACCATACCTCCAGTACAAATTTGACCTGTTAATTGAATGTAGGTTATAGAGTAATCTCCTGTTAATTGAATAAAAAATCTTGTAACCTGTCGAGAAATTACCCTGACTATCCCCAGTTTTCCTTTGTTTAGACCTATTTGGCCTCAGTACATCCAATAATGGCATTTAATCTACTATAACTTGTTTGACAGAGCTCTTGGAGCTCTGTCAAACAAGATATAATAGAATAAATGCTAAGTTTGTCTCTAGAATACAGGAAAGTGACACAATCCCTGTTAATTGAATACTCCTGTTAATTGAATAATTTTCATTGGCAATGTGGCTATTCAAATAACATGGTTCTACTGTATTGTCTATAATAATGGATTGATCTGGAAATCTGAATTTCTTCGCATAATTGAGGAGAAATTGTTGGTACAGTGGCACCCACTTATTGGATATTTCATAATTAATATAGTTTTTAACTGTGACAGTTTCCACCAATAAGTGGTAAATAAACTGAGGTCAGTATATTCAATTTGAGATAAGGTTTCTTTCAGACCAATCAAATTATGAGGGGGAGGTTTTTTAACCCTTTACCCAACGAATCAGCCGCATCTTCCCACGTAATATGCAAATTCAGCAGTTGAAAAAATATTTTTTTTCAAAGCATTTCAACAAAACCATATCATGTGACCCCTCGTTGGAACGAGCTTGTCGAGCTTGTTCCAACGAGGGGTCACATGATATGGTTTTGTTGAAATTTTTTGAAAAATTTGAAAAAATGATATTTAAAATAATAAATTTTATATCGTCTGCATTGGGTAAAGGGTTAAACCCTTCACAGCAGTCATGACTTGATTTTATGAACATTTTTAATCCTCGAGGGCCTGGAGAGTTTTTTTTACACATTTTTGCTTTACTTTGACATTCCACATCCTGTGACTTTGCTGTTGTTTATTGGCAAGTCTTGGCTGCTTATATAGAGTATCTTGGGAGTGCGGTGGCTCAGTAGGTAGAGGTGCAGGCTGCAAGCCGAGAGGTCCTCGGTTTGAATCCCACCTGCGGCAACCGTGTTGTGTCCTTGGGCAAGACACTTCATCTGCACCTGCGTGGGGGCACGATGACGCCATGTACTAAGACTTACTGCACGTCGATGGTACATATGTCTTCAACCAATCTAACCCTGTCTGTGCTGCAGTGCAGAGTTACGATGTTGGGGAGCTGGCAGCTGCTCGTCGTTGCTCGGTTCTCTCCGGGTACTCCGGCTTCCTCCCCCCGTAAAACTGTCACGGTCATGATTAGCCATTGTGCATAAATATGTGACCTTAAACATAAATAAATAAATAAATAAATAAATAAATAAATAGATAAATAAATAAATAAATATAGGGTATCAAGACTTGTTTAGAAAACAACTGCCATGACACTTTGAATCTAACTTCCAAGCTGGCCCCAAAACTGTATGTTTGAGAACTGTTTTTGTAGAAAAATGTGATTACAGTCAGAATTAGGCCTTAACCCTTTACCTAACGAATTGCCCGCATCCGTCTGTGTAATATGCAAATTGAGCAGTTGAAAAAATTAAATTTTTCAAAATATTTCAACAAAACCATATCATGTGGCCCCTCACTGGAACGAGCTCATTGAGCTCGTTCCAATGAGGGGTCACATGATATGGTTTTGTTGAAATGTTTTGAAAAATTTTAAAAATGATATTTAAAATAATAAATTTTGATATCGTCTGCTTTGGGGAAAGGGTTAAAGAAAATATTTAACAGGTTAAGAGTTCACCATGGATGAAACAAAGCATAAAGAGGAATGCAGGTTCTACATATTAAGAAAATGTGGAAGTTTTTTATGCTTTACAGTACATTCCCCCTGGGAACCCCTGGAAGTGGGGACATGCTTGTTTATTGTTGTAAATGGGATCCGGAACCAATGCCTGGAGTGGAAGTCCTCTAAAGTGGGAAGCATCAGAACAAATTATTGACTAAATTTGACTTCACATCTATCTTGTGGTCATGATGTAGCCATAGATGCTGACAGTGCCCTTAAACATCAATAAATAAATAAATATTTCATAATGGGCTTTTGTCTTGTGGGTTTGCTGGGGGAGTTAGGTCTGAGTGAGATTTTATCTGAGTGTGACCATAAAGGATTGGCTGGACTTGACTTCCACATTGTGGTCACGATTGGCTCCTGTGCAGAAATATGTGACCTGAAACGCCAATAAATAAATAAATCTGAGTGAGATTTTGTGCTATAGTTCCACTTTGTGAAGATTCTATACCCATCATGGGTAATATTAGTTTTTTCCAGGGTGTATGGGAATTTACACCAGTTTGGGAACTCATACACCCTGAGGCGTGGAAAACACAAGGATAACGGATTTATTTCCAAGAATTTTGGTGTACTTAATACTTTAACCTACATTGCGGGCAAAAACTGACAGAAAATTTTTACTTTGTAAGTTTCTTAATAAATAAAACCAGACAAATATGGATGTCATTGGAACTGGCTCAATGAGCCAGTTCCAATGACATCCATATCTGTAATATTTTATTGCACATAAATATTAAATTTCCTGTATTTTTATTTTTGTTCTAAGATAACCGAGCAGAAGGTATGAATTAGCATTTGAAAATGGGTACTGTTTTTTTTAGCCATATAGCTTGCTATTATATATTCTTATTTTTACACCGTGGTTAACCACAGTGTAAAAAAAAACCTACTGTGGATTGCAAGTTACACCGTACCTCTTAGCCAATCAAAATGCAGTATTTTGTTTCATTTGGAAATAATGATCAGATATCACGAGACAAATAAGGATGAATATTGCAAAACTATACAAACTAGAATATTATTCTCCGTTCTTCTCAGTTTTGAAAATGAGCAATGTACAGTTTTGTAATTACAAAAAGTAGTATTTTTCTTGATCGGATCATGATCAGCTGGCGACTCACTTACACATCTTAGATTGTGATTATATAAATAAAATATCACAAAATGAAGACCAAATAAAGAAAAACAAATGATTATATCATATTGGAATCAGTATTCCCAGATTTCTCTCCTGATGGGTGTGCTTCCACAGTGCTGTGGGGTGAAAAGTCCACAGATAATTTTGACCAGATTGTGACACACTCACGTGATCTGGTTGAGATTATCGCTCCACTTCTGTGCTCACAGCACTGTAATAATTTGTTAGAGGGTAGAGTTCATAATCTTAACCATTTGCGCCTTTAATTATCCTGACGTTCAAATGTCACTGGGAATTCTGTTTCTTCAACATTTTTCAAAATGTGACGTCAAATGTCGGAAAGTACAAATAACAAGATATTTTTCACATTAGTGATTAACTGGTTGAGGGCTAGATTATTTTTGGTGGTCTGAATTTGTTATTCAAAACTTGTTTAATTACAAATTATTGGAGTGCCCATAGGCACTCTCCAATAATTTGTAATAAAACAAATTTATATAAACAAAATATTATTTGGAATATGAAAGTGCCCTAGTCAAAGATGTTGAGGCCGAGTGGTTGTAGCGTGTGCATTGTATAGATCCAGTGTTTTTCCTGATGTTTTCTTGGCCGGGTGCTCGATTCACTATCAGGGTTTCCTTGTATCATTTCAATGACTCAGACGGAGAGCTCATTCGCTGTATGGTTGGTGGAGTTGTAATGGATGGCCACCGGTTTATCAAGTTTTTTCTTGATATCATAAAGGTGTTCTTTGATTCTGATATGTAGTTCTCATTTCGTTTCGCCTATGTACTGTGTATGACATTGTTTACATGTAATTATATACACCACATTTTTGTGGCGGCATGTAACTTTCCCATTCAGGGAGTATCGGTGTTTTGTTTGTGTGCTTTTGAAGTGTTTTCTTGTGTCTATTAACTTGCAAATGGTGCGGTTATTATCTGTGCAGGGGTCAGTTTGGTGTGTAACTTTTCCAGAAATCTCAGGTTTTCTGGGAGGATAAATAGTTCTAGCTCTAACTAGTAGGTCCTTTAGCTTTTTGTTCCATCTAAAAGCGAGGAGGGGTGTGTTTTTTTTAAAGTTTTGGCAATCGTCACTTTCGTTGAGAAGGAACCAGTATTTTTGTATTGTTTTTCTGAAAAGTTTTATGCCTGTCGGGTGGTTGTTGGTAACAAATGGGATGCGGTTGTTTTCCTTTTTGTTGGAAGTACTGTTGAGTAACTGAGTTCTAACCTTGTAAATATTATTTGTGTTTGACTGAATATGAAATATAAGCAAGGAAAGTGTTGGCTTTCAGGTTTTGTGATGCCTTCTAGCACTCAACCAGTTAAGAAGTCTTGACAGCAGGATTATATTTATATTAGTACTTTAAGCTACGATAACATATGGCTCAACAGTTGTCACTGAGCACTATTCGGGAGAAAATAGGAATTGAGGTTAAAACTTTGAAAAATCAAAAAAATAATTACAAAACAAATAACCACAAAGTATCAACGCGCTGTTTGATTTTGTTCGTCACAAGACAGACAAAAGTATCAGAGGGTTAAGATTGGATATATAACAGTTCAGTATACTACTTTTCTCCCTCAAATGATTTTTTGTCATTTTTTTTTATTTTTGAAACCTCCAAAAAGACTTGTTGAATTTTTTGTTTTGTTTCCATTTTCAGTTATCTGGACAAGATTTTGATAAACTTATTGACAATTCATTTAAGGGAGATACAGCAAAGACATATAAAGCAATATGTAAGTAATTACTTATTTGTATATTGACTTCATGGTAGAAGGGTATATCAGAAGCAGGGACCGACCTGGGCATGCGCCAGTGCGTATTTGGTTCTGAAACATCAGGACCTGGCTCTTAAATCTCAGAAATAGGCTTCTCAGTTGGCGCGTAACTTCTCAGATCATATTTTGATATTCTTTCGATGGATAATCGAGAGAGACACTCTTACATGTATTATATATATGATTATCATTTATCATTGTTGTAGAGTGCTTAAGTTAATACTTCAAGTCTTAATTACCAAGCATTAATCATCACTAAATAGGCAGCCAAGACTTGATCAGAAACCACAGTGAAGATTAATGTTTGCTATAGGGTACTAAATGAAAATGATGAGAGCTATTACATACTTGCAGTGTGTGTTACAAACAGCAGTGTGACTCCATAAATTGAAATCTGGCACATGAATTAAAAAAATAGGCTCCGAGGCTAGAGCGTATTTTAAATAGTCCTGATCGGTCCCTGCAGAAGGGTATATCAGCCCATGCATTTAGTCAGTAGAGATCTGTATTGGAGGTCCCAAGTTCATTTACTGACCAGAGAGATGGAAATTCGATGAAAGCGATAGTGCACAAATGTTCAGTACATACTGGTGCCACCATGATTTGGCTGAGTGGGAAAAAGTTTGAAAAATGGCTCAACTAAAAATGTCATTACTATGATTCTCAAGTATTTATGGGTGTGCCAGAAGGTGTTAACAAGTGCATGAGGGATGGGTTTGAGGAGGGGGAACGATTAAGATATTATGCCTTCAAGAAAGCTGACAACAGTCTACATTACCTTTATGTCCTTTGTTAAAAGTTTATGTTAACCCTTTACCCAACGTGACAGCAAAAACTCGCCAGCACTACTCTCAGGAATCGCCAATTAATTTTCATTATTTTTTCATTTTTGTTTTAAAAACATAGGTTATCACCCCTTGTTGGAACGAGCTCATTGAGCTCGTTCCAATGAGGGGTCATAACCTATGTTTTTGAGACAAAAAATGAGTTATTCAAGAATGTTTTTTGCAAGTGTCTGCTTTTCATGTTAGGTAAAGGGTTAAACATATATTTTATTGCTTTGTGTTTCACCTGTCGATTTATACAGGAAATTATAAATAAGTTGTTAAACATTTCAGTGAAATCTGGAGATACAGAAGATTTCTATGCTGACAGTTTGGAATCCGCTGCTAAAGGTTTAGGAACCAATGACAACCTTTTAATGAGCATCATCATATCTAGATCAGAGGTAAGTAATTATTATCCAACGAGATGGCATGTTAATTAGAGGTTCATACTTGGTTAGTTTCATAACGTCCAAGATATCAGAACAAGGTAACTTCATACAGTCAAAACTAGAAGTTCTGTCATGAAATGCGCACAATTATCACATCAATCTGTGCGTTAATCTACGCATTATGACCATAGTAAGGCTATCAAATTCTGTACATATGGCCTGTGCATAAGCAATGTTTCTGCCAATGGACCTCTGGATAACCCGGAGGTCCATTGGCAGAAACATTGCCTGTGTTTGCTATGAGTAACCAGAAGAACCTGCCATGCTTTGGATGCCATTCGATATGGTAATTGCATGCAATTACTACGCGCAAATAACCCTAGATAAGCACACAGTTCATGACAGGTCTTCTACTTTTAGCTGTATTGGCCTGAGACCAAAGGTCAAAGGTACCAAAAGATTGATATCTTGTCAGTATAAAACTAACAAAGTAATAACCTCTTTATTTATTAAACAAAAACAAATAATTAAAAAAGTGTTCAGGTTAGGGCTGCACAGTATATCGATAAACCGATATATTATATACGGTATTCAAACCAATATTGATTGAATATCGGTGTAATTATAAAAATTTCGGTTTATCGTCATTATTTATTTACCCACAATTTCATTTTCAAGATGTCTTGAGTTTTTTAACTATAGCCTCGAATGAATAATGTTATCTCTTTATCCAAGGAATCATTTGCTTGTGCCCTCATAATATACAAATTCAGCAGTTGAAAAAATAATTTTAAAAAATTTCAACAAAACTATATCATGTGACCCCTCATTGGAACGAGCTCGTTGAGCTCGTTCCAATGAGAGGTCACATGGTCACATGATATAGTTTTCTTTGGGGAAAATCTGATAAACTAATTTTGAAAATAATACATTTTGATATCGTCTGCGTTGGGTGAAGGTTTTTCGAATACCATCATCAATGTATGCTAATTCGTTCCGACTATGATGCCTCGAGTCTCAATTGTGGTACTTGTTTTCATATATCTGAACAATTTTCGATATACCGGTATACCGCGGTATTTTTTTGAATTCAGTTTTGAATATCGTGCAGCCCTAGTTCAGGTCTGTGCAGTTTTCTGACCATGTTATTGTTTCTCATTCATTTCACAAAGTCCAATATTTTCTCTTCTCCTAGTTCAGCCATCCGAGAAGCTATGACATTCAAATAGTCTCTTACATTTTATTATCATTGGGCATCATGTTGCAGACATAAAAAAATAATCACCATTGATATCTGTTGTTGATATTTATTTATTGAAGCTTAATGACACTTTCAAACAGCCAAGGTCACATCGTGTTGGAGAGTTTTAAGGGTGGAAGAACCCAGAGGACTTGGAGAAAACTACCAAGAAGTACCAAGCAACTGTCAAACTCTACAACTTACTGTACACATGCACTGTTAACTGGTAGAGTGCTGAATTATTTTTGGTCATCAGAATTTGTTCACATATGTTTGCCTTGTTACAATTTATGGGAGAGTGCCAATAGGCACTCTCCCATAAATTGTAACAAGGCAAATACTAACAGACTAAATAATTTCACTTCAAAGGTGGTATGAACAACATCCACAAAATATGAAGCCTTTAAGTGCTGGTACTGACACTTCAGAGTAAAGCCCAAATATGGGCTTCCAGCACTCTACCAGTTAATGGTGGTTGAGGGTCAGTGCACAATCAATGTGTAGTGTTCAACTGATGATGGGCAGTCGGATGACAACAGCAATGGCTCCTGGAACATTGGTTCAGCTGATTGTTGCCAAGCATTTTTTGTGATGATTCTTCAACCACATTTTATTATCTTCTGCAATTGTTCAATTGTTAATGTAAAATGATGTCAATGATACTATTCGGTAATGTTGAGAAACGACCACAATGTGTGTAGTTAATTTCTCTAGATGCCTCTTTATGGGATATACAAGTTAAACGACATATAAAGCTTACAATTGAGTGTATTTGCGGCAATCGCCAGTTCATACAGGAAAAAGTAATTGTTGCACTCCATTGACTCAGGTCGCTGTAAAATGACCAGTCGCGTGCACTTGGGCGGTGTACGTGGCTCTGAGAGCCACGTATACCACCCAAGTGTGGACGTCTGGTCATTTTACTCTGGCCTGAGTTAACCACATTTAACATTGTGAAATATGTTCAATTTATGTAGTTCTTTCAAGCCTCGACCCATCAAGTAGTGCACTGTATTACAATTGTAATTGGCCGAGTGTTAGCTAAAAAAAACAGTAATCAGTCAGTGGTGATTTTTGGTAATCGGTTGAACACTATCAATGTGCAGTATGCCTTAGTACACAGTACCAGCATGCCCTTACATGAGTAGTCTGGATTAAGCATCTTGTGTCAACCTTTTACTTTTACGTCTCATGTTCTAACCACTGAGTCACCAGACTTCCATCTGTTGTTGATCAGAAAACGATAAAGTCACATTGATGCATATCAGATATAGAGGATTTGGAAAGTGTTTTGATCACTTGATATTTATGAAAAGAGTTTAAGAATTTTCTGTTTTGTCGAGCCTCTTGCTCGGCAAAACAGAAAATTTGTAGATGAGTTTCATAATATTGTGTGACCAAAACATGAATTTCATATTCTGTTATCATATAATACCACATTTACCAAAAACACATCTTTTAGATAGAAAAGAAAGGTTACAGAATGGAATTTCGCTTTGAACGTCATGCATTTGACTGTGATGCATCACATCTGCATGCAATCAAACATCATAACTGCATTAATTTGACACAGATCTTTTTGATGATAACCAATCAGAAACTGTTCTTTTGAAATTGACCAATCAAATCAACTGAAGGTTTTTTGAAGCACTAATTAATATTTATCAAAAATATGAAACAGTAGGGGAGCATGGTGGTTCAGTGATAGACTGTTGGAATTCTAGAGGTCCCGAGTTCGATACCCGTCTGGGACGACCTTCATTGTGTCCTTGGGAAAGGCACTCTATCCCGGTTGCCAATATGAGGCATGATGACGCCATGTACTAAGGCGTACTGCATGTTGATGATGCATATGTCTTCAACCGCTGTAACCCTGCTTGAGCGGAGTTTGAACAGAGTTAGAATGTTGAGGAGCTGACAGTTGCTCATCGATGCTCGGTGGTTCTCTCTGTGTACTCCAGCTTCCTCCACCCGTAAAACTGTCACGGTCATGAATAGCCATTGTGCATAAGTATGTGACCTTAAACACCAATAAATAAATAAATAATAAATATGAAACAGTAATAAGCCAAGAAATATGAAGAAGTCATATGATAAACTTCAAACTATTTCATGTGTTTGTAGACTCCAGGCCATGGGAGAGGCTGATGTGAGGAATAAATTGAATTGTTTTTATTTTTTTTAATTCAGCCACCCATTATTGAAAAGTTTTTTAAAGATAAACTAATAATGACCTGCTCAACATTGTTTCTGTTGTTTTATTATTTTTAAAGATTATTTTAGCCATCTACCTAATGCACATGATGTCCATTTTTTTTATTTTAATTCGGTGGATTACTATCGTAAACAATTGGTTTCCGGATGATAACTTGATAATGGTATGACCCATGTTCATGAAACTCCATAGGTAGGTTGGCCTCGGTGAGAGGAAGAAACCTATTTATTTTGGACTTGCTAGGTCATGGGCAAGGTCACAGTGACCTTGAACATACTAAATCATAAACAATTGATTTCTGGATGATAACTTGACTATGGTTGAACCCACATTGATGAAACTGCATCTGTAGGTTGGTCTCTGTGCGAGGAAGAAGCCTATTCATTTTGGACTAGCTAGGTCAACGGATAAGGTCGCAGTGACCTTGAACAGACTAAATCATAAACAATTGGTTTCTGGATGATAACTTGACAATGGTTGAACCCACATTCATGAAACTTCATACATGGGTTGGTCTTGGTGAGAGGAAGAACTCTATTTATTTTGACTTGCTAGGTGAAAGGTTAAGGTCACAGTAAGCCTGAACATAGTAATCAAAACAATTGGTTTCCGTACGATAACTTGATAATAGTTTGACCCACATTCATGAAACTTCATAGGTTGGTTGACCTTGGTGAGAGGAAGAACCCTATCTATATTGGATGCACTTGGTCACAGGTCAAGGTCACAGTGACCCTGAACATAGTAAATCGGAAACAATTGGTTTCCTGATGATAAGCTGATAATGATTAAACCCACTTTTGTGCTTTCACAGCTCGACATTGGATTGGTGATCCTATTTTTCAAAATGTTAACAAAACCATATCATGTGACCCTGCATTGAAATGAGCTCATGGAGTTCATTTCAATGAGGAATCACATAATATAGTTTTGTTGAATTGTTTTGGAAAATAATTATTTTTCAAATGCTCATTCTGAAAATTACGTGGGCAGATGCAGTCAATTTAATGGGTAAAGTATTAATCAGTATTGTATTACTCTGTATTGTAGAACGACTTGGCTTTCATCAAAGAAAAATACAAAAAGAAATATGGCAGATCACTTGGGAAGATGATAAAGAGCGAAACAAGTGGAGACTACAAGAAATTATTGTTAGCACTATCGGATGAGAAGTAAGCCATTCATTGTTCTTCATTCAATTGAACCCCTTTATCAGACTGTGATATCAAATATGTTATATACTGGTCAGCTTGTCATAGCTATTGTGATTTTACAGGTACACCTTGTGATTAGAGAATAAGCTTCCAATGTTGAATGAGTACCAAAAATATGCCTGTTCTCCATTAGAGACTCTCTCTCCATATCTATATTAAAATCCGTCCAACTTTAGGTGCAAAAATTAACAATTCATTACATTTTAACAGATTTATTGTTGAGGCTATTTGAGAGTTCTGATTATTGTCATTTTTATAATTTCTTTCTAAAAGCTAGTGCAGGTCTGTTGGGGGACATAGTGACAGAAAGGATTCTATCCAACTTTGTGTCACACACCAACATATATCACTGGCAAAAACTAAAATATACTGTGATACAACACCCGCATACTTTATGAGTAAGTTATAAAATTCCCATTTTTTTCGAGTGATGGTAAATTTTCTATTTGGAAGTGTGTGAGCCTCATTGCTAAAATAGTCAGGAATATTCCTGTAATGGGAGGTGGTGGCTCAGTAGGTAGAGGTGCAGGCTGCAAGCCGAGAGGTCCTCGGTTCGAATCCCACCTGCGGCAACCACGTTGTGTCCTTGGGCAAGACACTTTATCTCCATTGCCCCGCGTAGGGGCTCTGTGGCATTGTGTACTAAGGCGTACTGCACGTCGATGGTGCACTTGTCTTCAACCTTTGGTAACCCTGCTTGTGTGGGGTTAGTATGTTGGGGAGCTGACAGTTGCTTGCCATTGCTAGGTGGTTCTCTCCGGGTACTCTGGCTTCCTTCACCCGTAAAACTGTCACGGTCATGATTAGCCTTTGTGCATAAATATGTGACCTTAAACATCAATAAATAAATAATAAATATTTCTTTAATTGTTTTCCATTAGTGTATTTGAGAAGATTCTTAAGAAATTGGTCCTTGAATCTCAAAGAAATTTTTTTTTTTATCATCACCTCACTTTATTCTCTAAGGAAGTTCCAGGTAGACAATGAATGCTGTTAGAACAATACTTTGCTCACTGTCAACCCCTAAAGGCTCATTTCCGATTTTTATGACCTTAGAACAGGTGCCCTTAACATGCCATCATGAGGAGGTCCTGTTGACAACACACAAATTAGGTGGGCAGTGGTTTCTAGTCGAGTCTTGGCTGCCTGTTAAGGCAGACAAGACTTGACTAGAAATCACTGCTAAGCCACTGGACATATGGCAGTTGTGGGCTGGTGGGAATTCAGGATACTTGTCCAGGCCATTGAGGGTTAACACTGTTGGCTGGAAGAATAATGCCTTTTTGAAAGTTGTTCTTAGAAATTTTTTTTTAGAAATATCAACTAACTACCAAGATAGAAACGGAGACAAAATTTCTCTTAGTTTTCTCATCAGTTGTGATTTTAAATTTGCTGAAAGTTATGTGATGGATGTTAGTCATAGAGTACTCAAAGAGCATTTTAATTTGGAATTCTTAAGTCATTAAAATGAATCTGATGTACTCTGAGAAATGAGTATTACATCATGTCTCAAACAATAGTAGTAGGTATTCAATACCTTTCACTTGTCATTTGTATCAGAGAATAAAATTTGATACAATAAATCTTGCCATCGATGCCAAAAGTGACCTTAAATTCCAATGAAAAAATTGATCCAGTAAATCATCACAAATTTAGAAAAAATATTTGCTTATGCATAATCTTATAGCATTTAGTTATATGAGTCACTGAATAATGTTTACCCTTCAAACTGATATCTTGCCAAACGTTCTTTACCTAATATTTTCACCCAACTCATCCCACTTTTCAATGACAGCAGATGAAATATGAAATGATGTTCTTGAAAATCAATGTCATAGAAGGTCTGTTGTCAGAATTTAATTTTTCAATAAGGAGAGTTATGTATTGAGTGTGCCTTTTTATCTCTAGGAATCTAGAATTTTGTTTTCACTTCAATTAATATTATATTTCTTTACCATTAGTAAACAGTTGAATTTCTTTTTTGTTTACAAGGCTTGAAAAATTTATCCAAACAGCTAGCTGAATTTTCCTTCCATGTTTTAATTATCCCCAGCTTTGAACGTATCGTTTTAGCTGCAGTATACCTATCCAATATTCATTTTTAGCTTCCATTATATATTAATTTTAAGTCTAGCCAAATACAGAATGAAGGGAATTGTTACCCTGTAACTTCTTGATATGAGAGTGTAATTGCTGATAATATTCCCAATAGTAAACATTCTGACCTCCCTGAAGTTAATATTTGTTATACATGTAGTAAACATTCTGACCTTCGTAAAATTAATATTTGTTATACTCATAAATTCCATCACCTATTTTTGTGACAATATCCACATTATGTTCCTAAAAGAAAATTAAAAATATATACCCAAGTTGTAAAATTTAAAGCAATACTGAAAGATTCTTGAATCTGCGTTCCAATTGAATTTGTTAGCAAACTGCAGACATGCAATCGAATAGAATCAGCTATGATGAACGATGATCATATGTGTCAATTTTTTACATATTTGACAGATTGGGAAAGTCAGGAAAACGATATGATGAAAAAAAGCAGTTTCCCAAGAATTTTTACATAGCCAAGCACTTGGTTAGCCATCTCCAATCCATGTGAATGGTCAGTCGGTTACAGACCTTTAGATCAGTCTAATTTGGGCACAATGGCAAATATTAATGTTAACAGCATGGTTGGAGAAAAAGCACTGATATTTTCTTCTTCTTGGCGTCTGTTTTAGGTTTTAGGTCCCCATCTAGGGGGTGCGGTGGCTCAGTTGGTAGAGGTTCAGGCTGCAAGCCGAGAGGTCCTCGGTTCGAATCCCACCTGCGGCAACCGTGTTGTGTTCTTGGGCACGACACTTCACCCCCATTGCCCATGTGGGGGCACGGTGACGCTGTGTACTAAGGCGTACTGCACGTCGATGGTGCACCTGTCTTCAGCCAATGCTAACCCTGCTTGTGTGGAGTTGGTATGTTGGGGAGCTGACAGTTGCTCACCGTTGCTCGGTGGTTCTCTCTGGGTACTCCGGCTTCCTCCACCCGTAAAACTGTCACGGTCATGGTTAGCCATTGTGCAGAAATATGTGACCTTAAACACCAATAAATAAATAAATAAATAAATTAAATAGTTCCCCATCTTAAAATGAAAATTCTTACAAGGCAAAGACATGCAACAAATTTTGCCGACCAAAAATAATTTAGCACTCTACCAGTCACTTGAATACACACTCTTTTCCTGATAATGTTTGAGCAAAGAGAGTGGTATATTCATTAAAGAAACTTCTGTAATCAGGTCCATTTCAAAATGTTGAACTTGTAATCCCATCCACAGCATAACATGGTGAAAATGAGAAGTCATGAAGGTGATTATTTAGTCGATTTAATTCAAGAATCGATTCAAAGTAAAATTTCCAATTCGCAGGCAATTTTTGAGAATAGTGCTGGCCGGGTTTTTGCCGTTACGTTGGGTAGTATCCAGGAAATCTCAGAATTTGATGAATCCAGTTGCTTAACCCATTACCTAATGAATTACCCATAAATACCCTGCAATATGTGCAAAGTTTTCTTTCAAGATAAAATGTATTAATATGATAGAATTAGGATCCTTAGGCTAAAAAAGTGTGCTGCTCTAATGAATTAGTTAATGAGAAACCAGAAATTATTATTAAAACTTGTGTTAAGAGAATGGTTCAGTCCTGTATGGGCCTGTAAATTTTCAATTGTGTCTAAATGGTTCATAATTGTTCTTGTGCATATCGACTGTAAATCTAATTGGTGCAATGATGCAACATTAATTTCCCAAATTCATTGTTCCCTTAATCATTTCCAACATGTGTGGCAAGTTGGGGTACAAGATTAAGACTGTAGTAAGTCTTGAGTGGCAATAAATATTTCGGCCTGACTGATATCACCATTATGATTGTCTTGAACCCAAGTAATGTCATGTTGACATTTGAGTGCGTGGAAAAGTATCCACGATGGGTTCTGGGTGTGAGATGGGGGAATCTCACTCTCAGGGCTATAGTACGATCACTGTGGACTGGTCATTTTCCATGGGTGGGCAATATTTCCACAGACGCAATAATATTAGATTCCAAACACTAATTACTGGAATAATCATCAAACATTTAATTAATGAAGCACTGGGTAAAACCCAGCGCTTCATTAATTAAAATTTTGCTGATTATGATTTTTATTACCTGGTTAATGCATGCACGGACATCACCGCCCACGCGTGGATACGACCATTCCACGGCAACTGTACTGCAGATATTTATGCCAGACATGTGTCAAGCCTCATATCAGATGCAAATATCATACCCCTTGGGTGAGATTTTCCCATCGTACACCAACACTCATCAAGAATAATAATAATCTCTGAATACTAGGGGGTGGGGGTTCATGCCTCTTGGAGGGGAGCAAAATGATCCACAGTGGGTTCTGGGTGTGAGATGGGAGAATCTCACTCTCAGGGCTCAATAATTGTGCAGCATATCAGGCTCAAGTATCATGCTCCTTGGGTGAGATTTTTTGATCCTACACCTACACTCATCATGGGTAATAATAATCTCTAAACTCTAGGGGTTGGGGGTTGGGTGGAGGTTCATGCCTCTGAATGATGAATTATGTTTGATAAGATTTTACACGGCAGAAATTTAATCAAATGAATTTGTGAGTAGGGCTGTCACGATTTTTTAATTTAGGAATTGATTAATCATCACAAATAATCGATGATAATCGATTAATCATACCTAGATGACCTTCCCTCTCCCTCTCTTTGAAGTCGTTAAAAATGAAGTTCCAGTCAGTTGACCTACCTCAAGTAAACAACGAAGACGATCCTCTTTTAGACATCCAAAGCTTTGATGTTCTGAACTTTTGAACCGTCAGTGTAATAATCAAGACCGGTCGGCAGTTGCGAACTTCGCAACTGCCGACCGGTCTTGATTATTACACTGACGGTTCAAAAGTTCAGAACACCAAACCTTTGATGAATGTACCTGAAAGACAAATGCTTCCAACAGCTTCTTGGGGTTTAACATCGATGTTCTTAACTCTTTACCTTTGGAAGCAATAGTTTTTTCATCAAATTTTCTTTTAATTATTAAACGTCTAAAACGGGATACAATTTACCGATTATTTGACAACGAAAAATACTAATCGATTTCACCGTGACCAATCAATAATCGATTAATCGTGACAGCCCTGTTTGTGAGTTGATGAGTTGCAACACAAATTAATCTTTTAATTTATGCATAAGAACAATTGTCACTTTCATGTGAAATACAATTTGAGTGTTGAAGGAAGAAGGAATGAACTCATTATTCTCCATAAATTTACAGGTCCACCTGCTCTAAAACATTACATGCTTTGCTTTATGAAACATTATAGCTTATCTAACATAAATAACTAATTTTAGTCATCATATTTATCGACACGCTTTACACTGAAGTAAACCTTTAGTGGTGAACGAAGTCAGCAATTTTCTACAATATTTTAACCACCATGATATAGATGAAATTTGCCAGGTAGAGTGCTAAATTATTTTTGGCCATCAAAATTTGTTCACATATCTTTGCCTTGTTACAATTTAAGGGAGAGTGCCTGCAGGCACTCTCCCATAAATTATAACAAGACAAGTCCTTACAGAACTAAATAATATCACTTCAAAGATAATACAAAGCACATCCACTGAGTATGAAGCATTCAAGTTGCAGTACCTTCACCTCAGAGTAAAGCCCAAATATGGGCTTCTTGCACTCTATCAGTTAACCCTTTACCTAATGAATCAGTCGCATCTGTCCACATAATATACAAATTCAGCAGTTGAAAAAAAATTATTTTTCCAAAAATTCCAGCCAAACCATATCATGTGACCCCATCATTGAAATGAGCACAACAAACTCATTCCAGTGAGGGGGCCACATGATATGGTTTGGCTGAAATGTTTTGAAAAATTTCGAAAATTAATATTTAAAACAATGAATTTTGATATCATTTGCATTAGGTAAAAGGTTAATCTTATAATTTTAGAGGATATGTTTCCATTCATCACCTCCTCATGTAATAGAAAAATTTAGGATTCATGCTGATAACATATTTGGAAGTGAATTAATTAAAGTGAATTAATTTTATATTTATAGTTTAGCCTGACTCAGACAAAATTCAGAAAATGAATTTCTCAACAGCTGTCTAATAATTTATTATATATTGTCATAGCTGTTCAGAAAAGTTAGATGTTTTAATCTGATTTTAAATTGGTTAACTAGTCAGCAGTGGCTGAATTAACCTCACTTAATATTGTTTTTAGAAAATAAAGTTACATAACAGTCACAATACATTGGAATGATGTACTTCAGAAACACCTACAGAGTTTCACGTAGTTTCACTGTGTTTTCACCAACAATGATGTGAGTGATCAAAAAAGTGTTCTCTTTCTCCTTAGTACTTCCATTTGGTGACACATTTAAACTCGTTGATTAATTTCATAAGTAAAATATACAATAATAATAATAATTGATTTTCTAGAGCGTAAAACCACAAATAGTGCTCTAAAACGCTTGACAGAAATAAATACAATTTTCTGAAATGAAGAGTCACATCTGTTTTGGTTGCCTTTTAGAGAGGTTTAGGAGAATGCTTCAGTGGATAGGAAAGTTTTAAGATTTCTTTTGAAGACATCGAGAGTTTCTGAAGTTCTGACACTAATTGGCAGGAAATTCCACAATCTGGGACCCACGATGGAGAACACACGATCATGAGCCTGATTAGATACAAATCAAGTAAAACAAATAAAAACTGTATCCGAGATACAATGTTTTGTTGGGGTTTTTTTTAACATGAAATTCTAAGATGTGGGCAGAAAAAGAGACAAAACATTCAGATTATGACCCAATCTCAATTCGATCAACTTTTTCTGTGAAGATAATATTTCAGATAACATCACAACTTTCTAAGGGTGCAACAAGATGCCATCTCAGTGCAGATAAATTGTGTACAAACCTTTAAAAATGACAATAAAAATTCCACATGGTGGCCCTCCATCATAAACCTGTGTGGGAGGAAGTGTTTACACTTACTATGATCTTTTAACCCTTTACCCAATGCAGACGATATCAAAATTTATTATTTTAAATATAATTTTTTTTAAATTTTGCAAAAAATTTCAACAAAACCATATCATGTGACCCCTCATTGGAACGAGCTCAATGAGCTCGTTCCAATGAGGGATCACATGATATGGTTTTGTGGAAATATTTTCAAAAATTAAATTTTTTCAACTGCCCAATTTGCATATTATGCGGGCGGATGTGGCCGGTTCGTTGGGTAAAGGGTTAAAGGTCCACTTATGGAGGCAGTTGAAGGTAAGCAATGCCCAGGTGACATCTTTGGTCACAGAAATATATACAGTGGAACCCACTTAATTGGATATCTCTTAATTGTATATCCATGTTAATTGAATATAATTGCCCAACACAAAACCATTTACCACCATACCTCTAGTACAAATCTGACCTGTTAATTGAATATAGGTTATAGAGTAAACTCCTGTTAATTGAATAAACAATCTTGCAACCTGTCGAGAAATTACCCTGACTCTCCCCAGTTTTCCTTTCTTTATAGACCTATTTGGCCTCAGTACATCTAATACTGGCATTTAATCTATTATATCTTGTTTGACAGAGCTCATAGCACTCTGTCGAATAAGATATAATATAATAGATTCCCAGATTATCTCGAGAGTATAAGAAAGTGACACAAATTCTGTTTATTGAATACTCCTGTTAATTGAATTATTTTCATTGCAAAGTTACTACCGTATTTACTCTATGTATTGGGACACTCTGTGATTTGGGACACACATTTTTTCCAGAAAACTATATATTTTTTATGCTCCAAAGTTTGGGACATTCAAGAGATTTGTTTCCAGTTGGCCCATCACTAACTAGTAGCAGACGACACTCATAAAAAAAATTCTTGAGTAACTAAAAATTTTCATTTTTCGCTTCCAAAACATAGCTTATGATCCCTCATTGGAATGTGCGCAATGCGCTCGTTCCAATGAGGGATCATAAGCTATGTTTTGAAAGCAAAAAATGAAAATATAAAAAAAAATTGGACGGCGATTTTCGTATATAGTGATGGAAAACGAATCACACACAACTTTATTCAGCCTCAAATCAAGTCCAGGCTGTGTTCTTTCCCCATTTTCTAAGAATTGGGACACCTGTGAAAATAATTATTTTTAGCTGTCCTGTCCCAATACATGGAGTAAATACGGTACTCATTTAAAAGAGTTCCACTGTATTGTGATAAGAGTTACACACTCGTGTCCTTGAGAATCCCTGAAAAGTTATTGGATTTTCCTGAACTGTGATTTAATACGGAGTCCTCACACAGAATTATTTATGATAAATACACACTAAAGGATACACTGCTTGTGTAGTCCACTCTAACTGAAGTGTCTTGGTGTTATATTTAGGAGACTAATCAAAAATGTAGTCAGCTTCAATAAAATTCCACGATGTAACATTTGGGCACCTAATTTTATGATTATTTAGTTTTTAATAGTTATTTTCACTGGAATTGAATTTTCAACTATGGAAATCAGAGGTATGAAGAATTTTAGTGAATTCAGATATTTGTCACAAACATCTTCTTAATTATCTCCCCTTTAAACCCAGCCTTAATGATGGAACTGAAGTTTTAGGAGGTTTTAAGAATAGGGTTCACTACAATTGTGGGCTTGTTTTTGTGTGCCTATAGGGGCAGTATATGATGTATGTAGAGACTTTGCCCAATTATTCTTTCTCAAAACTATTTTTTATGTTGAACAAAATCTTGGAAACATTTGCTCAGGTGCCATATATTTTTGCATGTTTTTTGTGTGTGTATTATAGAATTTGTGTGATACCTTTCCTATCACTACTTATGCACCTTTGATCCGATTTTGTCTGCACAAATCCAACTCTTAACATATCTTCTATGACAAGTTATAAACTGGCACTCTTTATTGGTGAGTAATAAAACATATTTATTTTAGGCCTAAAAAATTAAAATATCTGTTTCTCAGGCCCTCCTACATGGTCCTTTTGTCTGCCGCATGCTCTCTTTTTATAACCAATTTAACTTAAAAAAAATTAAAATTAAATGGTTTATGTCTGATATTTTACCCAAGTTAAAAAAATTGATGAATTTGTCCCTTGAGTGCAAGAAGGCTTTGCAATGCTTTGGCATTGCAAAGCCTTCTTGCACTCAAGGGATGAAATACACCACCACCCATGCTATTCTGTAGATTATGAGGCCTAAAACATGAACCAAGAACATGAACTTTTGAAGGCTAAGAAGAAATTACTGAAATAAAAAATAAAATAAAAAAACGCTCGCCCGCATGCAATTTCACAAATAATGGCCTGAGAAACAGAAGATCTACTTTGTGTGGCCTCACAACAAGAATGTATTTTCCCCAAGTAAAAACAAGTAAAAACATCTAGACGGAATACAAATCAGTATTGAGGGAAGCAACGGCACATGCAATCATTCGATTCAGAAAGAGAACGTTTTTTACCTGCACTCATCAAAAACTGATTACAAATACAACCACATGCTGAGGCCACCGTAATACAATAATTAAGTTATATATAAATCATCAACTCAACGAAATAAATTGGACTGTATCAATTTTGGCCATCATGATATATTTATATAGGCCTGCAATGCGTTAAACATGAAAAATAAAATGAAGAAACACACAGCTGAAACATGAGTATAAACCTCAGCGATTATACAAATTATAAACCTCAGCGGTTATACAAACTATAAACCTCAGCGGTTATACCTCAGCGGTTATACAAACTATAAACCTCAGCGGTTATACAAACTATAAACCTCAGCGGTTATATAATAGTTAGAACAATGAATGGTGATTACATCATGCATAGCTCAAGAACTTTCATTGGCAAAGTGGCTGTTCAATTAACAGGATTCCACTGTATTTGATAAATTTGAACACTGATTTTGAAATATTGCTATCAGTACCAAACATCAATACATTTATCTTAATTTTGGAACAGAATTTATCTGTTAATTCAATATGGGTTACATAACATAGCAAAACCCTCTTAATTAATTAATTAAAATTTATTGCACTCTATTAATTTGTATTTGCCCCTTAATGGGATAGAATGTTCTTCCAGAAAATAAGTATTTAAAAAAGTAACCACCATGAGGCCCTTCAAAATAGATCTTCTGCATCTCATGCCATTTTTGTAAAAGTGCATGTGGGTGGGCTTTTTTATTTTATTTTTTATTTTTGTAATTATTTCTTTGACATCAGAAGTTCATGTCC
Source organism: Pictodentalium vernedei (assembly GCA_031216915.1). NCBI lineage: Eukaryota > Metazoa > Mollusca > Scaphopoda > Dentaliida > Dentaliidae > Pictodentalium > Pictodentalium vernedei. The sequence continues at coordinate 52,178,519 of CM062292.1, forward strand.
TTGGTTTGTTTTATGTTTTAGACCTCATAACCTACAGAATAGCATGGGTAGAGGTGTATTTCATAACTTGAGTGCAGTTACACTTGAGGGGCAAATTTATCATATATTATTGTTATCTGTTGGAACAAACTTATTGAGCTCATTCAAATGAAGGTCATAAGTCATGTTTTCCAGTCAAAAAAATGAAAAATTTTAATTATTCAAGAAATTGTCTACAAGTATCGCCTTCTATTTTGGTTGGGAAAAGTGTGTTTTATAAAAAAAAAAGGAGTACACTCAACTGCTGTTACAAAAATGTCATTTTAACTTGGTATCTTGGATAAAGCTAAAACAGTTTAAAATAAATAAAGTCATAGCTGGGTGTACTAGATTTTCAAATCAGTCTGCATTGTATATAGGACAACAAGTGGCAGGACCGGGCTATCCAGCGCTGCCCTGAGAAGCAGATTTTTAGGCCTTAAGTTCTTTAAGTACTCTGGCATAATTAAAAAACTGTAATAATTTTGATGCCACTCGTATTCAGGTTTCATCTTGCAGAGTTGGAAAAAATTCATCCCAGGCATTTTTAAACTTATGTTATGTAGTGCAAGTGTTATGTAGAATTTTAGAATTGTCTTTAGACTCACAACAGGTGGCAAATTAGTATTCAGAAGATGAAATGTATGGGGAGGGTGAAATACATGTACTGCAAGAATGCCAACAAAGTGAACTTCGTACTTTGGTCAGGCAAATTTTGTGAAGATTAAGAAACGTCTGCAGAATTCAGCTGTGAATCTCCAGGTTTAACCCTTTAAACTCGTAAGACCGATTTTGCGGTCCAAGGCATAATTTTGGCCTATGTATTTCTTATTATAAGAGGTCTATAAATGGGGCATTGATGATAAAATAATAACTGCAGTCTGCAGCCAGACGGCTGCAGACTGCAGTTATTACTTTATCTGCCCTGTATATTGATATTGGACTGATCCATCTGACTGTAAGTGTACACAAAGGCGATACCATTCCAGGAAATGAGAGTTCAAAGGGTTAACTTGGATGTCTAATAGCTGAAAGTTTGCTTGTGGTTATTGTGTATTTCAAAGGATTTGGGAGTTTTTGCCCAAGTGGAAACTCCTCTTTCAGCCTTTCATCATAAAATTCCTTTCTCCCAAAACTATCAATATTGGCTGTTCATTTCTTCCTTTAACCCTTTACCCAACGCAGACGATTTCAAAATTTATTATTTTAAATATTATTTTTTAAATTTTTTCAAAAAATTTCAACAAAACCATATCATGTGACCCCTCTTTGGAACGAGCTCGACGAGGGGGTCACATGATATGATTTTGTTGAAATTTTTCGAAAAATAATATTTTTTCAGCTGCTGAATTTGCATATTACGCGGGCGGTTGCGGGCAATTCGTTGGGTAAAGGGTTAACCAACTGGATTTTAGACTTCCAACCAAACAGATAATGCCATGTTTTTTTCTTGTCAACAATAAGGGTTTTAATAATGTTGTTCCAGTGTAGAATATTCTTAACTGATAGCATCCAAAGATCTTCACTGTTGCAACCTCAGAAAGAAAAGCAATGCTTTGTTTCTGCAGTAAACATGCTCTCCTTTTCTTTTAAAGACTAAAATTTGGCAGCCTGGGGTGTCATTCAGCAAGTTGCCACATCCAAATTAGTCTTGTGCCAATCAACATGGATGGTAAGAAGTGACTTGAAATAAAGTTAAAAGAAGTGACTTGAAATAAAGTTAACCAAACCCTGCGAATGAAAAATGAACAATATTAGAACAATTTGGCTTTGGCTTTTCCTCAATCAATTCACAATATTTTAACAGTTCTAGAGTTAGTTTTTGGAGGTATTTTGGTTAGATTTATATTCACATCAAATATCATTCAGTGTTTTTGCAAGCAATATATTCTCTAATTATTAGGTAACTGACCTGAATATAAAGAGAAAAGTTTTCTCAGATTGTTTAGAGAATAGGGAAGGATTGATAGAGTGGAAAGACCTCCCTGAGTCTGTGATCACATCTTGATAGAAGAAACCATGTCATGTCTTTCAAGTTATGATTTGAGAGTATATCATTACCATGTCATTTCTATAGCTTCTTTATTGTCACAGCCAAACTGAGCTAGGCCAAATAAAAGAAATTCATTTGGTTCTTGAGCAATTAATTGTTCATAGCAGTGGGGGCGAGGCTTTTATTTTTACTTTTTATTGCCATTTTATTTGATAACTGATAGCGTAAATTATTTTGGGTCAGAAAATTTGGTTAACAGGTTCTTGCCTTGTTAAAATTTATGGGAGAGTACCAATAGGTTCTTTCCCATTAATTGTAACCATGCGAATCCATACAGGCTGAGTAATTTGACTTTACAGGTAATGTGAAGAACATCCACAGAATTTTTAGCCTTAACCCTTTACCCAGCGAATCGCCCGCATCCGCCCTCGTAATATGCAAATTCAGCAGCTGAAAAAATATTATTTTTCGAAAAATTGCAAACAAAACCATATCATGTGACCCCTCTTTGGAACGAGCTCATCGAGCTCGTTCAAAAGAGGGGTCACATGATATGGTTTTGTTGAAATGTTTTGAAAAAATTTAAAAAATAATATTTAAAATAATAAATTTGAAATCGTCTGCGTTGGGTAAAGGGTTAACCCTTTACCCTTGTAGAGAATATCAAAATTTATTATTTTAATTAGTATTTTTTTTAATTTTTCCAAAAAGTTTCAACAAAATCATAACATGTGACCCCTCATTGAAACAAGCTTTATGAGCTTGTTCCAATGAGGGGTCACCTGATATGGTTTTATTGAAATGTTTTGAAAAACTTTCATTTTTTTGACTGCTCAATTTGCAAATTACTTGGACGTATGCGGGTGATTCGTTAGGTAAAGGGTTAAGTTGTGGTACCTGTACTTGAGATAAAAACCCAAATTTGAACTTCCAGAACTCAACCTGTTAATGATGAAATACAAAATACATTTGTGTTCAGTTATATTTAAGCGCCTTTTCTGAAAATTAAGTATTATCCACATAATATTTTGAGTTATTTTCTGCAGAACAGAGCAAACTGAATGTTATAAAACAAATATCATAAATAGAACTATAATTTAATCCTGCTTTAATGTTAAAAGATGTGTAAAAATAAAAATACATCAATTAAAAAAAGTTAAAATTTGATAAAGCTAATAAAAATGTTCGACAAGGCAGTTTAATTTCAGTGAGGGATTTTTTGAAAACCAAAACTGTTTTTCGGCAAGTTTCCAGTGTGAATTTGTTTGGAATTTTGGCAGAGTAGAGATGAGCTTTTGATGTGCATGATTCAAATTTCTGTAAGCCTATAAAGTATTGAAGTGCCAAAAAACATTTTAGCAGCCCATAATATCACAATACATTCTTAGGGTTGCTTTAAGGTCAGTTTATGTTGTCATGTTACACAAATGTAGAATTTTACATCATTATAAGTGCCTTTTCCCATAAAATATCACAAAATTAAGTAAAGTATCAGTGAGGCCAAAATTTTATCTCTCGAGTAAAAGATGAAAGATAAGGAATTTGTTTTTATTAATTAACTTAAGAGCTTCTTCTTGAAGTACTTTTGGCATACTCCAGTTTAGCATTTCTCCTGTTATCACATGGTCAGCTATATTAGCAAGCTTCAACTGGTTGAGTGTTAGACCCACTATCAGGGCTCAACTGAAAAGTGCTGAACACCTCCATTGAGGTTTAACACTGTTTGCACTAATTTGTTGTTGGCTCAGCACTGGAAGAAAAATATTAATGCAAAATTGTTTTGTTACAATTCTTTGGAGAGTGCCAACTGGCACTCTCCAATAAATTGCAACAAAACAATTTTTTATGAGCAACACCTTGCTAAAATAAGGCTCCTTTTGTTGTATTGTGATATCTTGTGTTACAAATGACCATCAAAAAGTAATGTAGCACTCGACCAGTTAAGATTGTTCACCATTAAAAGTAGATGGAACAGTGGCAAACTATGGCCAACTGGACACAAAGTCCCATGAAGTTGAAAACATTTTTCAATGAGTTTGGGAATAATAAAAGTTCAGTACAAATGAAGATATAACTAAATGTCTATTCGAAAAGAAAGTGCTTTTTGAGTAACAACAGTTGTAAAGCTTGATAAACTCTGTTGAAATTCTGTATGAAATTAGACATGGTGCTTACAGACCTAGTTGTTTAGATGCATTTCAAGATAATCATAGAAGAACCATATAGTATTCAAAATAAAACTCCCCAAATCAGTGTCTTGTAAAGTATTAATCACATTGTTGCCTTTGTCACAGTGTTAATCACATTGTTGCCTTTGTCACAGTGTTAATCACATTGTTGCCTTTGTCACAGTGTTAATCACATTGTTGCCTTTGTCACAGTGTTAATCACATTGTTGCCTTTGTCAAAGTATTATTCACATTGTTGCCTTTGTCAGTTAGGACAAAAATATATTTTAAAAAAGTAGCATTAATAATATTTTTATAATCTAAATAAATGTGTGTATGTTTGTATAAATAAATTAAATTGTTGCAAAGGTATACAGTTTATGAGGAGAGGATTTACCACTTAAACACTTGTGGAGTGGAAGTTATGAATCAGTTACAAATCCTGATGAAAGAATGAATAAGTATAAGTATTATATCATGTTTGATGGTAAAGAAATATAAGTTTTCACCAGCTGCTGAAAGCCACTGGTGAAAACATATTTCCTTGCAGTCAAGAATGAGGCAATTCTGGTACCTTCTCAAAAATAGTAGGTATATTTTTATTATTATATATTTGCATTGCAATAGTATAATTGCAATTGCAATTGCAATTAACCCTTTGGACCCGAGAGACTGCTGTTCAGGCTCAAAGCCTTGAAACATCATAATTTTAACAAGTATGATGGCTGCTCAGTTAACCCTTTACCCAAGACGATATCAAAATTTATTATCTTAAATGTATTTTTTTCAAATTTTGTCACAAAGTTTCGACAAAACCATATCATGTGACCCCTCGTTGGAACGAGCTTGACGAGCTCGTTCCAACGAGGTGTCACATGATATGGTTTTGTTGATATTTTTTGAAAAATAATATTTTTTCAACTACTGAATTTGCATATTAATTGGGCGGATGTGGCCGATTCGTTGGGTAAAGGGTTAATGTGTATGGGGTTGACCAATCAATATTTTCAATGTGCAGCCTCAAGGCTACACATTGAAAATATTAATTGGTCTACCCCTAAATAATAAATATGGACCTTTCCAATTGCTGTTTTTGAACTGACTTGGAAGATACCATCATGAAAAAAGGGGTTATTCATTTATTTATTAAGGTTCAACGACACTTTAAAAGCCAAGGTCATAATCGTGTCGGTGACAGTTTTACAGGTGGAGGAAACGAGAGTACTGGGAGAGAACCAGTGAGCAATGATGAGCAGCTACCAGCTCACCAACATCATAATTCTGCACTGCAGCACAGGCAGCGTCAGATTGGTTGAAGACATTTCACCATCGAAGTGCAGTTTGCCTTACTAGATGGCATCATTGTATCCCCATGTGGACACCAGGGTTTAGTGCCTTGCTCAAGGACACAATGTGGGAGTCCGAATCGATCACTAGATGGTCACCCATCCAAGGACCAACCACGCTTGACGTTGCTTAATTTCGGTGATCTGACGAGAACCATTTACTGCAATGCCACTGCGCCCCGGGAAAAGGGGTTAAAACATCAAAATGGCAAAAATGTTTAATGATATCTAACTAAATGTTTTGTATGATACACATCATTTCAGGAGAGATACTTTGTTATATTTATCTGACAATAAATAATGAAAAATATTTGTTAGCATTTCCCAATATCTTAAGAAAATATATAATAAAAAATGCACAAGCAGTATTTCATCCAGTGGACCTCCAGGTTCCAAGATTCCTCCCAGAGATCCATTGGCTGAAATGGAGAATGCAGTGGCTCAGTGGTTATGGCATTGGACTTCAAACCAAAAGGTCCATGGTTCAAGTCAGGTTCCTCCACCCGTAAAACTGTCCCGACATGAGGCTATCCTGGCTGTTGAAAGTGTCATTAAACTCCAATAAAAAAAATTGGCTGAAACTGTACTTGTATCTCATGGATTTCTGTTTCGGATTATGAATTATTTCCTGAATTGAAGTCCACTCCATGTGTTATTTAGTGGTAATACACTCTGTACTGTATACAAGGGAAGATTTTCAATTTTTTTTTAATTATTTCCTGAATCAAAGTCCACTCCATGTTATTTAGTGGTAATACACTCTGTACTGTATACAGGGAAGATTTTCAATTTTTTTTAAACCAGCAAAACCTCCACAATATCTAACTCTGGTAGATAAATCACAAACTATACAAACACACAATCAGTGAGGGAATGGTTTTGTCATTCGTTCCTTTGTGAATTGATGATCTGTGTGTCCCATAATCGTTTTTTTTTTTTTAAATTAAGTAATTTTTATGTGAAATTACCTCACAATGTTTGATGATGAATTTTATAGTACATGTTACTTGTATATGATACAGATTTGTCACTGTCTCATTAAGCCTTTAAAATTTTCTGTTTTTAGTAAAAGCAAAACATGACTAATCGATCAAAATCTGTAAGTGAGGTCTTTTAAATTTTAAACTTAAAAGCCTAGACGGCTAGTTACTGTTTACAGAATAAAGCTGCAGTTACCATAGTTTTGATACAAATTTAATCGCATGTAGGTTAGAGCAAACATCTTTTAATTGAATAAAACTTTTTGTAATTTGTCGAAGAATTTCTCTGGTAATTTGAGTTAAGAATTATTTAACCGACCACAGAATAGCGAACATTTATAGACCAAATCTCAGTACACCATGTGTTGGTATTTACTTTTTTATATCTTGTTTCAACAACCCCCCCATGCTGTTCTACCATGGAAACCATGGGATGTGGATCAGTGCTTGTTTAGGTGAACAAGTTCTGCTTTACTGGTAATAACAATAGTACCGGGATCTAACACCTGGGGCTGAAGTCCGTGGGTGGCATAGGTATGACAATTGGCTAAACTTGACTTCATAACCATGTTGTGGTCTTGATTTAGCCAAAGAAGCTAAAAGTGACCATAAACACCAATAAATAAGTAAATCTTGTTTCCATAACGCTCAATAAACGATACTGAACACGATATAACAGAATAAATTCCTATTTTATTACTGAAATACAGGAAAGTGACCAAACTCCTGTTAATTGAATATTCCTGTCAATAGAATATCAACGTGGCTGCAGAATTAAATTATTGTTAATCCCCCTTACTGTTTTTGTGGAGTATTTTCTCATCTTAAAATTAAATGGTATTATTTTCATAATGGATACAGTACAGTTGCCGTGGACTTGTTGTAATCCACACTGGGCAGTGATTTCCACACATGCATTTACCAGGTAACAAAAATCATCAGCAAAATTTTAATTAATGAAGTACCGCGCTGTACCTGGTGCTTCATTAATTAATATTTGATAATTATTCCTATAATTAGTGTTTGAAATCTAATATTATTGCATCCATGGAAATATTGCCCACCCGTGGAAAGTGACCAGTCCACGGCGGCCATACTGTATAGTTATGCATAACAATTTGAGTGGGTTACTCTTATATTAATATATATAATTTTTCATCCAATCTCGTCATGTTTGCTCTGAAGCTGCCATGATTGGATTTGATGAAAAATTGATCTGAATTTAACTCAAGAAACATTGTGCAAATATGCATGCAATTTACAGAGGAAAAATTAGATTAAATGTGCCCAAATTATACTCATGTTAGTGGCAAGAGAAATCCTGTGTTGGCAGGAATATCTGCCAGCAGCATGCAAGGAGATATAAAGTAAATTGGTACTTCAAGAAAAAATATTCATTGGGGATATTCTAATAGCAAATATCCAATTGAGTGGGACCCTATGTATCTTGTGCGACTTCCAACACAACATTCCATATTAAGCACTTGAGTGTCCTCAAAAGCATTATCACTTAACAGGCTTCTCCAAAACCAATTATTCACTGGTAGAGTGCTGGAAGCCCATATTTGGGCTTTATTATGAAGGACCAGAGCCACAATTCAATGGGTCCATATTCCATGCATGTTCTCTGTATTGTCTCTGATATAAAATTATTTAGTCTGTGAGGATTTGCCTTGTTACAATTTATGGGAGAGTGCCTAGTAGGCACTCTCCCATAAATTGTAACCAGGCAAAGACTTGTGAAGAATTTCTGATGACCAAAAATAATTAAGCACTCTACCAGTTAATAAAATATGTCCACGTGGGAACCCCAAGAAGTGAAGCAGTGCTTGTTTACTATGGTAAACAAGCTTTGTTTTACTGGTAAAATAATACCCAATCACCCATGCTTGGGCGGAAGTCCTTTGAAATGGGCAACATCGATATAAACGACTGACTTAACTTGCTTATCTTCATGTTGTGGTCATGATTAGCTGTTGTGCAGAAATATGCGACCTCAATCACCAGTAAATAAATAAATAATAAAATATAATTTTTTATTACCAAAAACTTTTTAATTTAGAATTCCTTATGCATGAACAGTTTATTTCTACCAAATACCTAATATTAATATGAGTGTTTATTTTTTGTTGTAAATATAATCACCGAAATTTGTTATCATTACTGATTTTTGTGTACTTTCTTCAGTTGAAATTGTGAGTCAGGTCAAGTTTTTATATATCTGATGTGATGATATCTATTTTCACAATTCCTTTTACAAGTTCACAAATTGAATGTTCCTTTATTTGCAATGATATATTCAGGCTTGTGATATGAATAGTTAAAGATGCTTGTAAGATTTTAAAAAGCTTTCTCAGTGCATGCTTTTCTTTTTTTTTTTTTCTTGCTGCAATTAGTTACTACTGCTGAGACCATGCGGGAAACAGTTTTTGCAGCCAGTGACATCACCCGCTTATTTAAACCCTCCTCAGAACTCTTGACTTCAGAGCACCAAAGTAACTTTTCCTCATATTGCAGCTCAAAAGTTGATCAGTTATATCTTTGGTAGAGCTAACTAAGCACTGTCAAAAGAAGATAACATTGGGTGAATTTCTCAGTTTTACTTGTGCAAAAAAGACTCTTTTTTCATACTATTTGGGTCCTTGGAGATTATGACAAACTTATTGAGCTTATATCATAAGGTTTATGTCATGTTTTTTAGTTACATTACCAATCTCTGAAAAATATCCCTAATTACATTCAATTTTAGCCAATTGCGTTCCCTGTGAGAACCCTATACCAAAAAATAAGTGGTCAGACAAGGACAATGTCAGGTACAAAAAGGCCAATGTCTGACTGAGGTTTAAAACCATCAGTCAAAATGTCTGATTCCAAAATTATTAATGAAGTTCAGTGATCAGAACATCATGCATGATGGAAATCATGTACATAACTAGCAAGCCTAAAATTAACGATTATTGTGTTTTCTGGTCCTGGCAAGTTGGGAAGTATGAAGAAAGTGACTGTACAGTTCATCAGTATTAACAGTATGTGAAGGAATACAATTTGATATTGCCATACATGTATCTAAATTATGGGTTTTTTCAGTTCCAATTCAGAATGAATCCAATCATACCTTGTTTGGCAGGGCTCATTGAGCCCTGCCGAACAAGGTATGGTTGGATGAATTCTGAGCAGTTTTAGGATGAAGGTGCATGTACACCCAAAACACATTATTTCGAATACTCAAACTCCATTTTGTTAAATGTCAGATACAATTCTTAAATGACAGACATGATTCATTTGATGTCTGACAGTTTGTCTTGAAGCGCAATGAAAATTATTTTCAGGCTTGGAGAACCCTGGGAAGTGAAACAGTGCTTCTTCATTGTACTAAACAAGTTATTTTTACTGGTAGCATTTGACCCAATGATCAGTATACTCTGCAGTGGACAGCATATGTATAATTGAAAATGATTAGCTAAACTTGACTTCATTCTTGTGTTCTGGTCATGATGTAGCCATATCTGCTGAAAGTGACCTTAAACTCCAATATATAAATAACATAACACATTGCCTTAGAAATCCTCCCATTTTACCCAGCTATACGCAACATTTATGATTCAAATTTTGTTTTTTTTCACTTTGGCAAACCATGTTGTGTGTCCCTCTTGGGTATACTCTTGGTATGCTTCACTTTGAATTAATAACTTGTTAGGCTTGTTCCAAAGAGGAGGGTCCATAAAAGAGAGTTTAGAAGAAAATAAATTTTTTACTGCAACTCGTGACCGGTGATAAATGTAAAATCAGTGGCGTCATGCTAGAGAAAAATCTGTGGGGGGGGGTGGGGGATCAGTAGCACCATCTAAGCAGAGCACCACCATTGGTTGGCGCATAGTACGCCCAAAACTTTTAGCAAAAAATGCCTCCCTGATTGCCGGAAATGGCACTTCCCAGGCCTTCACCGAAAATATATGGGGGGTTGAGGGGGGGGGGGGGGCCCAGGCCCCTGTGCACTGTTGGCATGATGCCACTGTGTAAAATTAATAATTTAATATGACAACTTCAATCAGCTTCAAAAAATCAAATTTACAGTGTTACAATCTATGTAAAATTTATTAGTGCAATCATTTTAACTGGTAGAGTGTTAAATTTTTCTTGGTTTATACCAAAACTTGTTTACATTTCTTTGCCTTGCTACAAAGCCATACGGATGAAATAAATTCACTTCTAAGATAAAGTGAACCACATCCACAGAAAACCTTTAAGTTGTGGTACCCACACTAAGGAATGGAGCCCAAATATGGGCTTCCAGAACTCAACAGTTAATGCCTCAGAAGGCTTTCATGGATTGTGAAGATTCTTGTAGGGAAAGATCACTTAATATTTTAGGATAAAAGTACAGTTACAATTTTAACCCTTTACTCAACTCACATGATATCAAAATCTCGCCTAAAAATAAGCAATCTGTCATATGCAGAATGAGGTCCCAAGAGGGTGAATTTTCTGCTGCAATCCAAAACAATAGGTCAATTTACCCTGTGGGTACCTCTTTCTGTTCAAACCTGAGACCTTGATTCAAACTGAGGTTCACAGAGGGTAAATTTAGTGATGCCGCCCTGCTGTGCAGAGTAGCATCACTAAATTCACCCTCTGGGTCCCTCATTTTGCAGATGACAGTCTGCTTATTTTCTGGCCTGGTCAAAGTTTATTATTTTAATTATTTTTTTTTTAATTTTCAACAAAACCATATCACATGACCCCTCATTGGAACGAGCTCAAAAAGGGGGTCACATGATAGGGTTTGGTTGAAATTTTTGAAAAATAATATTTTTTCAATTGCTCAGTTTGTACGTGGGTAGATGCTGCCAATTTCTTTAGGTAAAACCATACAAATATGGAATATCATTAGAACCAGCTCGTCGAGCTGGTTCTAATGATATCCATATTTGTATGGTTTTATTGAAAAATTCTGAAATTTGTTTTCAAAAAATGTGAAATTTTATTTATTTTTTAAAAATACTGTGTTAGATAAAGGGTTAAGTAACTCAATATTTTCCCCGTTGAAAGATTGATTTTAAGCTAATCTGACAAGCGTCTTTAAATAAGATTCTACATTCTGTACAATGTACCTTGTAGTGTGATGTGTAATTCCAGCATTGAAAAGTGATGTTCTTTTTGCATGAGTAATTTTACCTTCTCAAAGGAAGCAATGAGTCACTTCATATTTTGATGAATTGTGGCATGCTAACAGTACTTTAATCATGGTTATGTAAAACCAGATATGATGCCTGCCTATTGGTGTGATCTGAGTATCAGATCTGATCATGCGGCTTTATTATGTAACACGCAAGAAAAGTTTGAATCGACCATGCAAACCAAAAAATTTTAGGCTAGGAATGGCTTCTTTTTTCTTCATTGACTGTACCAGCTTCTGAGATTGGCTCTTGGATAGCTCCCTTTGGGAGCTTCCCACGAGTTATTGTCAGGAGCTGGTATAATCAGCAAAGAAAAAGCCGGTGAAATTTTCTGTTAGAGTTGACTTTCTTGTGGGAGTAGCAGTTGGCAAGGGGAAGTTAACTGCTTTAGGAACCATAACCTATTCTAGAATCATGGCCAAGTTATATCTTTTAGGTGGTGGTATGCTATTATGTGGTGTATTGATGGAAATTTGCCACATGATAGTGTATCTAGATGAGAGAATCTCCATGGGAACTCTAGGAAGTAAAACTGTGCTTCTTTACTGTGGTTGGGGTGTGGTGGCATTGTTCTCATCAGATCACCGAAGTTAAGCAACGTCGAGCCCGGTTAGTCCTTGGATGGGTGACCATCTGAGTGATTGATTCAGACTCCCACATTGTGTCCTTTGGCAAGGCACTTAACCCCGATTGTCCACATGGGAGCATAATGATGCCGTATACAAAGGCATACTGCTTGTCGCTGGTGCGCATTTCTTCCACCAATCTAACCCTGTCTGTGCTGCAGTGCAGAGTTACGATGTTGGTGAGCTGGCAGCTGCCCATCATTGCTCGGTGGTTCTCTCCAGGTACTCCGGCATCCTCCACCCAAAAAAATGTCACCGACACGATATGACCTTGGCTTTTAAAGAGTCGTTTTTTAAAAGTTAAAATAAATAAATACTCCACTGTAGTTGAAATGTTCTGTTCTACTGGTATCATAGGATGTGGAAACCAACAATTTATCCCCTGAGTTCCAATGTGTTCTATGTGCCAGAAGGCACATAGAACACATTGGAACATAGGGGACGAATTGGGTGCAATTCATCTGTTGTGGGTAGCATACCGGACTGTGATTGTAAAATTGATCTTTCATCCCATTTCATCTGTGGGTTAAAATATTAAACATAAAATATCATATTTTGTTGGCAAGTGTTGATAAAATGTATATGATATCAACAGATTATGGAACCACATATATGGGCACCTTTTTTAAAAAAATATCAAAAATTACAAAACAATACCAATATTTTGACAGCGCCAAGATCATTATGCCTTCCTCACAAACATCTTGTCCCTTTGGTTTGCACCCTTGACCACCAGTAGTATGTAGGGTCTATGAAGGAAGTTTGTACTTGGTTGTTGAATGGTTTTCCTTTACTTCAAAAGTTTCATTTAGAACCTAATCTTTAGAGGTGAACTAGAGATGAAAATTGCAACCTCTTTGGAAGCTTTGTTGAAATTGTTGTTTCCTGGAAGTTGTTTCGAAGTTCGGAAATGTGTCCTATGTTCCTACAGTTAAAACTAGAAGTCCTGTCATGAAATGCACACAAATAGCACGTTGATATGCACGTTAATATACGCGTTGTGGCCCAAGTAAAGCTATCAAATTCTGTACATATGGCCTGTGCACAAGCAATGTTTCAGCCAATGGACCTCCGGGTAACCCGGAGGTCCATTGGCAGAAACATTGCATATGTTTGCTTTGAGTAACCAAGAGAAACTGCCGTGCTTTGGATGCCATTCGATATGGCAATTGCGCGCAATCCCAATGCGCAATTAAGCCTAGATAAGCGCACTATTCATGACAGGACTTCTAGTTTTAACTGTATTGTTGTATTTGGGTTTATGAGACAGATAACAGTACTGACCATCGGTGATTTTTTTTTTTAAAAATACAGTACGGCTGTTGTGGACTGATCACTTTCAATGGGCAGGCAATATTCCCATGGACTCAATAATATTAAATCACAAATAGTAATTAGAGGAATAGTCATCAAAAATTTAATTAACTCAAATTTCACTGATGATGATTTTTATTACCTGGTAAATGCATGAGTGGACATCACTGCCCAGGCGTAGATAATGACCATTCCATGGTGACTGTACTGTACTATACCCTGGATCTGACTTAAATTTAAATTTCTTAATCGAATAACTGTTAATTACACATAATCTTCATACACCAAACATTTATCTAACAACAAAACAAATTTGACCTGTTAATCACATATAGCTTAGGCCGCACAAAGTAGATCTTCTGTTTCTCAGGCCATAATTTGTGAAATTGCATGCGGGCGAGCGGTTTTTTATTTTACTTTTTATTTCAGTAATTTCTTCTTTGCCATCAAAAGTTCATGTTCTTGGTTCAAGTTTTAGGCCTCATATTCTGCAGAATAGCATGGGTGGTGGTGTATTTCATCCCTTGAGTGCAAGAAGGCTTTGCAATGCTAAAGCATTGCAAAGCCATCTTGCACTCAAGGGACAAATTCATCAATTTTTTTAACTTGGGTAAAATATCAGACATAAACCATTTAATTTTTATTTTTTTAAGTTTAAATTGGTAATAAAAAGAGACCATGCACAGCCAAAAGGACCATGCAGGAGGGCCAGAGAAACAGATTTTTTATTTTTTTAGGCCTTAAGTGTATTTAATTTCTGGTAAATGAATAAAAAGATTTGTGATCTGTTGAAGAATTACTATGGTGACCACAGACTTCCCCATGTTTAATAACCTCTTTGGTCTTAGTACATCCAATATAAGCATTTACTTTTTATATCTTGTTTGACAGATCTCTGTGAGCTGTATCAAATAAGATATAGTAGAATAAAATCTCAGTTTCGGAATGGAATATTGGAAAATGTCCAAGTTCTAATTGTTTGAATATTCATGTTAACACCAAGAACCCGAAGTCAAGTTTACTTGACAATGATCTGTTATAGCAGGTTCAGACACGAGATGACCTTCGCTGTCAAAAGTATCATTAAACCCCAGTAAATAAATAAATCATAGCAGGTACTCTGGCACTTACAGTTTGGATATATTACCTCTTTTTACCAATACTAAAGTGTAGCACTATATATATGGCTTAATTTGCTGGCAAGTATATTCATGCTAATATCAGTTTTTAGGTAAAAAATGGCAGTAGCAAAAATTGCAGTGACAAAATGGTAGTGACAAAAATAAAAAGATTAGGATGAAATGGTTGCATTTGGAATGAAATCAAAAAGATTAAATTACTTAAAATATGAGAAAATGTAAGATGAGTAGCTATAAACCTAAGTAATTTTTATTAATAAGAAGTTATCTGCTGAAAATAAATTTTGGTAGAGTGGCATCTTCGTGTTTTTTTTTTTTCTTTTTCTTTTGTTTTTTTTATTAATATTGGAAACTATAGTTTAGCCCTGGGTCAATTATTAAAACATTGTCAAAACTAGTTTAAATCAGAATAAAACATTTAAATCCTGTACATTTCATGGATTTGAATAGTTTTCAATTGTTCAAACACCTTGCCTCAGGTTAACCCTAAGATGACGAGACCTTTTTTTCCACACTTTCTGGTGTACCAAATCTTCAGAGATTTATAACTCTGTAATGTTTTCTAGTGAAGTCTACATTTTTTTCAGCGCTGCCATTTTATCCAACTTATTCAGTTTTGCCATTTTTTCACAAAAACTCTTTTGTAGCTGACATTCTTGTCACTGCCAAATTGTTGCTCTCATTTTCATGGTATACCTAATTATTCCTAATATCAATGGTATTCACTTAGCAGTGACTAATATTTGCAGTAGAAATATAATATAGATGCTTATTGATACATGTATTAAGTACATAGTACTATTCTTCCATCCCTCTAGATATGCCATGATGGTAGAACTCTGACATACACACTAAAAATAGTTTATCCCTGAGACAAAAATTTCACATAGGTGTCTGTGTGAAACATTCATTGATTTTCATCTTCTCTAGATTAGTTCTGCCATCTTTATAAAATAAACAGTGCATGAACAGCTGGTTTCACGATGTGGAAAACAATTTGCTTGCTAAAATGCATACTTGCCATTCTGCTAGACACTTTATAGATGACACAACATTAACCACCTCTCAAATGATATTCAAATTTAATTAAATTCTTTGCATGGTTGTCAGATAAAGTCATGCCAACAACAGTGGTTCCCAGACAAAAATAAAAAAATAACATTCTGTATGCTGTGAAAATTTCCTACAGAAATCCTTTTTATTCAAGTCATTGAAAAAGTTTTAAATAACAATTCGATGGTGAGGGCATCATTCTGAAACTGTTTCAAATGCAGCCCTTTTGATAGTGATGCAGCATTGAAGAGTTTGACCACTACTGACTTAAATTCATTAAATGAAATCAAAGTAAATAGAAACAATGAAGTTGAGAAGAAAAAAATTCTTTGGGGGGAAATACTGCTTTTAAACTTGTCATTCAGTCATAGATAATAATGGCTGACAGAATGAACTACTAACCTTATTGTTGAAGGTACCCAGACAAGTGATTCAGTGAGGTATAGATAAAAGCCCTATTTAATTAGAATTAAAACATCTAGACAAAATACAAATCTGTATTTAGGGTAGCAATTGCTTGTATGATCATTCAATTCAGAAAGAGAATGTTTTTTTGTATGTACTCATTGAAAACTGTTTACACATGTGGAGGCGACTGTTCTTGATTACAGTAATTAAATGATAAATAAATACCAACTCAAGGAAATAAATTAGACTAGATCATATTTTTCCAGGATATTTTAGACATAGGGCTACCATGGATTAAACCTGAAAAATAAAATACAGAAACACACAGCTGAAACACTACTATAAACATCAGCGGTTATAGTACAAGTAGAACAATGAAAGGGGATTATGTCATGCACAACGAAAGAACACATTACCATGATGTCATGATCTCCATTCATAAAAATCAGTTCACAGATGCTGAATACTGTATTTACTATATGTATTGAGACAGCTAAAAATAATTATTTTCACAGTTGTCCCAATTCTTAGAAAATGGGGAAAGAACACAGCCTGGTCTTGATTTGTTGTTGAATAAAGTTGTGTGTGATTCGTTTTCCATCACTGTATACGAAAATCGCCGTCCAATTTTTTTTATGTTTTCATTTTTTGCTTCCAAAACATAGCTTATGATCCCTCATTGGAACGAGCGCAATGCGCTCGATCCAATAAGGAATCATAAGCTATGTTTTGGAAGCAAAAAATGAAAATTTTTAGTTATTCAAGAATTTTTTTTTATGAGTGTCGTCTGCTACTAGCGACGGGCCAACTGGAAATAAATCTCCTGAATGTCCCAAACTTTGGAGCATAAAAAAAAATATAGTTTTCTGGAAAAAATGTGTGTCCCAAATCATAGAGTGTCCCAATACATAGAGTAAATACGGTAATTGTTAAAATACATGCGAACCAGTCAAGAAAGGGAGGAATATTGCAAGATAAATTGGTTGTTACCACCAAGTGGTTTTTCTGAGATGGTGCATTGAAGACTTGTCCTTGCCTCTGGGTCATATATGCATTCATCCTAACGGAGTCGTCGATATATACTCAGAGATGAGGTCTCTACTTCAATACACTGTCTGAAAAACCCACATGGTGGTAATACTGTACAGTCACTGAGGATAAGCCATGTGTGGGCAGTGATGTGCACGCATGCGTTCAGTTACCAGGTAATAAAGATCATAAAATTTTAATTAAATTTTTCATGTATTTTTCCTGTAATTAGTGTTTGGAATCTAATATTATTACATCCATGGAAATATTGCCCACACGTGGAAAGTGATCAGTCCATGGTTGCCAAACTGTAACCTATACATATATATATTTCATTCCATACAAAACATGTTTATTATTTAAGGTAGAAAATAATGGTCTTTGCTTACCACTATTTAATTGAAAGCTTTTCACACAAAAATCTAAGCCTAACAACATTTTCTAGAAAATTTTACATAAATTACTTTATATAAATATGGAATAAATAAGAAATTAAAATGAAATATTTACATATAAAAATAATTTTAAAAAATATTATGGAACTATTATCATTTTTATTATACCCCCGCCCGCTAGGCAGGGGTATATAGGATTCCTCGTGTCTGTCAGTCCGTCAGTCCGTCCGTTGTGAAATTGTTTAATGGAGGGTATCGTCATGCTGTAATCAACTCCTCCCCCACTTTTCAATTCACATAGTTGAAACTTTAGAAGATGATCATACACACAATGAAGATGTGCAACATGTATAAAGTCTTGCGAAAATTTTGTTTATCAAGTGGTAATGTTTATTTTTAAGCTGAAAGTAACTTTGCACTACATAAAAAGGAGCGGCAAACACACTTATCAGTTAAAAAAATTTAAATACTTTTTATTTAATAACTAAATTACAATTTTGACCTTTTATAATTGTAATGTAAATACTTGTTAATTGAATTAAAAGCTTTACAATAAACTGTAGTACTTCCAGCTTAAGTATTTAATTTTGTCCATCCATCCATCTGTCTGTCCATCCATCTGTCAATCCCTCTGTCCATCCATCCTAAAATTCAATCATCAATAACTTGTTGTGTGGGGAGGTGGCGGGGGATCTTTTTGTGTCATTCTGAGATGACACTTTTTCTAGTTTTTATCATTTGTTTTACTGTGGGGCTTCTATCTGCAGTAAGTTTTGTTTGTTTGGCTTTTCTCCATAGGGCATTGGTCCTTCTCCACATTAGCAAAATGTTTTTAGCATCATTGTTTGAAACAAATCTCAAATATAGGTCTGAATTGAGAAAGAGATGACAGTTAACCTCTAAAATTATTACTTAATATCCCCTTACGTAATAACTTTCAGGTCAGTTTTATGCGGCAGATCATGTTCAGGAAATGATATTATATATTTCAGTCAGATTGTTGACATCCATTAGATCATGTAAAGTGGACTTCTTTTCAGTCTGGTCTCAGGGGTTAATTTCCACATTCCTTGGTTTTGGTTTAATATCTCACAAGAATTTGCAAGTTTTTAATTAGAGGTTGATTTTTTATTTGCCTTTTATTCATTAAAAGTTGATCGTTTTGTTTGCTAGTCTAGTTTGCTGATGTAATTTTCAGTTGATTTTTTGTTTGCTAGTTTCTTGGTTAGGTCAGTTTATCATTTACTTATCCAGTTTATTTCTTTCTACATCATTGAGAATGGGAGGAAAAGGTTACAAAATATGTAAAATTAATTAACTTTAGTTTCCAATATAGAAACGAACAGTGGACCAGTTTTAAAAATTCTAGCCATGGTAATCACATGTTACATTTGTCATAAAATGTGATTATTTTTTAGAAATGGAAAAAAAAAACATCTCCACATTATGGTTTAAAGAATCTACACATTAATTTAAAACATCCTATCAACTGCATGCACTTTTCATTTAAACTTGGAGTGACTCTTGCCTTTCTGAGTATCAGTTATTTGTGTTAAAGGTCTTTCTGTGATATTTAAGAATCTTGTTTTCCAAAAGAGTATTTTCTAATTAAATTATTTTTATTTATATTGTTCATTTCATCATAATTGTATACATTATATTTCTTTGTTGTATTGTTTCTCTTTATAATAAATTGTGAATGTCTATACAACACCCTTTTTCGTTTCTCTTTTCACAATTGCTGCGAGCATGAGTGTTTTTTGCAAGCCTGGAAATAAGCAGACTGTCATCAACAGAATGAGGTCCCAAGAGGGTGAATTGGGTGATGCTACCTGCTCAGCAAGGTGGCATCACTAAATTTACCTTCTGTGAACCTCAATCTGAATCAAGGTCTCGGTCCTAAAGAGAAAGAGGTGCAAGCCAGAAAATAAGCAGACTGACATCTGTAAAATGAGACCCTGAGAGGGTGAATTTAGTGATGCTACTCTGCACAGCAGGGTAGCATCACTAAATTTAACCTCTGTGAACCTCAATCTGAATCAGGGTCTCAAACCTAAACAAAATGAAATACCCAGAGGATAAATTGGCCCACTGTATGGGATAGCATGATCAAATTCACCTTCTGGGGACCTCATTCGACAAATGTCAGAAGGCTTATTTTCAGATCTGAAGAGGTGCCCAGATGATCAATTGGCCCTCTGTATATGATAGCATCAGCAAATTCACCCTCAGAGGCCCTCATTCAGCAAATGACAGCTTGCTTATTTTCAAGCTTGGTTTTATGTTAATTAAAAGCGCATGCATTTGTACAATTTTGACCCAATACTGCAGAACAGCGTTTTCCATTTTTACTCCATAGTTGTTTCATATTCAAAGTTTATCCTTTTCCTAATGTAACAGCCACACTCAAACAGCACCGTTCACAAAAATAACCAATCAGATTTTTCACCTCAGTTTTACCAACATAACATAGCTTAGGAATGAGCTCATTCCAGTGATGGATCATAAGCTACTTTTGTTAGACAAAAAATAAATTTGTATACATGTTGTTATTCAAGAAATTGTTTTGCAGCCATCATCTTCTAGTAAAGTAAAGGTGAAAAAGTATTATATCTCATAATGACTTTCTAGTATTGCAGTGCAGTCGTTGGGAATAAACATATATTATATAGGGCTGAAACGGTTCACTCGTTTTCACAGCTGACTAACCAGGAGCTATAATCATAGCCAGTTTTTCACCGAATATGGGATTAAAACTATAGGGATTGGAAAGCAGTATTCCCTGAAACTATTACTAGTATTATATGTGTATGTGTTGTATTTGTAAGTAAATGGGCGCGCGGTGGCTCAGTTGGTAGAGATGCAGGCTGCAAGCCGAGAGGTCCTCAGTTCGAATCCCACCTGCGGCAACCGCGTTGTGTCCTTGGGAAAGACACTTCACCCCCATTTCCCACGTGGGGGCACGGTGACGCTGTGTACTATGGCGTACTGCACGTCGATGGTGCACCTGTCTTCAACCAATGCTAACCCTGCTTGTGTGGAATTGGTATGTTGAGGAGCTGACAGTTGCTCGCCGTTGCTTGGTGGTTCTCTCTGGGTACTCTGGCTTCCTCCACCCATAAAACTGTCTTGGTCATGGTTAGCCATTTGCAGAACTATGTGACCTTAAACACCAATAAATAAATAAATATTTGTAAATAAACAACAAGTTTATATGTGTTGTTTTTGTAAATAAACAACATGTGTTATTCATGGTGTATTTTTAAGAAAGCAACATGTGGTTTGGATGTTGTATATGTGAACAAACATTTTATATGTTTTGTATGTGCAAATAAACACCATGTGTTGTATTTGTAAATAATAAAACAAAAATTGTATTAGGCTACACAAAGTAGGTCTTCTGTTTCTCAGGCCATTATTTGTGAAATTGCATGCAGGCGAGCGGTTTTTTATTTTATTTTTTATTTGAGTAATTTCTTCTTTGCCATCAAAAGTTCAAGTTTTAGGCCTCATAATCTACAGAATAGCATGGGAGGTGGTGTATTTCATCCCTTGAGTGCAAGAAGGCTTTGCAATGCTAAAGCATTGCAAAGCCTTCTTGCACTCAAGGGACAAATTCATCACTTTTTTTAACTTGGGTAAAATATCAGACATAAACCATTTAATTTTAATTTTTTTTAAGTTTAAATTGGTTATAAAAAGAGAGCATGCGGCAGCCAAAAGGACCATGCGGGAGGGCCTGAGAAACAGATTTTTTATTTTTTTAGGCCTTATTCAGTGACATGCAATGTCATAGTTTTAAGAAGAAAATTTTGTTTCTTTTCCAACTGAAATTGCAATATCTTTTCAGCACTGTATTTTTTAAATAACATAGTCCTCAATTTAATTCTATTTTGTCTAAAATGTATGAACATCACCCTCTAGATTCACTTTGATCCTCGGTAAATCTTGGCTCAAATATGAATTTAGTGAATTTGGTTCATAAGTTACATATAGTATTGCTGCACATTAGTTATCCTCCATATAATCCTTCGCACCTTTCTTGGTTTCTGTGAATGTGTGGCGCAATTTCTCATAAATATTATTACATTTAAAGTAATGCATTTGAAGTTGTATTTATATAGAATTAAGTAAGAGGTCTCATGAACACATTATGTCACTACCCAGTATATCATCATTCAGATCTTCTTTGACATTCAAAAAGAACTACAGTGAAAACTAGAAGTTCCGTCATGAACTGTGCGCTTATCTAGGCTTAATTGCGCACAGGAATTGCACACGATTGCCATATCGAATGACCTCCAAAGCACGGCAGGTTCTCCTGGTTACTCATAGCAAACACAGGCAATGTTTCTGCTAATGGACCTCCGGGTTACCCGGAGGTCCATTGGCTGAAACATTCCTTGTCCACAGGCCATATGTACAGAATTTGATAGACTTACTATGGTCATAACGCGTAGATTAACACGCAGATCTACGTGCTTTTTGTGCACATTTCATGACAGGACTTCTAGTTTTAACTGTAAGTAGGGTCAGTGATCAAATATCCTTTACATAATAAATCATAAAGGCACATATATTTACACATATAAACTAGATAACCAGATTCTGCCATTTCCTTTGGTCAATCATTTTAGCCTTCTTATCAGATGAGAGGCTATCTGAGCAAATGTTTCTGAGTGTTGTGTTACAATAAAAATTCTAAGGGGATTACAAAAGTGTGAAAAAAGGTGAAAACATTCATGGTGGTGTTCATAAAATGATTCACTATATTTTTCAAAATAGCTTAAAAGATTAATTTCTTTTTCAATCCTACTCACATCCCAAATTTTCTTTGGTATGCAATGTGTTTATCAGGTGTGGAACTTAATTATTAATTGCTTCATATCAGAAGTAATGCTCCCCCCTTGCCTCTTACGCCAGAAAAGGACAATGATGACTGTTGTTGAAATTGATAAAATAGATCCCTACCATGTTCCTTTACACATTTCATAACATATAATTTGTCTCAAATAAATTTATACAGATGATTCAAGTACGAAGTCATTGTGTGGCATGTTATGTAAATATCTGAACAGTGCTGCATGTAAAGAACACATGATGCATTTTGGAACTCAGTCACTCATTACACGAACTATCAAACAAATGATCAACCATCTTCAAATAATGTAAGGAAATAATGTTATATTGTCATTGTGTATACAGAAAAATATTTCAGATAATAATGAAACCTTTGAGATATAAAACGCTTTTCATTATTAAACTACAATTCAGCCAGTAAGTTTGTACTGTCAAAGGTACTTCGGAAGCATTATCTCTTTGCATGCTGTTGGCAGATATTCCTGCCTCAGACAGGATTTATCTTGCCACTGGAATAAGTATAATTTGGGCAAATTTAATCTAATGTTTCCTTTGTAAATTGCATGGATATTTGCACAATGGTTTCTTGAGTTAAATTTAGATCAATTTTTCATCAAATCTAGTCATGGCTGCTTCAGAGCAGCCATGACCAGATTGGATGAAAAATATAATTAAAATACTCAGTGGGTCAAATTGTTATGCATAAATATACACTACGGCCGCCGTGGACTGGTCACTTTCCATGGGTCGGAAATATTTTCACGGACGCAATAATATTAGATTTAAAACACCAATAATAAGAATAATCATCAAAAATTTAATGAATGAAGCACTGAGTACAACCGATACAACCTGGAATTTCATTAATTAAAATCTTGCTGATGATGATTTTTGCATGGACATCAGTGCCCATGTGTGGACTAGGACCAGTCCACGACGTCTGTGTTGTATTCGTAAAGAAAGTAATACCATTTAATGCAAGATGAAAAAATACCTAACGCAAACAGTAAGACGTTTTAACAATAACTTAATTCTACAGCCATGTTAATATTCTATTAACAGGAATATTCAATTAACAGGAATTTGGTAACTTTCCTGTATTCCAGTAATAAAATGGGAATAAATTATGTTATATCGTGTTCAACATCGCTCATTGAGCTGTATGGAAACAAGATTTATTTATTTTTTTATTTATTTATTTATTTATTTATTTATTTATTTATTTATTTATTTATAGTCACTTTTACCTTTTTTGGCTATACAGTGGAGCCCACTTAATTGGATATCTCTAAATTGTATATCCCTGTCAATTTAATATAATTTTCAAATACAAAACCATTTACCATACCTTCAGTACAAATTTGATCTGTTAATTGCATATGGGTTCTAGAGTAAACTCCTGTTAATTGTATATACATTTTTGTAATATGTAAAAAAAATTACTGTGACACGCACAAAATTACCCTTATTTATCAGCTATTTTGGCCTCATACATCCAATACAGACATTTATTCTATTATATCTTATTTGACAGAGCTCTATGAGCTCTGTCAAACAAGATATAATAGAATAAATGCTCAGTTTACCTCCAGAACACAAGAAACTGACCAAATCCCTGTTAATTGTACAGTTAAAACTAGAAGTCCTGTCACGAAATGCGCCCAAATAGCACGTTGATATGCGCGTTAATGTACGTGTTATGGCCTACGTAAAGCTATCAAATTATGTACATATGGCCTGTACACAAGCAATATTTCAGCCAATGGACCTCCGGGTAACCCGGAGGTCCATTGGCAGAAACATTGCATGTGTTTGCTATGAGTAACCAAGAGAACCTGCCGTGCTATTCGATATGGCAATTGCGCGCAATTGCAGCGCGCAATTAAGCCTAGATAAGCGCACTATTCGTGACAGGACTTCTAGTATTAACTGTATACTCCTGTTAATTGAATAATTTTCACTGGAAAATGGATATTCAATTAAGAGGATTCTACTGTATCATCATATTCACTCTGTAAATTGAATGGATTTTTTCGGGGGCGCGGTGGCTCAGTTGGTAGAGGTGCAGGCTGCAAGCCGAGAGGTCCTCGGTTCGAATCCCACTTGCGGCAACCGCGTTGTGTCCTTGGGCAAGACACTTCACCCCGATTGCCTACATGGGGGCACGATGACGCTGTGTACTGAGGCGTACTGCACGTCGATGGTGCGCATGTTTTCAACCAATCTAACCCTGCCTGTGCTGCGGTGCAGAGTCCAGAGTTACGATGTTGGAGAGCTGACAGCTGCTCGTCGTTGCTCGGTGGTTCTCTCCGGGTACTCCGGCTTCCTCCACCCGTAAAACTGTCACGGTCACGATTAGCCATTGTGCATAGGTATGTGACCTTAAACACCAATAAATTGAATGGATTTTTTCAAAAATGATCCACTGAATAGAATTTAGATGAATTTTTCATGAAATCCAGTCATTACTTCTTTAGAGCAAGCATGACCACTTTTGATGAAGAAAATATTTGGAAAGTACTCAACGTGTTAAGGGTTAAAGGTTAATACACAAGCTAATAATTGCAAATGGAATACTTTTCATTTTTGGTATTCACTAAAAAACTTCTGATAATCCATTCCAATGAGGGATCATGAGCTGAGTTTGAATGCTTTTAGTTAGTCGTTTACAATGGAATTTATAACCAGGAAGTGTGACTAACCCCGTGTAATGCGATCCAACTTTCTAATTATACAAAATTGTAACTGCCAAATCACACGTTACATGGAAATGAACACTCACTAAGGCTGTGCATTGCAGAGGCTTAAATGCATGACAGAGATGATCTTTATATATAAAAATATATAACCAGAAAGATAAGAGTGACTAACCCTGTGTATTGTAAAGACTTAGTTTGTGAACTAGTATGCACTGGTTGTCCATTGGCATTGCACAGGGTTAGGCAAACTGCCATTGATAGACTGGCATATCACACACTACATAAAAATAAACATTGACTTAGGCTGTAAAATGCACATTTAACAGCATGTTAACTGGTTGAGTGCTGGAAGCCACTATCAGGCCTTTGGCAAAAAGGAGGGTACCCTTTAAAAATTACCCTTTTCTTTACTTACTTTTCATATTAAGTGAAAAACAAAATATTATTTTCAACATGAGGATCTGCTTTATTAAAAATTATTGGAAAGTGCCAAAAGGCACTTTCCAATAATTTTTAATAAAACAGATTTTGAAGAACAAATTTGATCACCTAAAATAATGTAGCCCTCAACCAGTTAATATTTAATTAAATAGTAGAGTACTGGAAGCGTATATTTGGGATTTATTTTGAAGTGTAGGCGCCACGGGTTAAAGGCATCCTATTCTATGGATGTGCTTCATATTATCTTTGATATGAAATTACTAAGACTGTGTGGGTTTGACTTGAGAAAATTTATGGGAGAGTGCCAACAGGCACTCTCCCGTAAATTGTACCAAGACAAAGACATATTAACAAAGCTTGTAGACATTTCAAAACATTTTGACAACAGGAAATAATTTAGCGGCACTCTCCCATAAATTGTACCAAGGCAAAGACATATTAACAAAGCTTGTAGACATTTCAAAACATTTTGACAACATGAAATAATTGAGCACTTCAGCAGTTAACTATCAATTTCTTTTTAATGTGACTAACCCTTGCAAAAACAATTTCTTGAACAACTTAATATATTCATTTTAGGTCTCAAAAACATAGCTTTTGACACATTCTTGTTACGAACTCGACGAGGTGCCTTAATTTACATTTTAGAGGCAAAAATTGAAAAAAAATTGGTGACTTTTTTCTGAATAGCAGTAAACGAATAAGCTTGTTACATAAGGGAAGGGTTAAACGGGTTCACTGATAACTGTAGTATTGCTATAAATATTCAAGGTAGCAAAATTCATAACTAAACATATTTATTTATTTACTTATTGGTGTTTAAGGTAACATACTTAGTTTTACGGGTGGAGGAAGACGGAGTACCCGGAGAGAACCACCGAGCAGTGACGAGCAACTGTCAGCTCCTCAACATTCTAACTCTGTTCAAGCTTCGCTCAAGCAGGGTTACAGCGGTTGAAGACATGTGCGCCATCGACGTGAGTGTGTCCCCATGTAGGCAACTGGGGTAAAGTGCCTTGCCCAAGGACACAAGACGAGTCGTCCCGGTCTGGGATCGAACGCGGGTCCTCTAGCATTGAAGTCGAACGGTCTACCACCGAGCCACCCTGCTCCCAACAAAACATAGAACTCGAAACAGAATTATCCATTTTTAAACCCAAAACAATTCCATGTAGCAAAATTCTTAACTAACATAAATCTCGAAACCCTCGGTTCGAATCTCACCTGTGGCAACTGCGTTGTGTCCTTGGGCAAGACACTTCACCCCCAATAGCTCACATTAGTGCACGGTGACGTTGTGTACTAAGGCGTACTGCACGTCGATGGTGCACTTGTCTTCAACCAATGCTAACCCTACTTGTGTGGAGTTAGTATGTCAGGGAGCCGACAGTTGCTCGACGTTGCTCGGTTGTTCTCTTCGGGTACTCCGGCTTCCTCCACCCGTAAAACTGTCGTGGTGATGATTAGCAATTGTGCATAAACATGTTACCTTGACTGGTTGAGTGCTAGAAGCCACCAACAGGGCTTTCAGAAAAATGAGGGTACCAGAGCAAAAACCAACATTTTTATTTTTCATGTTTCCAATTCAGTCAAATGCAAATAATATTTTATTTATATAAGTTTGTTCTATTACAAATTATTGGAGAGTGCCTGTGGGCACTCTCCAATAATTTGTAATAAAACAAATTTTGAATAACAAATTTAGAACGGCAAAAATAATCTAGCCCTCAACCAGTTAAACACCAATAAATAAATAAATAATAATAATCTCGAAACAGAATTATCAATTTTTAAACAAAAAAATAATTTCACAATGTGACTTTAATCCCGCATAATAGAACAGGGTTTTTACATACAAGGGGTTATAGATTATATTTGTGAAAATAAAATGCATTTAGAGAATGGTAAATGGTAGTTGGTGATGTGGGGGTAGGGTGGGGGTGTTAGCCACTACCTTAGAGCTGATGATATTCCTTTTAGCATTATTTGAAGCGCTCATGTGAAGGACAACCTGCACTGATTTTGTAATGCATCGCCTGTGAGGTGGTGTTCTCTGCAACAGCCATCCACGTGTCATATCAGTTCCTTAGAGCTGGTAAGGTAATTGCTTAGCTTTCATGTAGGCCATCACACTTTAGTTTTGCTTATTTCATATTTAGAGTACCAACTAAAGGTTATGCAATAACGACAGAAAGCTTTCCATAACTCACTACAGCTAGAGAGCAATCTTTATTAGAACAAAAAAAAATAGTGTGACTGTCCAACATATTAATTCAGCTTGTATTGTAGTTTGCAGCAGTCTGTAAATGCTGTATGGAAAAACTTTTGATAGCTATTGGATATTTTCTGTTTCAAAGTTGAGAATCACATTTCACCTGTTCATTTGACTGTAGCTAAAGACTTAATGTTTATGGACTGAATAACTAGTACGGAGTACTAAATATTTGAATCAGAGTTACCCGCCTTGAAAAGTTGGAAATGATGCAATCTCCAAAACAAAACAGCCTTGGGAAAATACATCGTTTCAATAAACGTTTGAAGCATTCTACTTGCTTCTTACATTATTGTTGAATATTCCAGATAAATAAAGAGGGTGATTTTATGACTTTTGGACCTAAAACATCCAATTGACTACTGGTGTGTTTTTGTTGGGAGTTCCCTAAAAATATATACGCACATGACCGGTACTTCCTTTCCTGTCAGTTTTTCTCTCTTGTTGCATGTTTTTCCGGTCCTACTATTTAACGAACATAAACGAACATAAACGAACAGAAGAGAAAATAATAGGAAATACTAGTTAAAAATGGTTGTGGGTGCATATGCAGGTATATGTGGCTATATATTATTCGTTTGTAAAATTTTATTCACTTCTGATGAGTATTTTGATGATTAATAAGGTTTATAAAATGTTCGACGGCACGAAATTCTTGTGTTCGTTAAGTAGTAGCCTGCTTGAAGCTATCGACAAGCTGCGACAAAGGTGTGAAATCAATTAGCTGTCTATCTGAGGAAGAATGTCGCTGAGGAAAACAGCGAAATTTAGGTTTAAGAGGAATGCAAGCACCTATTTTAATCGTGTGTAAAATCGTATCCACGTCTGATGAGTATTTTTGTGATAAATAAAGATTATAGCCATTATTTGGATTGACAAACATGCATCAAACTCTCGCTTTGGATTCCGAGGACGCATCACGGCGAGTCGGGGACAAACCGTGATCTACCCTTAGAAAGCGGAGCAAGACTCGGATACATGCAGCATATTGTACACCCACATAATCATAATAATCTAAAGATCTTACAATATCTTGGGGATAAGTCATTAAAGACCAGTTTAAGCTTTCCTGAAAACTTTCCCCGAACAAGCTCACCCTCCACCAACGCGGGCTCCCACTAACGAGAGAGGACAACCAGGCGCATAGCCAGGAAAAAGTTTCCGGGGGGGGGGGGGGGGGGGGGCGATAACTGGCGGGGTGGGGGAGGAGTTATAGCCATCAGATGCGCGAAAGGCGGGGTTGGGGGGTCTGGGGTCCTTCCCCAGGATTTATTTTTGAGATGGGTGGGGGGGGGGGGGGTATGGGGAAAATTTCCCAGGAAAATTTTAAAATGTAAGTCTAACTACTGGCGGGAAACATTTGGAAGGGGGTACAGCTACATTTTGGGGAGGGGGCACCTGTCCCCTGTGGCAACGACAAATCCCGGGACACCTCCACCCACAGACTCTCACCAACGAGCCCCATTCATCCCCGGTTCTTTCCAGGAAACGCGTTCCGTGATACAGTAGGCCTAACCGCTTCGCGATAAATGTTAGCCCAATAATATTAGCCTTCGCCTGTGCTCCGAATTTATTATTATTATTTTTTTTAATATGTAGCACCGGTGCGACATATTACAAAATTAAAAAATAATAAATTCGGAGCACAGGCGAAGGCTAATAGTATTGGACTAGATAAATGTTAAACTCCCCTCATCCTTTGCCCGGGCTTGGGACCGGCAGACTTAACAGAGTCAAGTCAGGCGGATTTAGAGGTTTTTTTTCCAATTTTTGTTTTTTTTAGTAATAAATTTTACCCCCCCCCCACCCCCCTCCCCCCCCCCCCACACACACACCCACGGCAGACTTAACAGAGTCAAGTTAATCGGATTCAGAGTTGTTTTTTCCAAAAAAATGTTTTTTAGCAATAAATTTTAAACTCCCCTCATCCTCTGCCCGAGCTTGGGACCGGCATACTTAACAGAGTCAAGTGAGGCGGATTTAGAGTTTTTTGTTCAAAAAGTTATTCTTTTACTTCTTTGGCAGATATATTCTGATTTTCTTTTCAATTCACTGCCTTACTATAATTATATTTAATGTGAAAAAATGAGTTATCCAAAATAAATTTAAGAATTCTTTTTTTCTTTTTGACAAACAGTACAAGCCGCGGAAATAAGTTGTATGATACCCACTGAAACGAAAGTGACCAGTGAAAGGATTTTTTTCTCGGGTCGCGTTTCTAGGAGAGTATGGATAGGGTTGTCCCCAATGTCGTAGCCACATGGGGCTGGGGGCACTCACCCCCTCCCCAAAATCTAGCTGTGTCCCCTTCCAAATGTTTTCCGCCAGTAGACTTAGATTTTAAAATTTTCCTGGGGGAGAACCCCCCCCCCCCCGAAAAAAAATTCCTGGAGAAGGACCGCCCAGCACCCCCGCCTTTCGCGCATCTGATGGCTATACCCCCCCCCCCCCCCCCCCGGAAACTTTTTCCTGGCTACGCGCCTGGTTGTCCTCTCGCGTTAGTGGGAGCCCGCGTTGGTGGAGGGTGAGCTTGTTCGGGGAAAGTGTTCAGGAAAGCTTAAACTGGACTTTAATGACTTATCCCCAAGATATTTTAAGATCTTTAGATTATTATCATTATGTGGGTGTACAATATGCTACATGTATCCGAGTCTTGCTCCGCTTTCTAAGGGTTGATCACGGTTTGTCCCCGTCTCGCCGTGATGCGTCCTCGGAATCCAAAGCGAGAGTGTGATGCATGTTTGTTAATCCAAATAATGGCTATAATCTTTATTTATCACAAAAATACTCATCAGACGTGGATACAATTTTCCACACGATTAAAATAGGCACTTGCCATCCTCTTAAACCCAAATTTCGCTGTTTTCCTCAGCGACATTCTTCCTCAGATAGACAGCTAATTGATTTCACACCTTTGTCGCATCTTGTCGACAGCTTCAAGCAGGCTACTACTTAAGGAACACAAGAATTTCGCGCCGTCGTACATTTTATAAACCTTATTAATCATCAAAATACTCATCAGAAGTGAATAAAATTTTACAAACGAATACTATATACCCACATATACCTGCATATGCACCCTCAATCATTTTTAACTTGTATTTCCTATTATTTTCTCTTCTGTTCGTTTATGTTCGTTTATGTTCGTTTGTGTTCGTTAAATAGTAGGACCCTGTTTTTCGGGTCAGAAAAGTTGTCTGAAGGGCTATACTTGACAAAGATATTTGAATGCCAAAATTAAAGTGATGCGATCATATTTTTCTTCACCTGAATGTTACAATTGTGGCGTATAGGAAAATATTTTGTACTGTGAAACCTTAATCCTCTCTCAACTGAAGCTGAAGACTCTCATTCCGATATCTCATTCACTTTTGTATTATGGCTCCCTCGGCTTTTGAATTCCTCTGAACAGCTTAGAATTTAAAAATTACTTGCCACGAACATGGAAAATTCTTGAATACCGGGACCTTCCTTTAAAACCCTTGAAAATTATATATTAGGCGAGTAAAGGGGATTCATTCCAGCAACATTCAGCTTGCTTCAAAGGGAGTTGAATGTAGAGATGGGCGGTGTTGGAATTTTGAGTTCGGTATCGGTTTCGGTATTTTTGTGTGGGGATACCGCGGTATCGGTTCGGTATTCGGTATGTGACTTCAGATTCACTGATAGTACCAAAGGGGAATCCATGTCAGAAAAATACAGAATAAGTTGTTCTTGTATCATTCTATCACAGTGCTACACATGCCATTGTTGATGGGCTCAACATTGTCATTCTTTTGTCAACACAGATCATATCTACAGTAATTTGGTGACTTGTTCTAAATACGCCTTAACTTTTCAAGCTCCACTTAAGGCGTCTGTAATCATAGAATCATAGAATGTGTGTCCTGAAGATGTCATCGTTAGGTGGGCCTGATGACAGTTGTAAAATTATCTGGTCAGTGATTTCTAGCCAAGTCTTGGCTGCCTGTTAAGGCAGCCAAGACTTGGCTAGAAATCACTGCTACGCAACTGGACATGTACAGGTCGTAGACTATTGATAATTTAGTACAACTGCCCTGGTCCTTAAGGCTTAACAAAACTGAAAAATAAAATCAGTCACTTCTTTCATGAAAATGAACACTTCAACTGCTATCAATCCTCATCAAGGCCTTATAAATAGCGAATGCACAGGGAAAATTGAAAATACCGTTGGCTTCGGTATTCAAAGATTGGGTCGGTTCGGTTTTTCAGTGTCCCCATGATATCGGTATCGGTTCGGTTTTTCGGTATATTGCCCATCTCTAGTTGAATGTTGCTGGAATCTATGTTCTGTGCCAAATAGAATGCCTGCCTCTTAGAATGGTAGTTTTGCATTTGGTTTCGGATTCAGATTCTTTATTCACAGTAATCATACATGTAAAATGGTCACAAATAAACAAATTGCACAAATATAATATAATATGTATTGTCCCTATATCCCGATAAATTCTGTCTTTTGATTGGTCAGAATGCCTTGGACAAATAGCCATGGCAAAGGGGCACCCAACATCCAATGTATGTGAGAGCGTGCAGTATCCAGGGCATAAGCGCACGCGAAATGTCGGGTGTATATGGCCTAAATGAAAGCCTTTAGCATTTGTTCTCGTCGATATAAAAATCGAACCAAAAAAAACTGAAAATAGTTACAAATATCATTAGATTTCCAACAATTCGATCATATTTTGCCGTTATAAATTAAATAGTCGAATAATTACAAGAAACAAACTTAAGAGAAATAAAAATAAGAGCAAATATTGTCCCTTCAGGTTCCAATGTGTTCTATGTGCCAGCAGGCACACAGAACACATCGGAACTCGGGGTCGATATGTAAACAAAAACTCGTTTCCTTAACGACCCCAAGGGATGTAACTCTATCTGTTGTATTCTGCGTTTGTAAAAAACAAAACAATGTTCATGCTGATTACGGTGCGAGAGAAACGCGTCCGCAAATTGTTTTTCACTATGTTTCCATTGTGTTTCAAACGGGACAAAAAACGTTATCTCCGTCAATACGTATGGTATACGGAGATTTAATACCTGGATGTCTCATTTAAACAACTCGCCTACGGCTCGGTGTTTAAAAAACCGTACATCTAGGTATTAAATCTCCTTATACCATACATGTTGACGGAGATAACTTATAGTATACCGTGGAAGTGGCATAGCCAGATTGGCTGTCTGCCTGTCACTCTCCGGAAGACGGAGTAATGGCAACCAGACCGTAACCAAATGAATAAACGTAGAACAATTTATGTGACACACAATGGGGATGGGGATCGAATTATTTCCTTTCCGGAGCCAACGATACGCTCCTTCATACACGCCACCGGTAAGTTGGTGCATTAGGGTTGGCAAGAAGCAACCAGCTTCTTGGATTCCCTCCACTACTTTTAGCGTCGTTAAAGACGACAAAGAGGCAGGTCATTATGTTTGGCGCGGGTTTACAGATATGGGATGTGGGGTGATATTTAAAAAAGGTGCTATATGTATGGTAAGGTAAAAAATAGTTTATTTTGAAATTCCCACGTCTGATATTTCATAAATATGATTCACAAATTATACAGTGGAGCCCCACTTAATTGGATATCTCTTAATTGTATATCCCTGTTAATTGAATATAATTTTCAAACACAAAAACCATTTACCATATCTTCAGTACAAATTTGATCTGTTAATTGCATATCGGTTGAAGAATAAACTTCTGTTAATTGTATATAATATTTTGTAATATGTCGAAAAAATTACTGTGACACGCCGTGACCAAATTCCCCTTATTTATCAACCTTCTTGGCCTCACTACATACAATACAGGCATTTATTCTATTATATTTTGTTTGACAGAGCTCTATGAGCTCTGTCAAACAAGATATAATAAGAATAAATGCTCAGTTTACTTCGAGAACACAGGAAACTGACCCAAATCCCTGTTAATTGTAAACTCCTGCTAATTGAATAATTTTCACTGGCAAAATGGATATTCAATTAAAAGGATTCTTCTGTACTTGAAAATGAAGGTTATGGTGTATAGAAGGCAAATATATGCAATCAACTCACAGCGTTGAGAACGGGTATCAATGGTTTCTGGAAATCTGCTGCCGTATTCGTACAAGAACAGATAATCAAATAATATTTCCCGAGAACAACTCGTGGCTAAATATTATGCTTCAATATCTAAGAACTAAGTTAGGAAATCAAAATTCTTCAAAACGCAGCGACAGAGCCTGCGTGGGGGTAAATTCCGAACCTTTTGGTTTTATTTTGTTTTCTATTTGTTTACATTTCGGTTATGATCACCAGGTCCAAAAAGGCATCGAAAAACAATGCCGTTTGAAATCAAATAATGAGACTGACCGCCTTCACACTACAGAATGTTAATGTATAGAGACCGCACAATTGCCACGTTTCTTACCGTAAGGCATCGTGACACCTGTTTGAATTCCTAGAATTGAGCGATTATTTTCCGATTAAAAGTCGTGGTATCGCGTGACACAGATATGGGATATCCGAAACACATTTGGTCACAAGTTCTGGAATATTTTTTTATCTTCGTTTCTGGTACGAATACGGTAGCAGACTTCCAGGAACCACTGATGTCCGCTGGCACTTCTTTGTGTTGGTTATATATATTTTTCGTGTTCTATATATCACAACTTTCATTTTGATGTATAATTTGAGGATATTTAATTTGAATTTATGTAATATCAGAACAGGCGCGTAGCCAGGATATCAAAGTTAGGGGAGGGAGGTGCAAGAGTAATATCTTGGGGGGGGGGGGGGGGGGGGGGGGGGGGGGTGGCGCTAGTTCAGCGATCGGGGGGCGCGGTGGCGTTTGCGGGTAACGGATTCTCGTCAGAGTACCGAAGTTAAGCAACGTCCGAGCCCGGTTAATCATTGGATGGGTGACCGTCTGAGCGATCAATTCGGACTCCCGCGTTGTGTCCTTGGGCAAGGCACTTAACGCCGATTGTCCACATGGTGGCACGATGACGCCGTGTACTACGGCGTACTCCCACGTCGATGGTACGCATGTCTTCAACCAGTCTAACCCTTCCTGTGCTGCAGTGCGGAGTTACGATGATGGAGAGCTGGCAGCTGCTCGTCGTTGCTCGGTGGTTCTCTCCGGGTACTCCGGTTCCTCCACCCGCAAAAACTGTCACGGTCATGATTAGCCATTGTGCATAAGTATATGACCTTGAACACCAATAAATAAATAAATAAATAAGTTCAGCGATCTAAAACGTAGCCGCTACGTTTAGATCGCTGAACTACTGGGAAGACATACAGAATAGGATGCGCATTATCATCCCAGCCACGTAGCGGCGAGATGGAGGCGAGCAAAAGATGGGAAGATGGGGACTCCCACCTCTTGCTGGAGCGGGGCCTCCCCAGAAAACCGTTGAAATTTGAGACAAAAAACGCAGTTTCCTTGACTCTTGGTCTGTTTGTGTCCATAGTTTATAAGTTGTGAAAGGTATCAATAATTAGGCCACATCACCTGGGTGGGGGCATGACTGAAATGTGTGTGTGGGGGGGGATATGCCCCCTCAGACCCCCACCCCTCCCCTCCCTCCTGGCTACACCACTGTATCAGAGTGGAAATTTCAAAGTAAACTAGAGAATTGTAATTTGTTGGACGAATTACGGGCTTTGCCAACTTTTTAATGTGAAAAGGCAAACTGCATTGTACAAAAAACTATCGATCAGTTTTGAAAACAGAAAATTTAGTGGAAATCAAAGTTTTTGTGATGCTACCCACACAAAATTTGCTCTTCAATAATTACAGAATATTTTCATAGAAAGCAAAACAA
The DNA here is from genome assembly GCA_031216915.1 of Pictodentalium vernedei. Lineage (NCBI taxonomy): Eukaryota > Metazoa > Mollusca > Scaphopoda > Dentaliida > Dentaliidae > Pictodentalium > Pictodentalium vernedei. Next base: position 52,214,266 of record CM062292.1, read on the forward strand.
GCGATGTCATTTCTGCTTTGGAAAAAATTAATTAGTACATATGAATTATGGGCGTACGGTCCGGGGTTTCATGAAGGACTGTGCCCCCCCCCCCCCCCCTGAGTCAGGAAGGAGCCGATTTTTCAGCCAATATGCCAGAAAATTTATGACAATTCAGTTGCCAGAAATTACCACAAAACATTTTGGTTTTCCACACAAAATGTTGTTTTCCTATCTCATAACTTAGAAGTTGCA